>CM052708.1:1601647-1655524 GCA_028551405.1 Uromys caudimaculatus
TAATGAAATTTGCAGGCAAATGGATGGAACTCGAAAATATCATCCTGAGCGAGGTAACTCAGTCACAAAAGAAGGAACATGGTATGTACTCACTGATAAGCGGATATTAGCCCAAAAGTTCAGAATGCCCAAGTTTCACTTAACAGTAACCACTGGACAGAGAGTGAGGTCCCAGATGGAGGAGTTGGAGGAAGGTCTGAAGGAGCCGAGGGAATTTGCAGCCCCATGGAGGGAGCAAGAGAGTCAATGGGCCTGACCCCCCCCCCCCCGGTCCTCCTGGAGTTTGGACCACCAACCAAAGAATACACATTGATGGACTTATGGTTTGGACTACATATGTGGCAGAGGATGACCTCGATGGCCATCAGGGAGAGAGGAAAGGCCCTTGGGCCTGAGAATGTTAGAGGCCTCAGTAAAGTGGAATGTCAAGGCGGGAATATGGGGATGGTTGGACGGGAGGTGGGGGTGGGAGGTGGAATTCCCTCCTAGAGGTGGGCTGGGGAGGGGACAGGGGGTATCCAAAGAGGAGACTCAGAAAAGGGGAAAGAATGTAAATGTACATAAAGTATCAAAAATAAAAAAGAAGAAAAAAAAAAAAAAAAAACAGGTGGAAACTTGATTCTGTCCCATCCCCATAGCTGTGGGTGTCTTCCCTCTTTGTCCTGGTGGTATGCATGCTGGGCATCTGTCTCACTTGTTTAAATTCCACAGTATTTGGCCATTTTTATGTACTATTGACCCTTTTCTGTACTTCAGACTCCAGCTAGATGAGAACTACCCTATGTTGTTCATTCCTTTTGGCTCTAGTGTCTTCCACATAGCACAGAATAAGAAAAAGTAACATTTTGAGATAGGCTAAGTGAGAGCTGAAGAGGAACCAGACATTGTGCATTTGTTCAAATCATTATAAGAATAGAAAATGGTTTGTCCACATTTCTTGGATATACTTAACAAAGAATACCCAGCCACTGCCAGTATGACAAGCAAGAAACTAGATAGATGGGCTGGGTGTGCCACTCTCTGGTTGGCTGTGACATACTGTGGATATATTGGCTTCCAGAAGCTGAGTTGTCTAGCATCCCTTACTAGAATCTCTGGTCATTTTCCTCCTGTGCTAACTGGCAAATGTCTCAAGCAAATTCAAGAGAAATTCTGAACTCCAGTGGCCCTAGTATCAGTATCTAGTTTGAGCATCCCTAATACAGAAATTTGGTATGCTCTAAAATCCAAAACTTTTCTGCGTGACAAAAGTGTTGGATTTCATGGTTTGTATTTCAGGTTTTTGTATTAGAGATGCTTGACATTAAGTCTGTGCAATTAAGTCATCCCAAAATCTGAAAAGTGCCAGCATTTAAAATATTTCTGGCCCATGGCTTTTAGATAAGAGCTACTCAGCCTGTTTTTATTGTGTAGTCTTTGACTATAACAAAATCACTAGTGACAAATGGGTAGATACTAGACATGGTGTTCTCTATGTGGTTGCAGAACTCCTCTGAGTAGCTTCCATCCTGTGGCTATTGTGAACAGTGCTGTGAAGGAATGGGGGACAGGGTACCACATCGCTTACAGTACCATTATTAGTGCCAAAAGGAGTTTATAGAATTTATTTTATGTGCACAAAAAGTTAAATTATCAAGAACATAGTTACAAGCCAGGCATGATTAACACACACCTGTAATCCCAGAACTTGGGAAGTGGGGGCAGGGGGATCAGAAGTTCAAGGCCATCTTGGCTAAATAGTGAGTCTGAGGTCAGCCAGCTACGTGAGACCTTATCTGGTAAAAACAAAAAGTACAACTATAAGACTGTTTGTCAAGTAGATAACTAATGTATGAATTTCTTGTGTTGATGAGTAAATTAAAAAGGAATTAGCATTTACTAGAGACAGCTATATGTCAGATATGATTATATTTGGGATGTATTCTCTTACTTGGTTCATTTTATTCTGTGATTTACCCTTCTTTCAGATGGAGATGAACAGTATTTGTGGGCCAGAGTCTCACTCATTTTCTTCACATGAAAGTCATTATTTGCCGTGTTTTTCAGTACTATAATTAAAGTTCAGAAAGATGGGATGCCTGAACCATAGACAGGCACACAGACAAACAGTTGACTTTCCTTGACTGTGAAGTACAGTACTAGTTCAAAGGTCTGTGTTCTTCTGTTTTCTTTAGTTGTTTTGAGGCAGGGTCTTTAACATGTTTTCTAGGCTGACCTGGATCATTCAGTCCTGACTTGGGTTCTCAAGTGCTGTGACTCAGGCATGCCGTACCACACCATGTATGTGTTCTTGTGTCTACCCCACACTGCTCCTGCTGCCAGAGTAGCACTAAGCAGGTATGATCTGAAGGACATTGGGACACTCCTGGGAAATTGTGTTGCCATAATAAATTACAACTAGAAGACTTTGTATTAAGTAGTGGCTCTTGTCATACTCCTTGCAGAGACATAGGTGATTCATCTGAGCCACATTGCAAGACTTGCTCAGAATATATCTACCCACTCCCACAGGTGGTCTTTCTATGCAGACTCCCTATATTGTGATTCCCTATATTGCATTATTTTTTTCCTTCTTCCCGCCTGCCTGTTGGATCAGCATAGAGTTAGAACCATTGCTGGACTTTGCTCTCTGTCTCTAATCAAACTGAAGCTGGGAGCTGCTCCCAGATTTCACACAAGCAAAGGGGCAAACTTTTGGAGGCTGAAAACTGTTGGAAGGAGTGGCCTTTAAGGAAGAGAGCCCAGGCAGTATTTCTCATATTCGGGACTTTGAGATGAACAAAGAAGCAATAGTATACCATTCAAGCAGCCATTTAGGCCTTTAAGAAGTTTGGATGCTCAGGGTGATATTCCTCCAGACTTAAAAACCTAGAGATGGATGAGAAGAACCTAGACAGCTTCCAGAAATCTATGTAAGGTCATCAGTACTACTGAAATGCAGAATTGATTAGGAAAATATAAAAAGTTGTGGTAGCAAAAATTGGCAATTGCCACCAAGTATCCATTCTCTCCTGTTTAGCTCTTGGTCTTGTTTGATTCATTGACCCATGTGCCTGGATGTGGGGAACAAAGGGAAAGCAGAGATGTGTGAGACTCCAAGGAGATACATAAGGGGCCTGATTCAGCTAGAAACACTTGCTTTTTTATTCCTACTCCTTTGAATGTAAGAATATGGCATAGTGGTTGTACAACTTTGCACTTCCACCAATAGAATGAGTATTCCCTTTATTCCAAATCCTCACTGGCACGACCTGACACTTTTGTTATTGATCTTAGCCATTCTGACAGGTGTAAGATAGAATTTCCCTGATGGCTAAGGATGTTGAACATTTCTTTCTTGGACATTTGAATTTCCCTTATTGAGAGTTCTCTGTTTAGAACTGTACCCCATTTTTAGTTGCATTATTTGGTTTTTTGATATCCAGTTTCCTGAGTTCTTTATATATTTTGGATATTATTCCTCTATCAGATATGGAGTTGATAAAAATCTTTTCCCAACCTACAGGCTGCTGCCTTATCCAAATAATGGTGTCTTTTGCCTTATAGAAGTTTTTAGTTTGATGAGATCCCATTTATACGTCTTAGTACCTGTGCTATAGGTGTTCTGTTCAGGAAGTTGTCTTCTGTGCCAGTGGGTTCAAGGCTATTCCCTACTTCCTCTTCTAACAGGTTCAGTGTATCTAGTTTTATGTTGAGTTCTTTGACCCACTTGGACTTGAGTGCTGTGCAAGATGATAAATATGGATCTATTTGCATTCTTCTACATGCAACATGTAATTACACCAGCACCATTTGTTGAAGATGCTATCTTTTATTCTAGTGTGTATTTCTGGATTTTTTTTTTTAAATCAGGTGTTCATAGGTATATGGATTTATGTCTGGGTCTTCAGTTTGATTCCATTGATCATTGTATCTGTTTTTATGTCACTGCCATGCCGTTGTTCATTACTATAGCTCTGCAGTACAATTTGAAATCAGGAATGGTGAGACCTCTAACAGTTCTTTTATTGTTCAGGATTGTTTTAGCTATACAGGTTTTTGTTTTTTCTTGTGAGGTTGAGTATTGTCATTTCAAAGTCTGTGAATTGCATTGGAATTTTGATGGAGATTGCATTTAATTTGTAGATTGCTTTTGGTAGGATGGCTATTTTTACTACATTACTCCCACCAATCCATGAGCATAGGGGATCTTTCCAACTTCTGGTATCTTCTTCAATTTCTTTCTTCAAAGACTTGAAGTTCTTTCAACAAGTAAAACAAACTTGTTTGGTTAGAGTTACCCCAAGATATTTTTTATTATTTGTGGCTATTGTGAAAGATGTTGTTTCCCTTATTTTTTTTCTCAATTCATTTGTCATTTGAATATAGGAGACCTACTAATTTTTTGTTTTGGGTTAAATTTTTATTCAGCCTCTTTGCTGAAATGTTTATCAGTTGTAGAGCTTCCCCAGTGGAATTTTTAGGGTCACTTATGTATACTATCATATCATTTGCAAATAATGATACTTTGACTTCTTCCTTTCCGGTTTGTATCCCCATGATCTCCTTCAGTTGTTTTATTGCTCTAAGACTTCAGGTACTATATTGAGTAGATGTGGAGACAACCTTGTCTTGTTCCTAATTTTAGTGGCATTGCTTTGAATCTCTTCCATTTAATTTGATGTTGGCTATTGGCTTGTTGTAAACTATCTTTATTATGTTTAGGTGTGTCCTTGTATCCCTAATCTCTCTAGGACTTTTATCATGAAGGGGCATTGGATTTTGTCAGAAGCCTTTCTGCATCTGATGAGATAGATGATCATGTCATTTTTGTCTTTCAGTCTGTTTATATGATGAATTACATTTATTGATTTTTGCATATTAGACCATCCTTGCATCTCTGGGATGAAGTCTACTTGATCATGATGGATGATCTTTTTGATATGTTCTTGGATTTGGTTTGTATTTTATTTAGTATTTTTGCATCTGTTTTCATAAGGGAAATTGGTCTGTAATTCTCTTTCTTTGTTGGGTTTTTATGTGATTTGGGTATCAGGGTGATTGTGGCCTCATAAAATGAACTTCTGCTTCCAATTTGTGAAATAATTTTAGGAATATTGTCTCTCACTCTTCTTTGAAAGTCTGGTAGAATTTGCACTAAAACCCTCTGGCCATGGGCTTTTTTTGGTTGGGAGACTTTTACTGACTGCTTATATCTCACTAAGTATTATAGGTCTATTTAAATTATATATTTGATTTTTATTTAACTTTGGTAAATGATACCTATTGAGAGAATTATCCATTTATTTCACATTTTCCAATTTGGTGCTGTACAGGTTTTTAAAGTATGTCCTTAATGGATCTCTGGACTTCTTCAGTCTCTTATGTCCCCATTTTTGTTTCTGATTTTGTTAATTCCAATATCCCCTCTCCGCCTTTTAGTTAGTTTGGATAAGGATTTTGTCTATCTTGTTGATTTCCTCAAAGAACCTGCTGTTTGTTTAATTGATTCTTTGTATTGTTCTCTGTTTCTATTTTATTGATTTCAGACACAAGTTTATTTCTTGTTGGTCTATCAGCCCTGAGTTTGATTATTTCTGGCTGGTCTACTCCTCTTGAGTATGATTATTTATTTTTGTTATAGAACATTCAGGTGTGCTGTTAAATTGCTAGTATGAGATTCCCTCCCATATTTTTTTTTTCCCCATGAAGGTACTTAGTACTGTGAACTTCTCTTTCATTGTGTCATGCTATGGGTATGCTATGTATTAATTTTCATTGAATTCTAGAAAGTCTTTTTTTTCTTCATTTCTGCCTTAATTTATTTTTCACTCAGTAGAGAGTTGTTCAATTTCCATGAGTTTGTAAGCTTTCTGTCATTTCTGTTGTTGTTGATATCCAGCTGTAATCTGTGGTAGTCTGAGGATACAGAGAGTTATTTCAATTTTCTTTTATCTATTGAAACTTGCTTCATGTCCAAGTATGTGGGCAGTCTTGGAGAAAGGTCCATGAGGTGCAGAGAAGAAGGTAGATTATTTGCGTTTGGGTGAAATGTTCTGTAAATATCTGTTAGGTCTATTTGGTTTCTAACATCTGTTAGCTCCAGCATTTATCTAGTAGTTTTTGTCTGGATATCCATCCATTGGTGAGAATGAGGTACTGAAGTCTCCCACTCTCAGTGTATGAGGGCCAATATGTGATCTAAGCTGTAGTAGTACTTCTTTTACAAACATGGGTACCCTTGTGTTTGGGGCATAGATGATAAGAATTGAAATGCCATCTTGATGGATTTTTTTCCTTTGATGAGTATGCAGTGTCTTCTCCTATCTCTTTTGATCAGTTTTGGTTTGAAGCCTGTTTTGTTAGATATTAAAATGTGCACACTAGCTTGTTTCTTAAATCCATTTGTTTGGAATATCTTTTCTAACCATTTACCCTGAGGTAATACTATCCTTGATGTTGAGATGTGTTTCTGGGATGCAGCAGCAGGATGAATACTGTTTTTGTATCCATTCTGTTAGTCTATGTCTTATTTGGGGGAATTGGGACCATTGATTGAGAGATAGCAATGATTAATAATTGTTGATTCCTATTATGTTGGTGGTGGTGGTGGTGGTGGTGGTGGTGGTGGTGGTGGTGGTGGTGGTGGTGGTGGTGGTTTGTGTTTCCCTTCTTTTGATTCTTGCTGGTCTGAGAGTATTTATTCCTGGTCAGTATTTTCTTTCTAGCACCTTTTGTAGAGCTGGATTTGTAGATAGATGTTGTTTAAATTTGGCTTTATCGTAGAATATCTTATTTTCTCCATCTATGGATATTGAAAGTTTTGCTAGATATAGTTGCTTGGGCTGGTATCTTTGATCTCTTAAAGACCTGGCTTTTAGAGTCTCCACTGAGAAGTCAGGTGTAATTCTAATAGGTTTGCTCTTATGTTATTTGCCCTTTTCCCTGTAGCTTTTAATATTCTTTCTTTGTTCCTTATGTTTAGTGTTTTGATTATTATGTGCCAAAGGGACTTTTTTTTTCTGGCCCAGTCTATTTGGTGTTTTGTATGCTTCTTTTACCTTTTATAGACATCACCTTCTATAGGTTAGGAAATGTTTCTTCTATGATTTAGTTGAAAATATTTTCTAAGCCTTTGAGCTGGGATTCTTCTCCTTCCTTTATTCTTATTATTCTTAGGTTTGGTCTTCTCATAGTGTCTCAGATTTCCTGAGTGTTTTGTTTCAGGAGTTTTATATATTTAACATTTTCTTTGACCAGTGTGTCCATTTCTTCAATAATATCTTTAATGCCTGACATTTTTCCTTCTATCTCTTATATTCTGTTGGTGAAGCTTGCCTACCTCTTTAGTTCCTGTTTGCATTCCTAAATATTTCATTTTGAGAATTCCATCAGTTTGTGTCTTCTTTATTGATTTTATTTCCATTTTCAGGTCTTAAAAAAGATTTTATTCATTTCCTTCTACTGTTAGTGTTTTCTTGAATTTCTTTAATATTTCTTTTATTCTTGGGTTTCTTTTACTCATTTCCTCTAATGGTTTGTTTTTGTTTTCTTGTATGTTTAAAGAGATTCCTTTTTAAGGACCTCTATCATTGTCATATAGTCAGTTTCAACATCTTTTTCTTGTGCTTCAATTATGTTGGAATATTTGGGATCTGCTGTAGTAGGACAGCTGGGCTTTAATGAAGACAGATTGCTCTGGCTGTTTTGATTGTGTTTTAATGCTGTCAAATAGGCATCTGGGTTAGGATTGTTATAGGTCTAGGTGATGATTTCTGAATTTGTCTTTTTGGGAGGGTGTTTTGCTCTTTGGTTTCTGTTTCCTCTCTAGATTTGCAGAGTGTGATGGCTGTGTTCCCTGGGAGGGTGACTCCAGTCTCAGACCTGGAAATGACGACGAGCAGTAGGCCTGAGACAGAGTGACTTGGTGGTTTATACTTAGGTGGACTGACAGACATAGCTATCCAGTATGAGTCTGTAGGTTGTATCAGGGCAATTTTATAGTGAGTGGGTTTCAAGTTGAATATGTTTTCATTGTATTTGGTGCTGTTAGACTTCAGATGTGACTTTCATAGGTTTGTGTGATTGAACACTTTGTCCTCATTACTGCTTTCAGGGGTTGCAGAGCCTTTAAAAAGTGGGTATAAGAGAAATCCTATGTAAAATGTACCCATCCTGAAAAGAGGACTCCCAAGCTCTTTACCTAGAGTAAATTAGATCTTCTTAGGTGATGTGAGGGATGCAGAGGGGAGGCTTTCTCATTGAGCTGGAGTGGTGCAGTAACACATCTAAAATACTTTCAAGGACAGTCTAAATATCTCAATGCTGGAAAGCAGTGGGTCTACAAACTGTAGCCTGGAGCCTTGTTTTAGCAAATACAGCCTGCAAGCTAAGAAGACATTTACAAAAAAAAGAAAAGAAAGAAAAGGAAGGAAGGAAGGAAGGAAGGAAGGAAGGAAGGAAGGAAGGAAGGAAGGAAGGAAGGAAGGAAGAAAAGGAAAGAAAAGAAGAAGACATTTTACTTTTCTCAAGGGTGATGATTAAAAGAAATAAAAACAGCCTAGTAGAGGTGGCTGTAGCAGCTGTGGCACACCTTTAGTTCTAGCTTTTGAGAGGCAGAGGCAGGCAGAACTGAGTTCAAGGCCAACCAGGTCTACAGTGTGAGTTCCAGGACAGCCAGGGCTGCACATCGAAACCATATCTGAGAAAGACCCCCCCTCCAAAAAAAAAGTGGCCTTGGGGGTAGGGATAAGCTTTGAGGCTTATACCTGGGATATAACCAAGCAGCCTCATATTCCTGCCAAAGTCAAAAGCTTCTTCTGCCTTCTTCCACTGTGATGGACTGTATCCCACTCAAATCATGAATGAAAATGTTTCCTACCTTAATATGCTTAATATGCTGTCGGGTTTGGTCAGTGCAATGAGTTACCAACAGTGGTTACCTTCTAACTATTCCTGCTAATTGTCCTGTGTTGAGTCTTGTTAACTACCATAGATCCCTTGTCCCTCCCACTGGGCCTTGCTTTTTCTTGGCCAACCCAAACACATCCACAATAACCAGGAGCTTGACCTTAACCTTGAACTCCATGTAGTCATTTGGTTCTCTGTCCTAAAGAAATTGACTGGTGGTGTGCACCTTTAATCCTAGTACTTGGGAAGCAGAGGCAGGCAGATCTCTGTGTTTGAGACCAGCCTGGTTTACAGAGAAAATTCTAGGACACCCAGGTCTATACAGACAAACACTGCCTTGGAAGAAAAAAGGTAAAATAGAAATTTGAGTGGTAAGCTTGTAAACAGAGCACATTTGGCAGCCTACCAAGGAGCCTCACTTGTGGTTTTATTCTCTTAACTTTGAGTAGGTCACTCTTCTGAAGGAGAAGAGTTGTTTAAATGGGTTAAATTCTCATCTTTCTGGAGTATTTTGTTAGTAAACTACATAGAAGTATAGAGAATGGCTTTGGGCTATATTTTAAATTGCTCTCTCAGGCTTCTTAGTTTTTAAATTAGGAATATAAAGTTTGTTAAATTGAGCTGGAAATTTGGCCTTGAGTTTGATCCCCAGAAAACACACACACACACACACACACACACACACACACACACACACACACACACACACACAGTGTTATTATAGCTTGAGTTGTCCTTGAAAAACAAAACAGTGTTCTAGTGTAGACATTCTTGTTTCAAACAGCCATGGCTCTTGTAACAAAAAGTTTCAGAATACAAAGAAGTTATGGTGTGGAGACATGAAGGAAAGGAGTGCAATCTTCAGGCTAGGGTTGGTTTTCTGCCCAAGTTGACACAGAGAAAAGCAGCAAAGCCTTTGGGGCTTGAGGCAGACTAGAAATTAACCACCTTCAACCAGACCCAGATGCCCCATTTCCCTGTATCTCCCACTAACAGAGGGTGAGTTAGAACAAGACCTGGATTGTGGATTGTTAGCTCTTTCCTCCTTGACCAGAGAGTACTTGCTCCAGGAATAGTAAACACATTCTGAGAAGTTGCCGGAACGTGAATTAAAAGCAGGCTTCCCTCCAGGAGCCTGAAAAATATTCCAAAAGCCAGATCATTTGCTGTGTTTCTTAGCCAAGTGTGGGCAGTCACTGCTTAGTTAACAGTTAGCATAGATGGGACCCTGGGTAGGTAAAAGAACAAAACAAAGCAAAAACTCCTCTGGCTATATGTACTAACGTCTGGGCATGGGATACCTCACACACCCCACATTCTTACCTTCTGTGCCTGCTGACCCAGACTCAGCTTCCTATAACTGCAGAGGAACATGTCTTACTCTGTTTCATTGTGAGTCAGGTTCCAGAACGTGATTGAGTTTAACAGGGCAGCATAAATCCATTTCAGAAGGCTGCAGAAACTTTGCTCCTTGTGGAAACTCTGAGGGTGAGATGAGGAACTTCTGTTTCTGATTAGGGATTAGAAGGCATGTTGAATTCCCTGTAAACCGGCAAAGACAGGAGGCTCAATGGCCTGCAAACTGCCTCTCTCTTTTGTGCTTATTAGTTTTATTTTTCAGTGTTGTTGTAGTTCATGATAGCCTTGAATTTGCCTTTCTTTATGAGCCAGAATGCTAGAATTATAGGTATGTACCACTATGCATGACTCACTAGTATTTTCTATATCAACTCTTTATTTGCACACAAAATTATTATTATTATTATTATTATTATTATTATTATTATTTACAAATGGCTACCACTGTCGAACCACCTGGATCAACGTGGAGAGTGTCACTGTGCTCCAGAGTGGCATCCTCCCACTTGGCTCCTTCCCACCTTGCTGAGATGGAGCTTGCAAACTCTAAATCTTATTTCAGGCCTACAGCTGTCTGTAGTGCCTCCCTGGGTCACTGGCTCCTGCCTGAGTCACCTCCCATGATTTGGAGCACCTGACTCTCTTTTGCTTGGCTCTCATGGGGTGTTGACCAGCAATGATGGCAGAGACTAGCACTGAGTGAGATGCCTGTAGGTCTGCACCCAGACTGTGTTGCAAACTGGAGCCTTAAAACTGGATCATGAACTTGAGAGTAGAATTGAAGCATTTACACCTGGAACCTGGCCAAGACCAGCAGTCTGGTGGCGGCCACCCTGTTGGATTCAGCTTGAGCTGCAGGTGGCACCAGTGGGTTCCTGGCACCTTTTGAGGCCTGTCACTGCCTGCCCAGCCTGTTGACAGGTGTCTGGCTGCTCAGCCACCTGTAACAGCAGGGGCCAACATGTCTCCATCCCAATGTACCTGGCCTGTGTTTCCTTCCAGGCCAGTGGGGATTTTCCAGGCACTTTCATACTCAGAATGAGCAGTACTGAAGAGAAGGCTGTGTCTGCACTATTGGTCACTGTATTTTGAAGATAGGAATGTAACTGCCTTAAGTTTTTAAAATTACACTGATGTGTATCTACTTGGAGGGGGCATGTGTGCCACAACATGCATGTGGAGGTCAAGATTTGGTTCTCTCCTTCCATGCCAAGGCCAGGTTTGTGTAGCCCATTGAGGTATCGGGGCCATGAAGGTTAATTTTCTAAGACCCTTGAGAGTCTAGAGCTTGGAACACACCAGCAGGTCGTGCCTGATTTCAAAGGCAGCCAGTGCTACACATTTGAGACAGTTTGGCTGTCTCCTTTCCGGGGTATTGGTGGAGTTGGTGAGGCTGGCTTCAGCAGGAAGGTCTTGTCTTTACTATAAAGAGCCAAGCAGGCAACCAAATGAGAGCATCAAAGCGTCTGCAGGATGTGGCCAGCCCTCCCTGGCAAGATGCCCGGGACCCCTTCTCACAGGCTAGGGCCAGGTTTAAAGTTCACAGCATCTTGTTTTTTCACCTGTTTCCTACAGTTCTAAGAAACTTCTGAAGAATTAATGAGTAACTATATCAGATACTCAGCCTTTGCTCCAAAGAAAATAGGGTTACTATAGGGGAGGGGGAAGTAACTCCTTGTTCAGATGCAAGGAGGCTTCTAGAAAATAAGAAATTTCCCTGTAAACATGGCCCACACCCTATCCTCCATGCCTAAGGTCCTTATTCAGTTTCCCCACAGTTGGGTATGTTTGTTCCCCAGGCAGATGCGTTGTGTGGGTATTTGACAGAGTTGGTAAAGCCAAGGGTATTGGTTGGCATTGTGTAGCCAACTTTGACACAACTGGTGGATGATGAAAAGGAGTGAAGACACCATTTATAAGTGCTGTGCTGTGGGTCCACAGCACAGGAGTTCCTGGTTCTGGAAGGACTCCTCTACAGTCAGTGGAAAGGGTAGACACATCTGGCGAGAGGCAGAGCTCCGTGCCTCCTGTTTATGGCCACTTGTTTCCATCACAGTCTTGACAACTGGGAGATTGCTAGTGGCTTGACTTATGTGAAGAAATTGAAGTAATGATATTCAGAGCTTTCTTACACTTCTTGTACCACTAAATTTTAATACAAACAGGATAGACTTTATTGAGATTCCTTTCAGGAGGTTGTTCTTATGCTAAAGGATAACATCCATTTAAAATCCTTTAGCAATTAGTGTTGGAATAGTTTAATCCTTAGCCCTTTTCTTGTTTGGCTCACCCGATGTGTGTTCTAAGTATGGACTGAACATGTTCAATAGTCATGAGTTAGACTATCTTAATAAAGTTCAAAATCCTGCCTTTTACACTCTTGCCACCAGGTGGCTAGTGAAAAAAAAAAAAAAAATCAATGAGGACCAATCCAGCAATGGACTTGGAATCATTTTCAATTCTGCTTCAGTGCTGAAATATGAAACTAGATGGATTGTCCTACAGGAAAGCAAACTGCTGCGTGACAGCATATCAGGCAGTGCCCTGCCAGATGGACATTTCTATTGTGTTTTAAATATTGACAATGTTAACTAGCCAGGTTTTGCTGAGCTAAAGTGTTTGGAGACACTGAGTCTGCTCTACCTTTTGGGCTGACTTCTGGATAGACATATTGTTCCAGGCTATAGCAAAGTTTGACATAAAGGTTCTGCTTTGGGCTCTTCTATTCTAATCAGGAGCACCTCAGTTCTGACACTGTAAGCCTCCCATCTGCTCCTTACTATATCTGTGATATCATCCACACCGACACTGCATAAATCTACTCAGTACAGGCTCTGGAGCTCCCAGTAAAACTGAGCTGAGCAACCATGTGTGGCTGTCTAGACTGTACATGTGCAGTAAGGTGAGGGAATTGGTCTTATTTCTACAGGACACATCTGTTAAGAGTGAAGATAGCAGCATATGGCACTGACCCCGCTTCCCTCAGTGTTTGCAAAGAAAAAAGCAGTTCTTCCACAGGCATGAAACCTTACCCAGCCCCTGGCTCTTGTGTATCTAGCTGCTCTTTGGGTCTTTAGTTTATTCACTCTGACAAATAACCTCTTGGTCATACAACAGTTCACTCTCAACTTGCTTTTCTGACTCAAAGCAAACATGAGTGCCTTAATCCTCTAATGGGAATTAATTGCTTGCTTCAGTGCTTAACTCTGATCCTTTCTAATCCCCACAGGGACAAGTTGCTTCCTGAAGATCTATGTGTATTGTTCAAAACACAATCAGAAAAAGGTAATAATGTTTTTTCTTATGAAAGAAGCCAGAAATACACAACATTCATTTTGTACTGCATAAGTAGTATTCTCAAACTGATTTTATATTATAAAGGAATCGCTTACCAAATGCTTCTGAGAAAAAGCCTAGTTTCCTTTTAACATAAATAAGCTATTGTTTTCTTTGGAAGAAAGTTGCTGATTTTCTACAGTTTAAAGTAGAAAAGCACTGTTCCCTTCCTGAAACAGCTTCTTGGTTCTGAAACCACCACTTGATAAGGCTTGAATCCTTTTCCATCAACACATTTACTGTAACACTCTCAAGGGCTTAGTTGAGAACCCTCCAGTAAGTATTTGGGGAAGGAGGAGCTGGGGTGAAGACCTAGAGAAGTGGGAGGGAAGGGTCAGGGGGAAGATGAATCCAAAGTATGGCATTGGGTGCTTATGACTGGCCGCCTGTGGTCAGTAGAAAGTAGCTCATTGGGAAATATGATGAACCCACTTTTGAAGTGGAGAACATTGATTTAGGTCTGTTACAGTGCCATCCTGCACTTCACATTACCTGGCTCTGAAGTGTCTACCTATGGGTACTATGTCTGATGCTCACTGGGGAGACTGGGTCCACATTGTGTCTAATGCAGGAGAACACTAATCCTTCAGCATTGTGGTTCAGGCTTACTTGGGCTATCAACATTTACCAAGATAAATGGCCATCTCTGTTTTGTGTTTTCTGCCCCTTATTAAACTAAGTTCTTACATTTTTATACAATACTAACTTAATCCAGTGTCATGGGAAAAACTAGCATTGCACAGTATAGGTAGGCAGGAGCAAATTGAAGACATAATTAGGCATGACTCTCAGAAGCAACTGCCTTTGTCACAGTGGCCATCCCTAGGGGCTAGAAACATCAGAGTCCCTGCTAGACACCACAAATTTCTTCTTCTGAGAACTCTCTGCTCAGATCCCAGGCCCATTTTTTTGAATTGGTCATTTGTTTTGTTTTGAATTCTTTACTTTTCCAATTTCTGTATATATTATGGATATTAATCTTGTCAGATGTGTACCTGGCAAAGATTCTCTCCCATTTTGTGGGCTTCTTCTGTTGATTGTTTCTTTAGCTGTACTTTTTTTTTTTTGGTTTTATGAAGTGTCACTTGTCAGTTGTTGGCCGTAATTTTTGGGCAAATGGAGTTGCATTCAGAAAGTCTTTCCCTACTCCTGTCATGTAGGTGCTGCATATGTATTCTAGCAATTTCATACTTAGGTAGGGGTGAGACAGGGCCTCTCTATACAGCCCTGGTTATTTTGGAACTCAGTGCATAGATCAGGCTGACCTGGTACTAGATCTATATGCCTTTGCTTCCAGAGTACTTGGATTAAATGTATGTTCCACCATGCCTTTAATTTTAATGTAGGCACTTATAAAAGAGCTAAACATTTTCCTCACAGGAAAGCCACTAGGGGTGGGCTTTGAAGTTTCAAAAGCCCATGCCAGACTTTCTCTACCACCAGCTTGTGGATAAGATGTAAACTCCGAGTTAATTGTATTGGTCCAGCCAGTGCCATGCCTACCTGCCTGCCACCATGTTCCCCACAATGGTGGTTTTGAACTAACCCCTCTGAAACTGTATGCAGATCGCCAAATGTTTTCATTTATAAACTGTTTTGGTCATGGTGTCTCTTCACAGCTATAGAACAGTAACTAAGACACATGTCTATTGGAGAAAATGCCAGATTGAAATCACCTACTATTAGTGGGTTCATGTTAATCTGTGTCTTTAAGTCCCACTAGTAGATTCTTTTTAATGAAGTTGGGCACCCCCTGAATTTGGTGCATATGTTTAGTTTGGTGATGTCATCTTAGTTAACTGTTTCTTGATAAGAATGAAGTGTCTCTTATCTCTTCTGATTAGTATATTTTGTCAGATATTAGGATAGTGATACCTGCTTGCTTTCTGGTCCAGTCTGATTGGAGCACTACTCTAAATCACTGCCTATCTTTAAATCTAAGATGTGTTTCTTATAGACAGTAGATAGATTTTTGTTTCTTGATCCATTCAGTCAGCTTGTCTTTTGATTGGAAATTGAGGCACTGATATTTAAAGTTATTACTGAAATGTGTGTGTGTGTGTGTGTGTGTGTGTGTGTGTGTGTTAGCTGCAGTTAATGTTATTGATGTTTGGTGTTGTGGTGGTCTCAGTGATACTGTGTGTTTTAATATTGTGTGTTTTTATTTCTCGCAACATTCTCTCTATTATGCATATTCCTCTCTTTGGCCCAAAGTTTTGCTTCATTTTCTTTAAGTTTTGGTTTGTTGGATATGAATTCTTTTTAGGATGCTTACATTGTAAAAAGATTGTCTTTCTCCTATTATGGCAGATAATTTTGCTAGATACATCAATCTAGGCTGCCAGTCATGGTCTTTATTTTATGTATGAGTGCTCTATCTGCATGCCAGAAGAGGGCATCAGATCCCATTATGTATGGTTGTGAGCTACCATGTAGTTACTGGGAATTGAACTCAGGACGCTAGAAGAGTAGTCAGTGCTCTTGACTGCTGAGCCATCTCTCCAGCACCCCCACCTCCATCCTACTACCCCCTTCATGGTCTTTTAGGACTTGGAATGCATTGCTTCAGGCTCTTCTGGCTTCCAGGCTTCCATTGAGAAATCAGCTGTTACTCTAATGACTTTTCTGTATATGTAACTTAACGCTTTTTTTTTCTCTTGCAGCTTTCAATATACTTTCTTGGTATGTGTATTTAATGTTTTAACTATGGTATACTATAGGGATTTTCTTTTCTGATCTTGTCTATTTGGCATTTTGTATGCTTCTTGTATCTGTATGGATGTGTCTTTCCTTAGTTTGGGGAAGATTTTTCTATTATCTTGTTGAAGGTCTGGTCTGTGTCCTTAACTTGGGATTCTTCTCCCTTTTCTGTGCTTATAATTCAAAAGTTTGTTTCTTTCATGGTGCCCTACATTTCCTGTATGTTCCTCTCGTGATTTAAACTTTTTAAATTTTGTTTGGATTCTCTATTTTATCATTGTGTCCTAATATATGTTTTCTGCTTGCTTTATTCTACTTGTAAGGCTTTTTGAGTTTTCTAGTTGAATTACCGGGTTTTACAATTTCATCTTCATTTCAACTTCAGTGTTTATATCTCCTATTAAATTCCATTCTCAACCCCTTCATCATTTCTCCCACCCTAGTGCTTGTGTTTTCTTGGGCTTCACTAGGCTTATCTTACTTAATTTCACTGAGCTGTTTCTTTGTGTCTTTGAATTTCTTGAATTCCTTTGATGAAGTTTATGATTGTTCTTTTAAATTCTGTGTCCTGGGTTCATCTAAGTATTCTTACTGGCAATCATTGGCAGACATTTCTATAAGACTGGTAGGTAGATCTGGTTTGATCTTTCATATTGTTTGTAGTTTGGCACATATGGACTTCTTTTGTTAGTTCAGAGTCTGATATGGACAGCAGAGGTTGGGCAGAAGAGAGACTGTGTAGATGGATTGGACCTAGAATTTGGAAATGGCTTTGGTGGAATGAAAGCAGATGGACAGAGGAGACTAAGCTGGTGTATGAAATGTTCCTCTTTGACCTAGCCTAGAATCTGAGGCTATATCTGGCTGGGTGGAAAGTTGGATGTGATATGAAGATGTAGGTAGGGTGGTTCCCTAGAGATTGGCTGTAGTGCAGAAGGGGTGGCCAGACAAAGCCTGGGTACTAGTAGATGTGGCACCTAGCTAGATCTGGCAGGTTGGGGAGGACCAGGGTGACTTACCTGGCTAGACCCTGGAGAAGGATATGGGAGATCGAGCTGGATGGAAGGATTGGAGGCAGAGATGGAAATGGAGGGACCTGTGGTTGGTGACAAGTAGGGTGGTTCCTGACTAAAGATATATTGCAGTGTAGGCAAGGGTAGAAAGACTAGACACAGAGCACAGAATATGGGACCTAGGCTAGATCTGGTGGATTGTGGTGAGGATTAGGGAAATTCAGTGGGCTAGATTCTGGAAAAGAATGTGAGAGATCTGGCTGGGTAGGAAGGTTGGACTTGGTATAGAAGGAATCTGTGGGTGGTGGCAGGTAGGGTGGATCTGGGCTGGACACTCAACACTGTCTTTAAAATATATATATCAAACAGAAAATCTAAGAAGTTGTGACAATCAGTTAGTAGCTGAAAACAAACATAATAGTCAAATGGACTAGGAGAGAGGGCCTAGAAAGTAGATCCTAGCGTGTATAGTTAACAAAAGCTGCAGGAAATTCTAAGACCTTTTTATTTGGACAGGCAGCTCTTTCAGCAAATGATACCATATATCCATATGCAAGTTAGACCTTTATATAAAAACAAATGGATCAAATGCTTAGGTAAGAGCTTAAGTTGGAAAAGCCACATGACATTGGGTTTGAGAATGATTTCTTGAATGTGACATCAAAATTATAGGTAACAAAATTAAAAATATATTGGATTACACCAAAATTTAAAATGTATGTCCACTACTAGACATAATTAGCAGAATGAAAAGGTAACCTGCAGATGGGGGAAAGTGAGTGCAGCTCATGTATCCAAAGAGGATGACTATCCATGCTATAAAGTATGGCACAAACAGCTTGGGTGACATACTGGGCAAAGACCTTGAAAAGGTAATTCTCAGACATACACAAATGTCCAGTAAAGTACGTGCAAAGATGCTGAATGTCACTAACCACTGAGGACACCATATCAGACCCACAGTGAAATACTACCGCATACTCATGAAGATGGCCACCATCTAGAAGCAACCAGTGTCGGCACAGAAGTGGGGTTGGAACCTGTGCTCTCTTGGTAGTAATGCAAAAGGTAAAGCAGCCACAGAAAACAGTACTCAGAACACAGAAAACAATTACCGTGTAAACCTCCTGCCTCTGGGTATATATACACAAACTTAATGGAAGTGTGACATCAGGTAACTGTACATCCGTGCTCACAGAAGCATTATCCATGCCCATCAACAGATAAGGATAAGAAAACTGGGTAGTCTGTATGGTGGAATATTATTTAGCTTAAAAAAGAAAATATATCTCACACACACACACAATGATTAAACCTTGAAAACATTACAAGAAGTGAAATCAGCCAGCCATAAAAGACAGTGTTGTTGGCTTTCATGTATGCAAGGTGGATAAGGTAACAAAGCTCCAGGAGAGGAGCAGTAGAGTAGTGATTAAAGGCAAAATTAATGGATAGTGTTTTGGTTATATAAGATGAATCATTCTTCTAGAGATCTGTTTCTCAATGATGTGCAGTCACAGTAGCCCCACTACACATGTAAAAATGGTGAGGAGGAAATTAAGTTTAAAAAAAAATAGTAGATTTCTGGTAGGTGGATTTCATAACAGTTGCTTAAAATTCAATTTGCTTTTATCAAAATAAATTCAAAATAAATGGAGTGGTGTACAGGGAAGTAGAAGCCTTATAGCAAATTGTTCCAAGCCATACACTCTTGGTCACATTCCTACTTTGTGCTCCTGTGAGTAGCAGAGTGTTAGAGTCAGGCATGTCTGGCTGCCCTGGAACCTTCCTCTGAGAACCCTAACTTGGCTTCTAACATGTTAAGTGAGGAAATGTCCCCTACCGTACAGAGCCCTGAGGTGACTGACATACAGCAGTACTGTGATCAGTGCCCAACATGACCCAAAGTCAAACTAGGAATTGGCCCTCAGTCTCTTGCCCTGCTTCTCTCCTGTGTTGACTCTCTTAGTGATAGCTGTCGGCATTGCCCTCTACTCATTGAATACTGTGCTTCCTAGCTTCTATCAGGAGCTCTTTTCATTTTGTGAGTTCTTAACACAGTAGACTTTGCCATAATCACTGTCCTTGCTCTCCAGAGTTGTTTTCAGGATCATCATCATCAGTTTCTTATTCTCTCTCTTTTCTATAACTATGTACAGTGAGCCATTGCCAGTCTCAAACTCACAATCTTCACATTTCCACCCCCCAGTGCTGACATTAAGGCGGTCTGTCACCACACCCGGCTTACTGCGCACTTTGCAGCAGTCTTTGCAGAAGTCAAGGAAGTGTCATACTTGAGTGTTGTGTGTGCCCACAGAGCGCCCAATGCACACCTGTAGTTGCTGCCTTTCTCCCCTGCCTCAGCAGCAGAAGTGAGTTTCTCTATGCTCCCACCCTCTCCCTGTCTTTAAGCCATCAGCAGCCTTCTCTCTGATGCTCTCTAGTCTGCTCATTGGTACCCCAGAACAAGTTTGAGTCAGCTATTCTAGAGTAGAGCCTCTCACCACGTTCCACACACATACTGCCTGCCCCATTGCTTCCTGTCACACAGTGGGCAATGAGGAACAGACCCCTTTGTCCTGGCTGTCTCCCAAGATGCCATTTCCTCTGGGTTGGATATGGTTTGAGAATCCTCAAAGAGTCTACATGTTGAAAAGTAACTCCAGTATAAGGTAGTAAGAGGGTAGAAAATTGTTTTTGTGATGCTGGTATTAGATCCATGACCTTATGTATGCTAGGCAAGATGGGGGTAGAAGCAGCATGCATGATTGAAGGGATGGGGCTTTGAGAGGTGACTGAGGGTTGTGTAAGGTCTTTAAGGGATTAAATACCATTTGCTTATAAGAAGAGGCAAGAAGACCACCACATATACATGCCCTCTGCTTTATGGTACCCTGTACCCACTTAGGAATCTGCCTCTAATAAGACCATCATTAGGTCTGGGACCTGGAACTTACAGGGATTAAGAGGGGGAAAGAATCCTTTTCTTTATAAAGTTGCCTTTCCTTAGGTATTTCATTACAGTTACATAAAATAGACTAGTATATCCATTAAATAATAGCAAGAGAAAGTAGGCAATGAGATTCTGAAGATAGAAAATAGAACTGAACAGTGACTAACTTAGCAGCCAGCTCTACCAGATCCTAAATCTCTGCACAGTGAGGCCCAGGAGGTGTGAGCTGGCTGCTCTGGACATGTGAATGATTGGGATAGGAAAGCATGGGATCTATACAGGGGACAAAACAGACCCACCCCAACTCTCTCAAACTGAGCAGAGGAAGACAGGGTCTTTCTAACATGGGGCTAGGGAGGATGGCAATAGAACTCTGAAAATAGATGGGAGGAAACTCCACTTGTCTGTGGATTATCCACCCCCCACATATACACCTGCCCTACAGCCAGCCATCTGCTAAATCCATCCCCACCCCCTCCCATTGTAGTCCAACTTCCAGAGAGGGTCAGTTTTTACTAGAAAAGGCCAGTCATGGGAAGAAAATCTCTTAGAGAAACACAGATATCATTAAAAAGGGGGGGTGGTGGTTAAGGAGAAGGACCTGGTGCTGTGCCTACAGCAGAGTCAGAAGCAGAAAGAGGACAGGGACATGCTGGGAACACATAGAATGGCAAAGTGCTTTAGATGAGTGGCATGGAACAATCAAGACTGAGGTGAAGAAGGAGAAAGGAACAGTGTAGGCAGAGGAAGTGAGGGCACCAACTCCCCAGTTACCATAGCAAATGAAGTTTCAGGCTGGAATTCCCAGAAAGGGAATGCAGACTCTACTCGAGCCCTGTCATCATTACTTTTCAGAAGCCAAGGGGCCAGGGAACCTAAGAGACTCAGTTCAAGCTCAAAGCAGAGCTTGGCCATCCCAGCGAGTTTGACTGGGAACCTCAAGCCAGTCAAAACAGTGTCCCTCAGTTCCCTTCCTTCCTGCCACACTGTACATCAAGAGGGGAAAGGATTTGTGTAAAGAAG
This sequence comes from Uromys caudimaculatus, assembly GCA_028551405.1. Lineage (NCBI taxonomy): Eukaryota > Metazoa > Chordata > Mammalia > Rodentia > Muridae > Uromys > Uromys caudimaculatus. The sequence goes on from CM052708.1 coordinate 1,622,921, forward strand.
TCCACCAAAGAAGGGACATCCTGATGGCTTGCAGAAAAGATGAAGCTGGGTTTACTTGTACAGAAGCTTGACCAGGAAGCCCATGCAACGCAAAACACCCAGAGCAATTTTAAGTTCCAACAAAAATAACATGCTTGAGAAAAGCATTCGTGTCCTGTGTGCCTTAGTGGAGTCTGCACAGCTCCAGTGCAGAAGTCAAACACAGTGGAAAGAAATGGTGCCAGATCCTTCAGGAAGATGGCAGGGTCCAGGTAGAGAGGAACATGTTAAGTATAAAATGATAAATACATGCTTACAGACACAAAGGCTGTTCAGAGCACAGACTCATACTATCACCAGGGTGAATCAGGGCAAGTGTTCTATGTCACTAGCTCATGTTTCCTGTCCCTGCCCCGGGAGGTCCCCTTCCCAAAGCCCTACAGTCTGGCATCAGGCACTGCTGGTAGGGGCAGTGGCACATAGACAGGATGTGGAGATGGCCTGCTCCCGTGTTTCCATTCTCAAGCTACATTTTCCACAGCTCACTTAGTTACATAAGTCTGTAGCCCAGACCTAGGCAAATGTTAGTTCTACATGGAGCCAAGGTTCCTGCTTGGATCACCATGAGTTGTCCTTACGCTCTAAGATCTTGGGAGAGAAAGCTGTGGGCCCACAGGTGCTATGAAGTTTTGGGTCTTACGTATTGGGACAGGAATGTAAATGTGTTGCTGAAACCTTGGTTTGCCCCAGAAGCAGGATCCAGGTTGTTACTTATATGTATTTTGCTTCTCCTTGTCCATAGTATCTGTTGTGGGGACTCCAAAGCTCCTTAAAAGACTGAGAGCTAATGTGTCAGAAGGTGGCCAGCCTGCAGGTATTGGTCTCTGATTGGGATGTTCCTGTGTGACAGAGAAGTCTCTTCTTAGGCTGAATACCTAAGTGTGTGGCTGGGCTATCGTGGGTAGCTGCTCACTCAGGTGTGCATGTTTTTGGAAGTTGCCACAGGGACCTGGTAGTGACTTGACTTCCACTGGGATAGAGCAGTGAGGTGAAAGGTTTGTGTCAGTCATGAGGTCACGCCTGTGTTCCTGAAATAGAAGACTGTCATAGAGACCCCAGGAGCCAGCTGAAAAAGCTGTGGACTTTTTTTCCTTTTTTCTATTCCAGCCCCATTATGACCCCACCCCTCCCACCTGAGATGCTCAGGAGCTGTCTCCATATGTGGGCTGTGCTTGAGGTCTTTGTGAGAACTGGATTAGTCTGTCCTAGTGGGGCAGAGTGGTTGACCTGCCTGCTCTTCTTACCTTAGCATTGTAGTTGAGGCTATTTGCTGGGTGTGTTGGTATTCTAATGCCAGCTAAGAAGGCTGAGGCAGGAAGATCACTTGAGCCCAGAGCTACATGATCGTACAAACCCATGGAAGATCTTCCCACCGTACGCACATCATGGTACTTACCACGCTAGGGAGTGTTCTTCCTCTAAGGTTATAGAGATCCACTTTCCTATGCCACCCAAGTGCTGGGATTAAAGGTGTGTGTCACCACACCTTGCTGCCCCAGCCCAGAGTTTTAAAGTCACTGATAATGTGCTCCTCTCTCTAGGCTTGGGATTTCAAGCTCCAGGGCAGGTTGGCCTAGTGCCTCTTTCAGTTTTTTAAATAGCTAGAGAAAGCATTTTATGATGTGAAAACCATATGAGCTTCTGGGTGCTATAGCAAAGTTTAACCAGAACATTTTGGCTTCTCTTCTTATGAGTTTGGCCAGCAGAGTGGAAGAACTGTGATGGTATTACTCTCAAGCCCAGAGACTTCCCCCAAAGGAGACTCTTCACCTACTGATGTGCTTACCTGCTCTCTCCTCCATAGTGTCTGCAGACAGATGACCTACATCTTCGTGTATGGCACCCTGAAGCGGGGCCAACCCAACCACAATGTCATGCTGGACCACTCACATGGCTTAGCAGCCTTCCGAGGCCGAGGCTGCACAGTTGAGTCCTTCCCACTGGTGATTGCGGGCGAGCACAACGTACCTTGGCTGCTGTACCTGCCGGGCAAGGGCCACTGTGTGGAAGGTGAGATCTATGAGGTGGATGAGCAGATGCTGCACTTCCTGGATGACTTTGAAGACTGCCCCAGAATGTACCAGCGCATAGCCCTGCAGGTGCGGGTGCTAGAGTGGGAGGATGATGGTGACCCTGGGGACAGAATTCAGTGCTTCGTGTACAGTACAGCCACCTATGCACCCGAGTGGCTGTTTCTTCCCTATCATGAAAGCTATGATTCCGAGGGCGCACATGGGCTACGCTACAATCCCCGGGAAAACAGATGAGGGGCTAGTGCCTCAGATGCCAACAGGATGGAGCAAACCTGGTAGCTGCCTGGCATAAGCAGAGCTTTCCAAGTTCAACTGTAAAACATGTTGACAATCTGATGTTACTTAATACTGCTTTTTAGTCTTAAGGAGCACCATTTAATACCTGGACTTGCAGGTACTAGATGGGGAACACTCTAGGCTGAGGTCCCCAAAATGGCATCCACCCCACCCCCACTTGTAATTTCCAAATCACACACAAACTATTAAAATGGCCATTAAAATCCAAGTTTGCTGTTTGGTCTTTCTTTTGGTGTACTTACTTGGTAGAAGGTGTTTTTCATGAATTCAGCAAAGTCAGGAGCACCGACTTGCTGAGAGACACAGCTGAGCCCTTAGACTTTTATATCGTTGATAGGTGCCCAGCTCTCGGCAGTCTAGCCCATTTCTGCCACCTGAAGGTGCAGCCCTTGGGGAAGAGCCTTTCAGAAGAACCAACATATTAGTAATTTGTTCCTCAGGCCTGACAGAAGGCTTTGCTTCCAAATACAAACAGCACTTAGAATAATGTTAGGAAGACACGAAGTACCAATTACCATCTACCTCCATCTGATAATCTGTCAGCGTAGATGCAAGTTGCACATGACTCTGCTTCTGCCTCCCAATGAAGTAGAAAATGGATTCTAAGAATTGCAGAACCAAATGCAGCTGCTGGCTGAGCACCCTGGCACTCCACTAAGAGCTCACTCACCTTTCAGCGTAATGGCGGACACTAACTGCAACTGGCACAGAAGCATGACTTATTTTTAGTCCCTTTTTCTTAATTGGCAACTTGCTTCACAAAATAGAGGGGCAATTATGGGTATCAGCTGATGGGCTGACAGCCCCACACACAACTGTGAGGGCTGGGCATCCTAGTCAGAGAGGGGAAGGGACTGGGACAGCATGCTTGTCCTTGGACCAGCACAGGCAGCACCCTGTCTGCAGACCCCAAAATGGTGATCTGACTCTTCAATCATCCACATGACATCGGCGTAGACCCACACCGAAGGGGGTTTCCAGAACCTTCATCTGTGCTACCTGATCTAAGGAAGTCATGAATAATGAGCCCCAGGAATCCATCCTGAATGATGGAAGGAAGGAAGGTAATCATATTATAAAATGGCAAAAGCTAATAAAACTGGAAGCAGAGAAACTAGAATTTATATAAATTTTTGAAGAATCACAATGGAATGCTAATATTTACAGTCAATTGGCACAGCCTGTCGCCTCTGTGTATATTGTCTTCATTCAGGAAAAAAAAAGGGCAAACTAATATTTAGACAAATGCTTGGTTTTATTGATTGAATTTTGACACTAGGAAATCTCAGCAGAAGCACAAATCATATGTACAAGTATTTATATCAGGGAAAACTTCGACTGGTGATTCTTTGGCAGAATGTCGGTTTTGCCTCTTCTGAGGAATAAATATGATGCTGTAGAACCTGCTGCACAGGAGTGCTCCTGTAAATGCTTGAGCAAATTGAGGGTTAGAGAATAATGGAAATGCTAATTAAAGCAGTGAGTAGTGCTGACTGAAAGGCTAGAAATGCTTCATTCCAGCTCCACGAGCAGGTCTCCTTCACCAACTGTGTCTCCAGCTTTGCAGTGCACCAATTTCACCTTGAATTAAAATAGTTGGGTAAGAGCAAGAAGGAGAAATGGGGACCAAGAGGGGCAATCACCTCAGTCTCTCAATGAGAAATAAGTGGCGTTAGGCCCAAAACCTTAGGTCAGACCCCTCTGCTCACATCTGTCTGTATAAGGAACCTGAGTGCAGGGACGTCCCTGCAGAGCCTGTGCTTCACTTCTCCCGTCTTTTCTGTCCTGTCAGCCCAAGAAAACTCTTAGGGAATTGAGGCTATGGATTGCTCATAGGCCTAGGTCACAATGTCCTGAGACCTAATATGCTCATGCTGGTGATTGATGCATCCCATCCCTGCCTCCTCCTATGGTTTCGAGACTAGAATGTGTACTTAGTATCATGGTACAAATCAAACAGCTACACAACAATCCAAACAGGTCCCAACTGAAGGGAGAATCTTTTAGCCTGACCTTGTCCTCCTCTTCTGATTTCTCCTGAACATAGCCCTGTCTTCTCCAGATCTGTGTGCAGGTTTAAAATGAGCAGGAAGAAGACTAGAAGACATAGGAAGCCATCATTTCTCTCCCTGGAAATAGTTGCTTAAGCCATGAACAAACAGTGGGTTTGACCTAACTGGCCATGTGGGTATTAAGCGAATAAAAATGCCAGGAATTGTCCAGGTTGCTGCATAGGCTTGTGCCCAAGTCCCCCCACTATAAGCAGAAGGAACAGACTTTTGTCTTAAACTTGAGCCCAGAGTTGCCAAGAGCAGTGTAAAAGCTATGTGAGTCATACTCAAAGGCCCTGATGGGCAGGTGCTATCTAGAGTGAAGTGGATGATGATATGTGATAGGTGTTTAATGATGGCACGCTGACTAGACCTGGGGATCTGTTTCCATCCTGAGCACTTTCTCTGAGAGGAAAAATGATCCTTCTAAGGAAGAACTACTAGCTCCAGACACAGACAGGGCTACTCCTTTGTCTTACCGGGTTGAAATCCAGAGGACTGTGGGTCGGGTCTAGAATAAATGGTCAGGAGGGATTGAGCTAGCTGGGGTCTGGCTAAAGCAAACTTGCTCCAGCAGCAGTTCTGGGCTCAGGATGAGGGAGCAGACAGGCTGCTCCTATGGTGGCCCAACCGAAAGCAAATAAGGCATCCAGCTTATTGGGCCCCATGTTGCCTCAGAAATTAATGGTGTGCTAAGTCGGCACCTTAGCCCATCCACTCAGGGCCCTTGGCCTGACTCCACACCTATTCTTGGTCTCCATGAGGCCGACAAGTTCTCACCATGACACTAGTGCAGTGTTTGCAAAAGCAAGTAAAATGAGTTTTAAATAAGCTAAAGCTCACAGTTTTGTGTCTATATTTTTTGAGGAGCTCATTATTATTTAACTGCCTCTACCTCCTAGAACACGAGACCCCAAATTCAGCTTAGAAAGGGTTAAGACCCTGCACACCATTCTACCCTGTCAGAGCCCTCATGGGGTGGCTATCTTAACTTGCTCCAAGCCTGGCAACAAGACTGGGGCCATTCAGTCTACTTGGATGGGGGGGGGCATGTAATTTTCCCATGAGGAGCAGGTAGGACAACTCTAGGCCTTCTCAAAGTCCATCTTGTTGGTGTTGGCTTTTAAGGTAATAGACAGAAGCTGACTTGATTGTAACTGACCTCTCTGAACTCAATGTCCCCAAAGTGTGGCCATGGTGCAGGCCACAGCATAGGACACAGCCAGCCTCTGTTGTTGTCCTCATCTCCCAGTCACATTTTCCTATGTAAATACTTCCCAAACTCAAACAATCCTTTGGGAGGGGGATATATATATATATATATTAGTGATGGCATTTCTTTAGTCACAGGAAAAACAGCAAAGTAGCTTTTCTGTTTTCTTTAAGGAAAAGTTTCACTCTGAACAAATTCTAGTCCTGATACCCTTTCTCTCTTTCTCCCTGAATCATTAAGTCCCCTGCATGTATGTGGGGCTTCAGCTCCTCCATCTACAACTGAATTGTTCTCTTCAAGGGGAAATTATCTTGAAGAGTTACATTAATTTTTGCAATCTGTAAAAACCATTTCCTGCTGTGTCACCTAAGTCTCAGATAACTAAGTGCCACGGAGACAGATGTAAACATTAAAAATTAAAGACCCCTTCATCTGAAAGACATTAACGTGGAGAACAAATATGCTTTGACTACCTGAACATAACATAGAGACCCCTTCCTGGAAGGCCTGCTCCCCAGAAGGCAGAGACACACTGACAGAGTGGAACTCCCCAGTCCCAATGTCCTCCCCAGGAAAGGGGCATGGGGCAGATATCACCTCTACATTCATTTTCAGAACACCCACCCATGTCTCAAAGGTGGAGGTCCTACGTCCATCACAGGCTGGAATAGGCTAGTTGGAACTTGGAGACATACCTTGCCCATTTTCCCAGCTGTCATACTGTTCTGCATTTTCATAGCTTCAATCACACAGATTTCCTGACCTTCTGCTACCTGGAAAATAGGTTAAAATACATGTTTTAAGAACATTCCAATTTTATAGTAATGTCCAAGAGTGAAGCCATTAAGTTCTTTGTCAGATATGCTGATTGGTCATGGAAACACCAGCGACCTCGAAGGACTTCCACTCCAGTGCATCGGAGAAGCCAGCAGAGGAAGGCCATTCACTCTGTTGTCAGGTTCTCAAAAGCAAAGCCTGTATTGGATCCCAGGAGTAGTATATGGGGCCTCCCCTGGGCCCTAGGAGTTGGCAGAGGTGATAGAAAGCCAGTGTGCTTCCCTATCTCTCTCTACCATATCCTCAATGGGCACATACCTAAGGACCAAGGGACTCACTAGTGCTGGTGGGTTTTCAGGGCAAGGGGTGTGGCTACCAAAGGGTAAAGGTCTCTTTATGGTGTGATTTTAAGTTGACGGTGGTAATCACACAACTATGCACAGACACCACCAGCAACTTGTCTGCTTTAAAGGGACAAAGTGAACCACATGGGAATTAGAATGAAGTAATTTCTTACTAAAAGATGGCACCATGTTTGCCTTTATCTTGGAAGCTAAAGATCACAGCCTAGCATCAGGGCCAAATCTACAAGACATGTAAGTACTAACACTGAAGTGGCTTCTGGGAGTAACTTCCTACACAGGAATGGCTTCTCCAGCTATACCTAGTCCTTACAGAAGGCCTGAGTGTTCTGCAGTGACCTGCTCAAGCCTGTGTTCTGATGCTTGCCTTGCCTCTGGCTGTGGGAGAGATCCAGGCTGAACAGGCACATACCTACAGGACTAATCTGGAACTTCCATCCTGGAGTCAGCTGTGACTAAAACTAATACTACTTTTTCTTTCTCTGGCCTTAATGGTTAAGCACCAAGGGGCTAGGCCAGGATTTCTTTCTCTGTTTTGTGGGGTAAGGTCTCTTGCTCTATGAAGTGGTAGGCTGAAGGCTCCACAGGGTGCTGCTGGTATGGTGGCTGGGGCTCCTGGACAGTCGCACTACTGTGGCTGCGCTGGCCAATGCCACAGAAGGGCCTGGAGAATGTTCTTTCCTGCCATCCCCAAATGATCTCCACGTCCCCTCCCGGCTCCCTGTGTGGCACAAGCTGTCTTGCTGGCAGTATGAGTACTGCAGCCCTGTGCATTCTTTCCTCTGCTGTTCAGGTGGTGGGCTGTGTTTTCCTGGCACGGGAATATAGGAAGAGAGGAGATGCCAAGGCTTCTGGTTCTGGCACGGAGGAGAGGCACTGCTGACAAGCAGGCTTGGAGCACAGTGCTCACGCCGTTCTTGACTCATTTCACCTGGCATCTGCAGTACAGGCACAGAGAAGAGACACCTCAAAAGGACTGTTCTTCAAACTGTGGGACAGGAAAGGGCAGTGCCAAGATGATGCACGTGCCTTGGCTGGTGTCAGAACCGTTATTCCTTCATGCCATCATATTAGAGCCATTTCTTTCTCTTCAAACCCAGTTAGGAGGTCAAAAAAGCCAGGAAAAGGGCAGGTGTCACCAAGCCACACAAGGGAGGGCTAAGATCCATCCATGGCCAGGACAGAGCTGAGAGCTTATCCAGCAGCCAGGCTGAAATGTCCCTGACCCTGGCCTGCAGGCAACAGCACAGATGGTTCCTTAGGACACCTTGAAATTATATCCAAAAATTAGGAATCAAATGTCTACCTCTGGGCTCTGGTCACTATTTCCTGTCAGATGGACAAGTCCTTACCATGGGTATTTATGTGGTAGCCTTCCACACACCTACCTAGCCTAGCTTCCTCTGGATTCTTGAGAGCTGGGGGTGACTCTGAGTCCCCTCATGCCATTAGCTTCCTTGTGAATGGGCTCTCTGCCCTCTGCCAGCAGCTGTGTCTCCTGTCATTGCTTGTCTCTTATCACACTGCTTAAGAACTGCTGGGCAGACTGAGGAGCACCCCCCCCCCCAACCCTTCCTCAGCATACACATACAAGTGCCCATACATCCTCTGTAAGAAGCTTAGAGGTTTCCAGTGGTAATGCCTAGGGGCCAACACTACCCATGGTGAATGCTAAGGGGAGGGTTTCACCAGGCCACTACCTCCTAGGCCCTGCTAGAGCCTGGGGGCAGAAAGAAGCCAGTTTAGGGTACCTTGCCACCATGACCAGACTGCCTGGATGGTTCTGGATGCTTATAACAGTGCAAGCACTAGGTCCCAAATTGTTTAATCCAATCAGAAACAAGAATCTCAAAGCTGACATAGCCCCTCCCCCACTTCTGATTGCAAAGCTGGTAACTTGATGAAAAGCAAGCTTTCCTGATGGGAAGGGAGCCTGTCTTTTGCCTGACTCAGCCCACAGCAACTCATAGAATTAGACCTGGGCCCTCCATCTGCCTTTCCCCCTCACTCCTCATGTACTTCCTAGCTCCCCTTACCACCTTCTAGTCTCCTTCCATCATTTAGCTGTGAGCAGAAACCCATGTCTTCCACCTCTAGCTTGCTCCCTTCCTTTCAACCATGTTTAGAGGCCATTTTCTTCAGGCAGCTGTAACGAAATGTTCCTTTGTGCCTTACAAAGCAGTGATATATTTGCTCCAACTAGATCATGCCACACATGTGCATGCAAAACCAAATAAAGAAAGGTATGCAGACAGGCTTGATCTAATTTCAACTTATTTCATCTCTTGGAAATCAATGCAGTACAAACTTACATTAAAAAAAAAAAAAAAAAAAAAACTTCTGGCAGGCTCTAGTTCCCACCAAGAGGCATTTTGGGGCTTAGCTCCTGTCTGCTGGAGCCTTCCTGCCTGTGGTGTCTACACCTGCAGAACATGTAGCACGCACCCACTACAGCAACTTCTGGACTGCTGGCAGACCAGGGAGGCCTGAGCACAGCTGGGCAGTCCCTATCACAGTGCCCATGGCAGAGCCAGCCCTGTAGCACAGACTTCTCTAACACTTGCGAATCATCTGATAAAGACTCACTGATTGTGACAGGATGTATCCAGAATTGGGCTTACTAAATGGTCACAAGCCTTACAAGTCTGTCTGATAAACGCAGTCGGCCTGATGTGCTTCTCTGCTGTCTAATTGGTGCAAAGTTTGGAGACCTGAATCCTATGCCTTTCATCCGGCTTATTGCATCCTCTTCTCTGACACAGGGTCAAGGTTCACATTCGAATCAGATTATTAGAGCAGCCCTCATTAAGTGGGAGCTAGGCTTGCCCCCAAATGAGTAAGCTTGTGAGAGAACTCAGCCCATTTACTCAGCAGATTTTCACATGTTTAGGGGCCTGAATGTCACCCAGCATCGCTCTGTGCAGAGGAGTTTCAGACATCTCCAGCTGATGACTAATTGTGAGTGATGGGAAATGAAACCCAGCGAAGCCAGCTGCTTGCCATGGTCGGCAAAATGACTCTAATGGAGAGAGGCTGCCAATTTTCCAGTGTTACTGGCAAGTCTTCCAAGTGTAATTAAGGGAAGTTATAAATGATATGGAAATCTATCAAGTTCCATTTATTTTCAGAGGACTCCTTTCCCAGGGGACTTTTATCTTGAAGCTTATAGTATGCTTTGTTGTGCTAATGATTTAAGCCACATCTTGGTTCTGATTAAAGCCCCCAATCTCCTTCTACCAAGTCCCCTTCACTCCTTCCACAAAGATTAAAAGATACAGAACATTCTCCAGCACATGCCCCCTCTCAGAAAACATGCTCTGACTGGGACCCGCATGGCAGTGTGTATCGTTCGAACTGCAAACTGCCATCACCCCTAAGAAAGCTCAAAGAAAAGTACGGGGTGGGGAAGAGAAAGAGGGGATCTCTGCCAGACATAAAAGCAAGACCCTCAAAGTGGAGCTTCGAAAGCTATGCTTGAGACGAGACATTCATCAGAAGGTGCTGTCGCCCACTAATGTTATTTGACTTGGAATAAAAGCATGAAAATGATGGCGAAGGCCTAAAATTGGAGACGTAAAGGATGACTGCACAGTGCTCCATTTCTCAATTTCATCCTTCAGAGCCACAAAATGGGGGTGATACAGTGACTGGATGAGCTTTACAGTAACAGCTGTGGTCTTCCCACACAAGGGAGGCCCTTCTGATGGGCTGAGGTCTGCTTGCAACAGACGGGGAGGAACAAAACAAGGACTCCTATTAAGAGTGCACAGTCATATTTCTGATGGAGAGAATCATTATGGGAGTCGGGTTTCCTTTACATTGGTGCCTGCCCTCTTTTGTCATCCAAACCCAGGGCTGTGTGAAGGGTGCTACTGCTTGGAATACAGGCCAGAGGATGCAAATGGCGTCAAGTGTGTGCTTCCCCTCCCCCTAGAAGCCTACTCTAGCAACTGTAAAGAACGTAGAGGAAACTGTGCCAGTGGCATATGGCTTTCTACTGTGCTAAACATTCATACAAAAGACAGGTTCATCAGTCATTGGAGTATCTGGATAAAAAATTAGCTCCTGATGGATGGTATTTTGAGCTTACCTGCTGCTAGTACATTACCAGAGAAATACCGGCTTAGAAACCCACATGACATTAGAAACTGCAGACCATGAAACACGACGCATGCAGGAGCACATAATGCACGGCAGATTATACAAAATAATAAATAAGCTATTTAAACCCTCTGCCTAAAATTGGGCCCGCTGCAAGGAACCCTGGGTCACTTCTACGCAGGCCAATTAATGCACAGCATCTGCTGTATAGGAGCAGGGCACGAAGCACTTCCGAATGATTCCGGCAATTAAAAGAAAACTGTTTCCTGCCTGTTCAGACAGCAACTGTTTCCCTGCAAGAGTGAGCACCAAATCGGTGCGCAGCTGAAGAATTCAGGCCCCTTTTGGGGAAGAGGCATGGGGGATGGGGAGGGGTGAACCTTTATGGAAAAGGAGCCTTCTTTTGTTGTTCTGCATTCTCTGTTTTTCTGCCAAGTGAGACAGAAGGCTCGGAGGGCTTATGGGCCCACTGCAGTCTCCCCTTCTGCTGCACTGGTCCCCCGAAAACTAGGGATCCACATCAACCCTCCTGACTGTATTACCCAAGTGAAAATGGCTCCATTTCACATTGAAAGGTTTGTCACTTACAACATAGTTATCTAACACATTTTAAGTCTTTGAGATCTGAAGGAGGTGGCCACCATTTGCTAAAGGGCAGGATAGAATCCGATTATTCCTACTTCCTTTTCCTGAGCTACTGACAAGGGCTGCTAAATATGCCCTGATCATTCTCGGAGAAAGAATGTGTGTCTCATGAAAAACCCACAGGGAGATGGGACCCCAGGAGATTGCCCTATCTGAGCAAGGATGGGACTGGCATCAAATTACAAAGAGGACAGGCAGTGGACAGAATGGCTGACCCCCTCATCTGGAGGCACTCCGGCTCAGCACACTCAATCTGAAGGGCGACGGAGAGAAGAGACCACATGTTTAACATGCCTGGGGGCTCTGAGACTCAAGACTGTGGTATCTGCATGGTATTGCCCTCGGCTCTGCCCTCAGACCCCCTAGAATTGTGCAGTGGGAGTTGGGGGAGCTCAGAAAGGAATCCAGATTGTGGCCAATGTAAATGAAGTCCAGGTTTTATAAAAATTCCTTAAAATGAAGAAAAACATGACTCCCTACTGCCCTCTAACTTAGCCCATACTGACAGCCTACGCCTATAGTTACAAAGGGAAAAAGTTGACGCTGGAATGTTTTCCAGTCACAAGAGGCCACTCTGACGTGCTACCTTTGTGCATTCAGTAGGCTGTCGTAAAGGACTCAATGACACATAATAACTTCTCTTTCTGCATATATAAATGTATATGTATACACATACATATATAGTCAAAAGACAAAAGGTATTTTGAGTCTTGGTAAGGTTGAGAATAAGCCTTAAAAACACTGCAAAGATAACAGGCTTTCTCATCCCAGCAAGACCATCCCATGAAAAATAAACCCATTGCCAAACCTGCACGAGATTTTACACAGATCGACCATCAAACATTTTATCTTATGCTGATAATTTGTACTAAATTGTAAAAAAATAAAAAACCAAATGTTAGCCACAACAAAAAAACTACCCTTAAATATTTCAAAAGAAATGTTACATGGAAAAAATGATTAAAGGGCCACGCTTAGGAGAGTCCTTACTCCTAAAAGAAGATGAGGCAGGAATTAGATTGGAGGGGAGTCACTGGGCAACTTCATTGTATGTACATTTTACTGCTAGGAAAATCCAAAGCAATCGTGGCTAAGGGGAGCAGAGAATACACAAGGGGGCAGAGAATGCACAGGGGGGCAGAGAATGCACAAGTGCTTGGGAGATGATTCTCCTAATTTTCTATATGCTTCATGATTTAGAAACTTAAAAGTGTTTCGGAGTGTGTGATTCTGTTTCTGTCCTGGGGAATACAGTTTGCAGTTTGGGTTCAAAACTGGTTTCTCCTCAAACTGCTTAACAGTCACTGCTATAAAGTATGTAAATTAATTATTGCCATCATTTTCTGATTGTAAATCAGGGCATCCATAAATTGAAAATCTATCCAACAGCCAGTCTGGCTCCTCTACAAGAGAGGCAGAAATGAATGTTGGGCTACAGAAACACCAGAGTACAGGTATCCCGAGGCCCAGCCTATCTCTTTTATCCAGCATGCTTAAATGCTTCCGAGGGAGGTTTCAAAGCTGGTTCTTAGAGCAGTAAAGAGACATCTGCCAAGTTCATGTGTGCCTTCCCCAGATTGGCTGCAGACTCAACTGTATGAGCTTCAGAGACAACAGGAGGCAGCAACTGAAGCTCTGCAGAGGACACCTGTATCTTTTGTCTCTTGGTCCATGGTCACTCACCTGCCTGGGAGCCCTCCCTAAGAGAAGCACAGACAATGAAGAAAAGACCATGGTGGAGTTATTATTGCTGCTTTCATTTTCTGCCTAAGGCACTGTCCAAAAAAGCAGTGGTCACAAACCCCAATTGCCCTTCTGCTAGATGCCAGTCTAGGGACCAGGTGGAGCAGCCTCGTGTTGAGGCCGCAAGAATTAGCTGACTTGCAAATGTGAACAGGTTGAGGAAGAAGAAAACAGCAACAAAAGCAGCAATGGCCACTTAAGACAGAAATGTAAAGAGTCGTCTGGGTTGTGTCTCCCTAATTTTCTGAAGCAATAAGGGGGATTATTTCTGATGCAAAATTTAGATGAGCACAGAATCTGAATGTATATAGCTTGAAAGAACCTTAACTAAAAGCAAAGCTTAAAAACAAATTTTATCTTGGGTTGGCTCTTTTTTATTAGCTTTTATTGTTTTATGTCTAATATCAAAAGGCTAAGGAAACAAATATGCTCCTAACTGCTTTATTTGTTCTTTAAAGACAAAGAGAAAAATCTTGCAACAAATGTAACAACTTAGTCTAATGTTAACCCACGGCACACATGTATGGCACCAACATGCTCTAGGAATTTATTTTAAACATTTTTGTTAAAGATAAAAGTTTTTAAAAACTCAAGTCATAACATTTTATGAAAGAAGTATTATAGTATATGCTTAGCATTATATCAATAGAAAATGGACATTTTTTTGCATGAAAATGATGATCACTGTAAAATATTTCCAGAAGGCAAATAGAAAGGACTTAGAAAAGCTGTTCTATCAATTGTCTCCTGAATTAAATTTGTGATTTGTTTGCAACTTACTGCTTTCTAGCGTCCTTTTCACATACATTAAAGACCCCACTCTACCGCCTTTTAGGAAGTGATTGCTGCTGCATCTAATATTAAATAGTAGGTTGAAGCATTGGAAACTCTTGCTGTGTGTATCCTAAAGGAGTATTTGGAATAAATACTTCAATTCCAGTGTTTAGAGCAGGGGAAGTGTTTCAAATAAAGCAGTTCTTAGACCTTCCTATAGCAAGTCCTATGAAGGCATTTATCTCTTCTATGCAATCACCCAAATCCTTTTACTCAAGTTTTAAAAATACTTTTCAGATTGTTAAGCTTTTAAAGGGCTGCTGAGATTTGTTACTTAGAATTTTATGTAAAAGAGACCCACTATTTTGTATCAAGTTTTCTTAAAAGATCAGTACAAAGCTACAGGTTGTGGGAATTTAAACTGTGAACAAAACTGCAAAAAAAAACCAAAAAAAACAAAAACAAAAACAAAAACAAAAAAACAAAAAAAACGAGTGCTTACATGGCCTCAGTTGTTTTTCCTGAAAACACACAGAAATAAATGATTGATTTTCACTGGTAAAGTGGAGCTTCCCTTAGCTCTTACTGCTCGACTGGCCCTCAACCATTTTTACTGCAGAACTGCAGTTACAAGCAGCGTTAGCATCTCTCCTGACAACTTCAGGAGTCCAAGGAGAGGTCCGTGCGTGCTTTGGGACTGCAGATTTCAAGCAGAGATTCTGGGAGGAACAGGCACACACCTCACCCTGTGTCCAGTTTCAGTATTTGTGTTTCAGGACACTGTTTGCAAATATTAGTAACTCACAAGAAAACAGTTTGACCACGGCACAACAGCGTAGAGTATGAAAGGAAGTTCTTCCAGGGATAAAAAGATGTGCTGCACCTGACCAGCCAGCCACAGGCACAGACTCACAGCATTTATAAAGAAGGTGAGTGTGAAGCCCGGCAACTCTGGCTTCAGGAGCACATGCAGCAGGCCCTGTTCTCTGTACACATTCTGCAGTCATTCTCCAACACCCACTTTGATAGTGGGTGCTTTTAATCTGAGAGCTCCTTGCCAAGCAAGACTGGGTTTAGACTCTTGCTGATCACTGGCCTTTCCCAAGTAAACTTGCTGACCATAGAATTAAAAGTAGAAAGGGCAACAGTAATGCCAGAGACTGTATTTATTAAGAGGCAAGAAGGCTACACTGCTTTGCTTGCCAGCTAAGCAATCATAAGTAGGCAAATAGGGGCCAGGATGGAACAAATGGGGGCAGCCTCCCAGGCAAGAGCTGACCCACTCCCTCCACCCATCTTGGTCTCAGATGTCAGAAAACTAGGATTGATGGTAAATACTTCTTATGAGGACAGAGGAGCACAAATGTGATGTTCTAATTATAGCCACAATTAGAACTGGCAAGCTGGGGCTGGCGGTATATAGACTGGGTGGCTTCCAGAAAAACAAAACAAACAAACAAAAAGAAAGAAAGAAAACCCCAAAGTGTAGAGGGAACCAAAACAACAACAAAGGGGGAAAAAACCCTTCCCAGCTCACTAACCTGCACATGTAGACACAAGATTTCACTGAGTGCGCTGCTAATACAGTCTGTGCGTTTGTGACTGTTAATGCCAAGCCAAGGAAGAACCCATCTTCACCCCCAGTCCTGTCACTCTGCTGCCAGCCTCTAACTTGTAGGCCTCACCTCTCCCTCCGCCTACCGCTGGCCTCCGTAGTGCTATTGGCAGCTCTTCTAGGAAGGAACATCCATGCCTTCAAAGTGAAGGCAGCTAGGCAGGGCTACCTGGTCCTTTGTGTTTTTCTACAAAAGCGATAGCTCTCCTGCATCACCAGGGGAAGCCATTTTTAAGTTAGTTCCCCAGTTTCATGTTAATTTGGGGACTAAAGTTTAAAACACTCCAACTTGATCGTTCTTACTCTGCATTTTTCTAGAAGCCAATGTCACCTCCATAGATTTTTCTTAATGTTAACATGATACTCTATCTGTATTAATAAAAATTTAAAAATTCAGGTGCCATCTTAACATAACTATTACAGATAATTAGGCAAAGTCCAGTGGCTTCAGTCAGATACAGTAGAATTAGCACACAGCCCATGAAAGTGACTCTTATTTTCCTGCATAGAAGTAAAAACACAAGTACTTAAGGGCCTCTGGGAATCTCCCAGTTGCATTTTAAACCTTTTTTTTTTTCACTTTTGCTTCTAAGCAGCTGATTGTTTAAAAAAAAAAAAAAAAAAAGTATGTTTCCTACACATTTGTCCACTGCAAGTTATGGGACTGAGCAGATAAGGGATATAATATAGCTTTACTATTAAAAAGTCAAGAATAAAGCTTCCAGTTATAATTTGGAATTTCACTTTCCACCTTACAAGAGTGGGCTGATTTCAAACAGATTATAGGATTAAGGTTTCTTTAACTCTCCTTCCCATTTAGGCACTTCAGTTCAGAAATCCTGCATCTAGAAATCCCTGTCAGGGTTATTTTCTGGCATGAATTCATATCTAAAGGGCTAGGGAATAAGGAACAGTGTGAAATAAATGTACATTTTAGACATTTGAGAAAGAATGTCTGTCCTCATTTCTATTCCACCCCCCAGCCCCGTACACAACACTTGGGAGGAGGTGCTGTCACCAACACAACCCAGATGTGAAGCAGGTAGACAGAGTGAGTGCACAACTGTTCATGAGCATCCAGTGGGTTAGGAGAGGCCACCAGGAGCATGAGCCTGTCGGTGCCATTATTCTGTAGGGGAAGTCTGAGCCCAGCATATCTCTCACACAGAAATACTCTTACCATGTCTCCAGGCTTGACAGAAACGGCCACCACTACTCCAGGCATCGGGGAGTTCAGAGTGCTGCTGGTGTCCTTGGGTACTTTTTCAAGCATGAATTTGTTCAGTGCTGCAGCAAATTTGGTTAAAATGTGCACTTTGTACTTGAAAGAGAAAAGAATAACGGAGGTTAAAGGATGAACTTATCTGCTAAAACAATACTTATTCAAAATCTGCTCTTAGCTTTAAATTAAAATTACAATAATATCCTTTAAAGTCAAACATTTACCTCTACATAACATTATTCATATCTGAAACATTCTGAGCCAGGTTTTTTTTTTAAAGGTATTACTCATTATTAATTAATGATATATAAAACATATTTCAGATCTTTAAGAAAACCATCTCAGATCTTTGTCAAGGAAACAGCAAGGATTTTGCTTGAGGAATACTGCCGAGCGCAAAGCAGAGGAACCAAATCCCATGAGTCCCTCAGCCTCCGGGATAAAGGCGGTGACACTGCATGCCCACCAGTAGATGGCAGCAGATTGCTGTCGCAAACCTCCCACACCTCTAAAGCAGCTATACTGGGTAGATTATTAGAGACAAAGGCTTCAGTGTTCATTTTGAGAAAAAAAAAGAAAAGTCCTTAACATTCAAATATTTCTCAGTGACATAAAATATTATATTCACATCAAAATGTTCTTCCTTTTAGGCACATTACCATGTAGCCTTTTCTCATATGACAAGACAGCTAGGAGAAAGACAAGATATAATGAGAATATCTTTTGGGCCGAGATCTGATGGCACCAAGAAATCAGGCACAGCGGTTTTCATGGCATCTTTGGTAGGTGGCTTGCAAAGGTAGATGGCCAATGAGTCTAGTCAATCATAACATTTCTAATAAAGACAATTCCTACTGGACAGGAAACATCCCAGATAAATATATGAACCATGATTTGCTCTATGCAAACAGAAAATAAAATGCTTTGAGGTAGGGAATTGGAGCCATCGCCAGGTTTCTGGTTCCCACCGTATCCTGTCTCTCTGGGGAAGACAGAAACAGCACCCACTGGGCAGCTCTATTTTGTTGGAGGAAAGCTGCTGTAACTCAAAGCCTCCTGCTGGCATCATGCTAGCAGGGAGGCCAAGGCAGAATCTGATTCCCACTTTGATTCTGCATGGGGACAGTGGCAATCTCCAAGTGACTCTTTACAGGGCCTATTTAAAGCAGGTGGGGGGAGGCCCCACAGAAGAGCTTTGATAGCCTAGGTTCCAAGCAGATTTTCAACTCTGTGACAGGTTGAATAATAACATCTTCTGGATGTTTCTTTACTCCTGAGTGTGTGTTTTGCAATCAAGACATAGAAGTGTCTGCCAGTTTCTGAAGGAGATGATCCTTAAGTGAAATTACAGCACAAATAAAAGCTTTTTGCTCCTATTAAAATTCATCTGAGTCATAAGTGGCAAGGGAAAAGCAAGATGCTGTCAGTCTAACGACACCCTGGGCAGAGGGACTACTCATCACCCATGAATTGTACTTCCAAGTCCCTCATTAAATCCTTGGGGAGGGGGGACATAATTGGGCCAAATTGCACAGTTTTAGTATCTGTGCTCTATCTCCCTTGGAACAGAAAGTCCGGCAGCACTAGAGGCACGTGTGTGCCAGGCAGGAAGTCCAGCAGCACTAGAGGCATGTGTGCAGCAGGCGGGTTCCATTTCTAGCTGACATCACCAGGGTGACACTACTATGTGACCAGCTGGCATTCTACCCTAGGGATGAGTTTTCACTGTAGCATTCAGATCTGTTTTCCCCGTGGTTTTCTTTAACTTCAAAATACGAACCTTGAATTTAGGAAAAGTATATACCGGGAATACGATTTAACAGCTTTTCACCACAGCAAATAGGCTTAAGAACCAATAATTCAGCTATCTCACAACTAAGCCTCAATGTGAACAACGTGCTAAGGCTCATTTCTCCTGAGAGGACCAGATCTTGACAAAAACTGGGTCCCTTACTATTTTTATAACTTTCATATCTTCTAAATTCCTTTCTCTGTAGGGCCCCTGCTTTGCTTGGAAAGAGATGTAAAAGAGTCCAAAACTCAGTGCTTCAGACTCAGCCTTTGTTATTGATGAGATGTTCCTTTCCCTTTTGTATTTGTTTATTGTTCTTAAATCTGTTTAGGAATAAATGACTTATTGTAATCATAAGTGAAAAATAACAAGGAGTAAATGCCTCAGAAGAGGTCATGTTGAACATGGCTGACTTAGAAGTGACCTTTCTGATTAGGAAAAGAAGAGAGAGAAGCTACTCTTCTTAAGGTTACCTTTGATGTTATACTGATTATCACAGGCCATCTTAAAACAGCCTCTTGTCAGTCCTGCAGTTTGTATGTGGAGCCAAAAGTCTGAACAGGCCCAGTTAGTGCAGCATATAGGCCTATCCAAGAAGACATTCTAGTGACAACTATAGATATCTTCTAGTGCCTGCTCTCCAGAAAGGGGGACACTGCAGAGTCTGCACTAGGGCTTATAGAACTTAGCATCTGAACTGGGACTCCTTGTTTTCTCTTGATTCTTGGGGACACATGCAGTTAGCTAGCTGAGGATTCAGGGAAGGGCCTTTCTAGTAATAGCAGAACTTGACTGCTTCTATGATGGACACTTAAGTGTTTTCAGAGACTGCAGAATGTCCATGTAAGTTCAGGGGTCTGAATGTGTTCGTGCAAAGCACAGTGCTGATGTTTTAAAGGCTGGCTGCTAACAGAGAGAAGTATAGTCATGAAAATGACAGTTTTTTGTCTTGTGTGGGTCCAGAAGAGCCAGGGTATGGTGAAAAGATTCTGTAAAGGAGGGTGATCGCTCTGGCTGGACGCAGGAGTAAAACCCCTTCCCTCTATTGGCTTTAGGATGCTGTCTCCAAACCACTGTCATGGGAATTGAAAAAAAATTTTTTTTTTTTTTTTTTAAAAACACCTCACCAGGTAAATTAGAAAACAGGCTTTCTCTGGGAGCAGCTTCCCAAATATGATAATCATGGAAGGTATTTGACCCAATTATGTAAAATTGCCCCCAGTCAAGACTCCAAACAAATCCATTTTATGGTATCTATAATGTAAAAACATATATAATGAGAAAATGTCACCCAAATATTTAAAGGAAAGAAAAAAGAATCAACAGCAAACACAGAAGGTGCAGTGAGAACACTGCACACAGTGGGCAGTTAGGAGGAAGTCCATGGGACCAACATGGGACCCAGTGTGGCTGTGGGAGAGAGTGCAGAGCAGAACAGGAGGGGTTTCCAGAGCAATATGCTTGTGGTCCTGCAAGTGGGCTGCCTACCTGTGGGAGAACATGCCTAAATCTATCAATTATATGCATGCTTCTCAATCAACACCTTTGGGCAGAGAAGAAGCACTCCATCCATGTATGCTCAGCTCCAACCTGATGGGCTCTGTTATTTGTCTAGTACTCGAGGCAGGCCCCCTGATGGAGTTTAAAGTCTGTGAATGCCTTTCCAAAGCTTCTAGGTATGCAGGTGATTTTACAAGCCATAGACACAGAGTTGTCATGATTTGAACGTGAAGTCCAGTCTGCTTTACACAGCCTTCAGCTGCAGTTTCAGGGCCTCTGAAATTTCTCTTGGAGAAGGGCTGAGCTCCAATTTCCCTTCTAACTCATTCCTCCAGTTCCAATTATGAGCTCCATAACTGATTTATTCTTTTTTATGTCAGCTGTTGCCCATTTCAGTCAACATAGAGTCATAGGTCAACAGTCCACCTTTTCTCTGAGTTATCTAGAAAACTCGAAGTTACGAAGCATTGACCAAAACTCTATCTACCCTCCTACTCCCAAGTGTGGTGACAGATACATTTTTCAATAGGCTCCCTATTCAAAGTTTCTCACCCTCACACACCCCCCACCTCACCCACCCCCCTTCAATCTCTACCTGTAAGCCTTATCTTCATTCACCTGATGTGAGTTAACTGGCTCATGGTTCCCTAAAGAGCTCCTTTCCTAAGTCAGTCAGGGGAAAATCAGCACTAATGTTTTGGAAGTGATAAAGATGAGGAGCTTCTTTTCAAAATGCCATCGAGCAGAAAGGCAGGAGAACCATAAGCTATAATGTAAGCCACACCGTAGAATTAGAAGCCATCAGTGTGTTCCTTGCCCCAGTTCTTTGTAGAATAAGCACATATTTACACAAGGAAGAGCAAGGTTCCAAGCCATGGACTGTACCCGTTTCTCTCCTTGAACACAGAGCCTATTAGCTAATCTTTTGAAAGAGAAATCTCCAGAAAACACACTGAAAACACACAGACCAGGAGTTGGTGGCTTCCTCATAGAGGTTCAGTCAGTAACAAAGGTGGAAGGAGAAAGCTGCAGCTAAAGCAACAGGCCAATACCCGGCCAGCCCAGTCCCAGCCCAGGCTTCCTGCAGCTGCAGTGGTGGCTCAGCCTGTTAGCATAGTGCTGTGACAACTCCATCAGAGCAGTCTCAAGGTAGCTGTCAATCAGGATGCATCATTTAATCCAACAGCACTCGAAGGACTTTCTCCTACAACCCACATGACAACATAGCTACAGCTCTATTTATATCAGCGCCCAGTTGTGTTTACAATGCTGCAGTAATTAGAGAAGATGCAACAGGCAGCAATATTCCTGAGATTTCCATTTTGCAGCATTACCCTATAAAGTGTGATCCTGCTTCACAGAGTCATGCTAAATGACAAAAGGCTATTTTCTTCAATCTCCCAGCCCCGACAGCACTTCATTTGCAGCTATCTATAATTAGATTAATGGTGTAGTGCAGTACAAAGAAGACCCACTTCACATCAGATAGCTTATGAATTAGGACAAACACTTATTTCAATTCCAGGCAGAGAAAGCAATGACTGGGGTGTTTAGCATACCCTTTATGGTGGAATGAGATGTTAATTGTGTACCATTACCTCTAAACTGCTTGCTTGTTGTATAAATCACTGTGCTAATTGATGCAGAGATAGAAATGTAGCCACAGGCAAGAAAGCAAAGGAATGAGAGCTGAAGATGGAGGATAAGGGATTATCGGGGAAAACCATATGGAGACGAGGTTCCTTTGAAACCTCTGTTTTCTGCCCATGAGCAGGAATCCTTCAAGTACAGCACTAGACAAGAAAACAAAACAAAACAAAACAAAAAAACCTTTACTTCTTACAAACACAAATTTCTTTTAAAAGTTCTGCCAATCAAATAGCGAGTATGTTGAATGAATCTGAAAATGCATTTATAAATACCAGAATGTGTGGGTTAGCCAGGATATTTGGAGTACAATGCATGGTAAGGAGCATCCATTCTAAATTACTTGCTGCATGTGCTTCTGACCCGTCCACAAGGCAAAACATAAGTTTTCTGAGGGCCTGAAATTCTTCTCCATATTAGGAGGAAAAAAAAAAAAAAAACCCTAGACTGTTTTAGATCTGTCAGGCTAATTACACAGATGCACGGACTCAGAGTATGAATCAAACAGAACATGATCACCTGCCATTGTCACAGTAACTAGAGCCGCAGAACCCTAAAATATGGCCAATCCCAGTTCATAATTCTACATCATGGGAAGAAACTTCAAAGGCAATCATTTTTTCTAGCTGTTCTAAAACTAGCAAAACAAATAAATAAAAGCACATACTGATCTAATAACACCAATCTTTTGTCTCCAAATGCTCTTCCTTGTTTAAACGCTCTTCTCTCACTAGCAGCTCTAGGGTCTTTCTAGGGTCTAGAGAGCACACACACAGAAACCAAATGCTGAACAAGAGTCAAGTCATGAGTGAGCCACAACTAATCACCCTTGGGAAGTTCATAAATCAAGCATGTGCCCTGGGTGTGCTTTCATTTTTTTAAGGTACAAATTACTGCTGTGCACTTTTTTACAATTCAGATGCTTAGTAATTAGCACTGTTATAACACTATTTTACACAGAGAGCAAATGTAGATCAGTTACTTAGTAGTCCAGTGTCCCCTGTTCACAGTAACAGTTGGCATCTCTCACAAAAGCTCAACTCAGAAGCACTGTATAAAGTGCAGCCTCCTGAAACACAAATATTGTCTTAACTTGTAAGACAATCAAGTGATGTCCCAAGATAATGGGGCAGCTAGCTTAAGTTATCACAACTGAAACCTGGAGCCAGAGCTACTTTTCCAGTAGCTACATTAGCCTGTTACCATAAAGTAGTCCTATATATCTATCTAGGACTAACAATGCCTGCGTTGTAAGGTTAGGTTCAATAGTTTAATGTTTGGCACATGATGCTAATTAACAAAAGCATACAAGGAACCATCAAAGTCCTGTGCAACAGAATAAAAAATTATGAGCATAGGGCTGTAGATGTAGCACAGTAGTACAGCACATGTCTATGTCTATCTGGCATCCACAGGGTCCTGAATTTGATCTTCAAAGCCATGGGGGACAAAAAAATAGCAAAGGATCGGGAAACTAGTAGGGCAAAATGGCACAGGCCTATAAACACTGCTGGAGTGGCAGACACAAAGGACTGCACATTCTAGGCAAGCCTGGGCTAACCTGACCCACGTCTTAAACAAATAAAAGCACAGTGTCCTAAAAGGGCCTTCCTACATTACAGCTGAGACTTAGTACCATGTCCCAGAGGCAGTGCCAGAGTTACGTTAGAGCTGAGTACTTCAGGGGCAGTGATATTGATATAACAGGAAGAAAAGATGTGGTCTTCGACTCAGCACTTGTTCTCTCATTGAAAAATGCAGTTAGCACCACCAGAAAGCCATTCAGTATATGACTGTGACATAAGCTGACCCCAGCACTGCGCTGGCTGTCACGCAGCACACGGCTTCCCACTGGCAGTCACCATGCACACAACAGTCAGGCTTTTTTTATTCCTCAAGTGGCTAAGTGGTCTCCAAACTCCAGGTGTGTTTTGATTTCGTTGTCTGGTTATTTTATTTTACTTATTTTATTTTTGGTGCTGGGGACTAAATTCAGGGCATTGTGTATACTACGCACATGCTTTACCACTGAACTACAAAACCAGGCCTAAACTTCAGCCTTTGGTTATACCCATAAATATGCCATAAAAAAATCACAAGGGCAGAGGACAATAACCTTGTCTTTTTTAAAGAAAAAAAAAAAAAACCCACAAAAGTAGAAGCAGGAAGAACATTTCTAACAAAACAAAAGAAAAAACAAAATATATGGAACTCATTTTTCAAAATTCTTCCTAAAAGGGTCTGGCTTCCTTAGGAAAATGAACTGTCTTTAAGGTAACATGACCAACTTGGACTGGTGCGATGGCTCAGGCTGAAGAGGTTTGTCATCAGGACTGACAACCTGAGTTCAATCTCTGGGACCTACACAGTAGGAGGAGAGAAGCAGCCTCCTCAGGTTGTCCTCTGACACAGGCCAGGGTGCATGTGAATACACACATGTATGCACACATGCACACACATAGAGAGAGACAACATAGGTAATGAAAAATAATATCTCTGGGGGAATGAGTCTCGTGGGAGCTTCAAAGTATCTCTGGTTTGAGGTAAAAAGACAATTCCCTCTGGAGAGGCCTATTTAGAGATGTCCACCCACAACACAAAACTCAAGTCTTTTTCTCTTTTGTTTTTGTAATCACAAGCTTCCATCCATCTTCACTGTCTTAAAATAAACAACTTTCACCCTTAACAACTGTTCTGAAAAGCATGTTGAATATGAAGTCTTAGATCCAGAGCACTCTCACCCAAGGGAACATACCTCTCTGCTGAGCTCCTGGGAGGCAGCTTTTCTGGCTCCTGGAATCACTCACTGTATTTGCACTCAAAATGGGAAAGGAAAAGAGCCTCTGCTGGGGAGCCTGCTCCATTCCTAAGCTTCTAAGGCTCACAGAGAGGCCTCTGTGAGGAGCACCAAGCAGTCCCTAGCAGGCTTCCAAGGTTACTAGCCTGCTGAGGACAGAGACACCCCTAGTGTGCAGTACTAGGGGGCCCCACATGCAGGTGCACAGAGGATAAAGGGGCCCAGGTGCCCATAGGCTGTCTAACAAGTAGGTGCACAGTCCACAAAGGCTAAAATAAGTGGCACTTTCCCATCCACAAAGGCAAGTCTGCTGCAGTGTACTGCACAGAATCCCAAAGCAGGCATGTGCCTTCTGTTTGATCAGGGGTCTACATGACACATTAGGACTATAATGAACCAGGGTTTCCTTTTTATACAAGAAAAATATTATAGATCTTTGAAAGTGCTGTACTCAATTATGTAACAATACCGACATCTGTTAACAGTACAAGCTGTTTCTATTCTCTACCCTGAATTGTTTTACGTAATTACGAGTTTATAAGGTAGTTGGTAAGCCAGTAAGAAGTTACCTTTTTAAAGTACTCTGTAATTTGGGGTACAATGAACTGTTCTCTTGAAAATCTGTAATTAGGGCAGCATCAACTTACAGGAAAGTACAGGAAATGTTATAACAACACAATTATGTAAATAGGCACATAGGTAGGGAAGCATACCATTTTGTTATGGTCCCCACCCTTTTCTTCACTTTCTATTCCATTTGAATTCTTTGCTCATCTCAAGTGAGTATACTGTTATCACAGGATGGAACAAATGGACTCTGTGGAAAACAGATGGGGAGCTTGGCCTTCCTTCCCCCTCTCAATTCTTCAACACCAGAGGCTGGGAATGGAGCCAATGCTGGGCCTCTTCAACAGCACTCTGGCCTGTGTGTGGATGATTTAAATAATAAAAAGTTTTCACTCTTATGAATTCATTGAAGAAACTCAGAATTGAATAGGATAAAATGTTGGCTTATGTTTGACAGAAACTATAAAACTAGTGTGTATAAAGGCAGGGTAAACACCGCCAGAGATGACTATGACTGTGTAGTCCTGTTGGCCAAAAAAAAATCAAATCAGAAAACACCCCAACAAGCCTTTATACAGCGGTCCAAAGCACTACAAATGACCTCTGTCAGGGGATTGCTTAGCAGTTCTGCAGTTCACAATGTGATACATCTTACAAACCCTGCCTGGGTTAGGAGACAGTCTGCTGGCATTCCATGTGGGGTATATTGTACACATACACTGCTGACGGTACAACAAGACCTGCAAAGTCTTGTGGGTAATATGGAAGAGAAAGGAGATGGAGTCCCAGAACATAATATCGGCAAGTAGAATCTTATTCCATAAACCTGAATTGGACAGTTGGCAAAGATGTTATCTTTGGTTAAAGATGGTGGCACATACCTGTAGTCCCAGCACTGGGGAAGTGGAGACAGAAGGAGTCCAGGGTCATTTGGACTATATAGTGAGGCTACATAAAACTGTCTTAAAATTTTCTTAAGATGATAACTTTTTTTTACCAAATAATCTAATTTCTCAGACAAAAAATTAACTCTTAAATCAAGATTACGCATCTTTTAAAAAGGCTATTAATTTGTGTGTGTGTGTGTGTGTGTGTGTGTGTGTGTGTGTGTGTGTGTGTGCATGGATGCTCACAGAACCTAGAAGAAGGCATCAGGTCTCCTGGAGCTGCAGTTACAGGCAGTTGTGAGCCGTCCAACATGGGCCCTCTGCAAAAGCATCAAGTGTTCTTAACTGTCGTGCCACCCCTCCAGCCCCATGATAATAAACATCTTGTATGATAGTGTTAGAGATTAAATTGACAAGGATTTGCAAAGCACCCAGCAAGTGCTTGCAGAAAACCACACACCAAGTGTTCTTTCTAGTCTCTTGTCTAAACATCTTTGATTACCCAGAATGAGACAGGGCAAAACTATTCATGTTGTATATGGCAGCACACAGATTCCTAGTTTTAGTCCTTGCTCTATGGTTTAAAATTTGTAAACAAAAGAAGATTAAATTCTTCAAATACTACATATAACTTCTAAAAGAAGATCTAAAATAAAAATTACAAAATAGGGCTCTATGACACTAAGAGCATCTTAATGGGGTTGTGTGGGGCTCTGTGATCCTTAGATCCTTAACGAGACACATGGTGAACTATAGGAAATGTTTGAGCAATCCATTCTTTTAAAGCTACTTAACAGGCCTATCTGGGCATTGTCAGAGTACAGAATACATATGGAAATATGGCTCCTGGCCTCAAACATCATAATGTGGCCATTCAGAAAAGGCATTGTGCAAAGCTGCGATATCAATACCCATGGGTACCCCTAAAAACTGACCCATTGGGAACAGGTTTTACATTGAGTCCTCCTGGAGCCCTCTAGGTGAGGAGGTCTGGGAACAATGACACAATGTCTCTAGCATCTTCAGCATAGCTACTGAGTGTCAACCTCTAACTCCACAGCTTAGAAGCTCAGGACTATGAAACTGTGTGTCTGTAGATCCTGACTCACAAATTGTGGGTCCTCATGATACTAATTCATAAGGTTGTCCTGAGGACCAAGGGAATTCTTACATGAACAATCTTCTTTGAGGCCCTAGTCTGTTTTACCTCAACTCTATCACCTGTATCATGGCTGCCCTTAAACTCCAGATTCTACTTTACCTGCCTTCTCCTTTCCTTCTCTCCCCCCTCACCCCCATTTTATCTCTTCTCCCACCTGCTTTAGACAGGAGCTCACTATGTGGCCCAGGCTGGCCTCACATTTGAGGTGAACCTCTGGCCTTTGTCTTAGGAGCTCACAAAGATGTACTGACCCCCACACCTGCTTTTCTTTCTTTCCTTCAATTTGGAGCTTCTGTTAATATCCACAACAACCTGATTACAACAGCACCACAAAAATGTCTTTATACTCTCAGAGGAACTTGTTTATCTCATAGACAACCAACATAAACTGTAGCTTTATAATAAACTGTCACCACTTAGTGACTTCCAGAATCTATCCTGTCTCAAATGCCCAAAGTAACTGCAAAAAGACTTAGCCACAGAGGTTAAAACTATTTGCCTCTGGACTCATCTATAAGTAATAGCTGTCCAATCAAATCTAACTCTTAGCAGTATAGTTAAATGAAGCTATTGAGGTATCAGTGAATAAGGCATATAAGTCAATAATAAGTCAATAAGGGCCATGTCCCTTGTATCTAGAATCCTGACCCCAGTATTTAAGTGCATCACAGGCAGAGCCTGGGAATCAACCATGCTCAGCTGGATGAAGGATCTCATCACAAGAAGCTGAGCACACAGATGCTACAGCAGAGCAGGCCTCTCTGACAAGCTCCGCGCTGAGCTGAGCCCTCAGCCCTCTTTACTTGTTTGTATTTATTTGTTTTTGTTTTTCTCAAGATAGGGTTTCTCTATGTAGCCTTGGCTGTCCTGGAACTTGCTCTGTAGACCAGGCCAGCCTTGAACTGAAAGAGATTCGCCTGCTTCTGCCTCCCGAGTGCCAGGATTAAAGGCACCTTTTTGTTTTTAAAGATCTTTTTAAGTTGTCCAGGTTGTTCTTGAACTTTCTACTCTTCTGCCTCAAACCCTCCAAGGTCACTGGGATTATAAACCTGCACCAGCAGGCCAGTAGGCTAGAGCTCAGTCTTGTCCATGTGAAGTCTCAGCTTTGGGAGTGTTTGGTGTATATAGTTACCACCTTATCAATGTTTCTGTGTCCTTTGTGTTACTGTCCCTGAGTCAGAAAACAAACATTAGAATGGGGAAATTGGGATAGGAAACCTGTGCATAGAACCTGAAGGTTCTTAATCCAGAAGTAGCCTGAAGAAAGAAAGCACTGTGGTTAAAGTGTGTTTGGGAAGCCAGGTTCTGGATGACTAAACATTTACAGATTTCAAGTCAGTTGAACTACTAATTGTATAGGCAACTAGAAGCTGTTCCTTAAATCTCCTGGTTTACTAAAAACTATAAAGGTTAAAAAAAAAAAAAAAAAAAAAAAAAAGTCCTGAAGAAGTCAGCAGGATAACTTCAATGGGAGCATGTTATACTAATGGAATGACAATGAGATAGGACCCTTTCAAAGTATGGTTGAGGAGAAGGTTTTTATTGCTGACATGAGGAAGAGAAATCAGCCAGAGGCATGTGGAAGGATCTAGTACTGAACAGGGCCATGGTGAGGGTGGGGGTTGGTGAGGTGACAAGAGAGAAGAGAGAAGGAAGAGGATAAAGGGCAAGTGGACCAAGAGAGGAGCCCAGAATCAGGAGGCCAAGACAGCCCTTCCTGATTTACATGGAGTCAGAAGCTAGGAGAAGGGAAAGGAGGCAAGCACCCTGATCTGGAGAGGTTTAGGGTAAGAGAGTGGAGAGAGAAATGCTGGGAGGAGACACAAATACTGAGTGAGTCTTGCTTCCTTGGGATTTGACACAAGCTCACACAGCATAAATTCTGTCCAAAGAGACTTTAGTATTAAAGAGAGGTAAGCACACCCCAAGGAGAATCCTGGCTCAACCAAGAGAGCCAATGTGAGCACTAGATCAGCAGTGCTCTTGGCCTGAGCCTGCCCCAGTCTGAGTTTCCACTGCTCCACAGTCTTACAACATCCAGTCTGGTAACTGCATCCATCTCAGACTACTTGCCTCATGCTGAAGAAGGTGCATGAAGAAGGAACTGGAATGAACCACACTTGGGGGGGGGGGAGCTACATTGTGTGTTCACCACCAAGGATACTGTCTGGTTTTTGTTGTTGTTGTTATTGTTGTTATTTGTTTTGTTTTTTGAAGGGGTAACAATCTGTTGTTTCTCCTACCTAATAGAAGCATGAGTGAATTAACTGTCCTTGAAAAGTCTACACTAAAGAGTTGGTTTAGAGACAATTCCCTGTCCCCATGGAAAAATACGAAGAAACTGAATCAGAAATAGTCTTTTGTTTTGGTTTTTTTTTTCCTTTGTCTTTTCCTGATTTTGAGGGCCAAACTCTGGGCCTCTACCACTGAGATATCAAATCCTCAGCCCAGAAAATAAATTTTTTAAGGTCAAGTGTATTTACGATTTCTTTATATGAGGAAGAATGACAAAGTCCATAGTATACTTTGTCTTGTCTGTGTCACTGGATGCAATGAACAAATATGTCTGCAGTGACCTCAGCCAACTGGGAACAACTGGAAATACATGCTCTCCAGCATGAACAACGTGACATGGAAGCCTACAGCTAGCTGCTCTGAGACAGGACATTAAAGCCTGACTTCAGACATCTGACAGGCTGATTACCCTATTGAAGGCTGAAATCCATAATGAGTGGAAAAAGGGGGAACAAAGAGATGAAGTCATGTGGCCTAGTGGTCTACCACAATGAAAATCATCAGCAACACAACAGTACTATACAAACAGTTGGTTAATCTCTTACACAGACAGACACATACACACACACACACACACACACACACACACACACACACACACACACACACACACACACTACAAGGGCCAGTGTATACATACATTTTTTTCTTTCTACCAAACACCGGAGTGAAAAGACAGCTTCATTCTAACATTTATGGGCACACAGATGCAAACTAGAAAAGAAACCTTTCCTGAGCCTCTTAGGTCCTACACAGGCTGCTGATGTTTACATCTGGCAAAGCAGTTAGTTCTATGTGAAGCAGAGTATACACAGATATAATTTCATGTCTTAGTCAGAAGCCTCTAAATATCACCACAGATCACTCATTGTTTTAGGGAATGACATGAACTGCCATCAATATTGCTCTGCTGATGGAAGCCTCCTCTGCAAAATCTTAACTCACTGACAAAATCTTAACTAGAGACTGAGAGTCTGGACTGTTGAAGATTTCATCAAGGCATGGAGGTTGTATGAGGCTTGGAGTTTATAGCTTTGCTCTGCTTCTAGTTTTCACTCTGCTTCTTGCAGATAAAGACTCTATCTATCTCCTAGCTCCCTGCCCCAGACACTTGATGCCAACCTTCTCCACTGTGATGGACCCCTCCATTAGTTAGCCTTGGTCATAGTCTTCTACAATAGCAAGAAAAAGCAACTAATACATGTGCCAACATTTCAGAGGATCATAAACTACTCCCGAGCCCAGATGCCAACAATTATCACTCTAAAACACCCGGATAGGGAAGAGCTAATCTTAAGCATTAAGAATGTGGTTGTCCAGCCAGGCTTGGTGGTGCACACCTCTAGTTCCAGTGCTCAGGAGGCAGAGGCAGATAGAGTTAAGGTAAGCCTGGTCTACACAGCAAGTTCTAGGACAGACAGGACCACAAGAGAAAAAAACTGTCTCAAATCAAACAACAACAAAAAGATTAAGGATGTCTATGTTGGGAGACTATGGAGCACTGCTGACTCATGCCAGTCAACCTCCTATTATTCTACGGAAAAGAAGTGGGGCAGAAATCACAGAGAATAGGATTTAATTCCTATGAAACATCTACAGCAGGAACCCTAGAGACAGAAAGCAAAGTCCTACCTGCTGGGGTGAGGGCATGGAGAATCTGCTTATAGGATAAATAGAAATGGAGAAATTAGGGTGGCACATTAGAAATATACTAAATCCCACCCCATCGTGTGTGTGTGTGTGTGTGTGTGTGTGTGTGTGTGTGTGTGTGTGTGTGTTGCGTTTATCTCTCTATTTTTTCTTCTTTTAAACAGTAATAACCTGTTTGGGAAAAGATCATATGCTCAGTTCATAGAACACAAATATTTGTGAATGAATACACAAAAATGAATCTCTGACTTTCTTCCTTGACCAAGTTATACACATCTACATCACTAGAAAGACAAAGGGCAGGTGTCTATAAACATGTCAGTGCTGAAAAACCAAGAGCTAACATGAGGAGCTTCCACACCCAGCAAGTTCCTCACAAGGGGAAACTCACCAAGTCTAGGAACTTTCCCTGCTCAATTCTTTTAAAATATATTTTTGTCTCCAAATCATCAAAATTTAGACATAGGTTCATAATGTTTTCTTGCTGATGATATGAGTAATGTACACCTTCTTGGATGACATCATAGACAGGAGAGCAAAGGAAGTAAGTGACTCAGCATGAACTTGAAGTGAATCTCAAATGTTCTACAGCTCTCCCTAGCCAAGGACCTTGGAAGGTTGAAACCTGCTGCCACTGAAACAAAATGTAAGGTGCTGGGCCAAATACTATGTTTCTCTGTCATATGATTTTTACTTTCTCAAGTCCCCTCCCCTCACCCCTAGTGCTGGAGATCTGACCTAGTGTCTTGGGCATCCCAAGTCCTGGGCTCACTGGTCCTTCCTTCCCTGCTTTCCTCCATTTAGTCTTCACTGCCATGTTGAGCACTGAACCCAGGGCCTTGTGCAGGCTGGGCAGAAATTCTATGCCTGTTAACTACAACCCCACCCCTTTCACTCATAACTTTTGTGATCATCAAATACTGTAATGATGTAACTTCTGAGATCATCAAATACTGTAATGATGTAACTTCTGTGATTATCAAATACTGTGGGTTTTCCACTTAATTTCCAACTTCATGGCTATTTTTGGTTCTGTATTAATTAGGGGACTGAGAATTACAAAGTTTGGAGATAAAAGTGTCCCAGTGATCTTGGAAGAGCACAGACTCTGCTTCCAGCCCTCTAAGGACAAGTGCTGTCATCTTGGGTGTTCACAGGACCTGAGAATGCAAGCTGCCGATGATAGTAGTTGCCCCAGCACACAAGATAGTTTCATGGCCCTGTAGTTGAGTTCATAGTTTTCTATCCTAAACTGTCTTCCTAATTTTTCTTTGTTTGGATGATTTACAGCCATTTCTCCAGTCAGAGGCAAGTTGTCATCAACTCCCTTAAACTCCTGTGGTAACATTTACCTCCTGGCTCTTGGGCTTATCCTGGCCCTGTTTATCTTGTATTTGGCCTTATTACTTTGCACTGATTAATGGTGCATACCTAT
>CM052708.1:1656024-1703902 GCA_028551405.1 Uromys caudimaculatus
ATAGGTATGCACCATTAATCAGTGCAAAGTAATAAGGCCAAATACAAGATAAACAGGGCCAGGATAAGCCCAAGAGCCAGGAGGTAAATGTTACCACAGGAGTTTAAGGGAGTTGATGACAACTTGCCTCTGACTGGAGAAATGGCTGTAAATCATCCAAACAAAGAAAAATTAGGAAGACAGTTTAGGTTCACATGCAGATTCTGGGGAAAGTGATATGGATGGCATTTGTAGTGTTTCTGTGACTTCTATAGTAAGTCTGACATTATTCTAAAGTAAGCTTAAGAATTAAAGCTAAATCTTAAAAACCTGAGATAAAAGTTTCTGTGTTAGATGAGAAAATTATCTGTGGGATTAAGGGCATGGACACTGTTCAGGGTCGCTGAGGACATCTGCAGTAATTACTTTTAAAGTGAAATCAGTGGTTATACGGAGTGCTAATTGGAAGTTGGCACAGCTCCAGGTCACTTAAACTGTCTCCCAAATTAACCCAACAAACTGGACGGCAGAGCAGTAAAACATCTTGGCACTATTGTGAGCTCGTGAATGAGAAGCAAAAAAAGAACTCTGAGCTCTCCCACTGCTTCATAAGAAAGGACATTTCTCATGAGCTTTGAATGAGGCTCTGCCTCTGCCTTAAACTAAACCTACAGGTTCACAGAATTGTCAAGGAGCATGCATGGTGCTGGCACTACAACCTGTAGTTAGTCCACTGAAACTCACTGCCACAGATTACTAGCATTCACTTAGCTAGAGTTTCTACTGCTTCCATAACACCATGACCAAAGCAAGTTGGAAAGAATGGGATTATTTGGCTTACACTTTCACATCCCTGTTCATCATCAAAGGAACTCACACAGTGCAGGAACCTGGAGGCAGGAGCTGATGTAGAGGCCATGGAGGAGTACTGGCTTGCTCCCCATAACTTGCTCAGCCTATTTTCTTATAGAACCCAGGACCACCAGCCCAGGGATGGTACCACCCACAATGTACTGGGCCCTCCCACATCAATCACTAATTAAGAAAGTGACCTACAGGCTTACCCACATCTCAATCTTATGGAGGCTTTTTCTCAATGAGGTTTCCATCTCTCAGATGACTGCGGTTTGTGTCAAATTGACATAAATATAGCCAGCACAGATACCATCTCTAATACTGTCCCAGAGAGCTGGCCTTTTCTATAGCAACAATCTAATGGCGCTAACTATAGAACCTATGGCAAAGACCAAGCTGGCCCTAAAAGGTGACCCTTTTTCTCTCCACATCTTGCCATTTTGGGATCATAGGTGTCTATGACCACACCTACTATCCAACTATGGGACTTGGTTTTCATTCTTTCTTTATTTGCTGTGTGTATATGTGTAGTGTGTGTGTGTGTGTGTGTGTGTGTGTGTGTGTGTGTGTGTGTGTGTGTGTGTGTGTGTGTGTGTGTTTGGATGCATGTTTGAATGTGTATGAACACACACACATGTATCTGTACATATATACAGAGGCCTGAAGTTGACCTTGGCTATCTTCCTTCATTGCTTCCCACACTATTGAGGCCTGGTCTCTCACTGAACCTGGAGCCCTCCAATTCTAGCTACTTTGGCTAGCCAGCTTGTTCCAGAGATCCCCTGTATCTGTCTCCCTAGAACTGGGATTACAGGCAGCAGCACCTGCCTGGATTTTATGTTGGTGTCAAGTATCTAAACTCTGGTCTGTAGGGCTTTGTTCACAGAGCCTGTCCCTAGCCCCATAGGAATGGATTTCTAATGCCATTGACAGAATGCAGATTTTAATCCAACCTAAGAAGATGACTGACTGTCTTATTGGTTTTTCTCTCAGAGTCAGACACAGATCCTATGTCACCTTTCAGACAGTACTCAGTGGCTGTGTTTATCACTTCATCTTAGCATGCATTTCTTTCCCATAGGACTAGCAGTACAGTCCTGTATATATGGAAGTTTTTGGTGGATGACAAACTGCACATATGACAGTGGCCCCACAGGCTATACTACCAGTATAGTGACATGTATATA
This sequence comes from Uromys caudimaculatus, assembly GCA_028551405.1. Classification (NCBI taxonomy): domain Eukaryota; kingdom Metazoa; phylum Chordata; class Mammalia; order Rodentia; family Muridae; genus Uromys; species Uromys caudimaculatus. The sequence goes on from CM052708.1 coordinate 1,658,046, forward strand.
CAGGCAAGCACTCTATCACTAAGCCACAACCCCCAATCCAAAATCAACTTTTCAGACACCACTGGCATAAGGCCTCTGTACTGCCTGGGCTTTGTCATGATGCCTTTTCGCACCAGTTACTAAAAGATTCACAACTAGAACTACATAAGCCCCATTTTCCCATCGACAGCACCATGGATGGGTTTCCTAACCACAACACAAAGACCAGACAAACCTTTGCTATGGTTGCCCTCCTAAATGCTATGGCTAACACGGCTAGCAACAGCCCAGACTCCCATCTCCAGATGCCACAAAGTTAAACAAACAAACAAACAACAACAAAAACAGAGAGTCACAAATGTTTACATTTTGAGGAGATTTAAACTCAGAGTTACAAATGAGTTTGCACAAAGGGAAGATTGAGCCCAGCGCTTCCCATGGAGCCAGGACTTTACTGCAAGCCCTCATGCCTCCCTGTGTCTACGTCAGGCTGCTGCTGTCTACTGTGCGTCAGTACTTTGCTTGTCCATTCTTTGCTTTTTTTTTGGTAAATTACCTTTTACAGTTTTGTCTATTAAGAGCATAAGTACAAATTTTGAGTTTGTTTCTTGCTATTGTGAACACCTGGCTGCTTTTTAAAAGGCAGAAATGAAAACAACAGCAAAGTCACACGAAGTTTTTTCACATAGGTTACAAAATGATCCACAGACAAGGGCATACAAGCATGTGTTTGTTGGTGTGTGTGCCTGGGTAAAAGCATGTGTGTATTAAGTAGCAATGCACTTTTCCCCACTGAGAAATCACCTTTCAGACAGTACTCAGTGGCTGTGTTTATCACTTCATCTCAGCGTGCATTTCTTTCCCATAGGACTAGCAGTACAGTCCTGTATATATGGAAGTTTTTGGTGGATGACAAACTGCACATATGACAGTGGCTCCACAGGCTATACTACCAGTATAATGACTGACACCATACCTTTTTAGTCTGTGTAAGTTCCTTCTATCCTGCTTGTGCAACATGACAAGTATTTTTAGCCTATAAGGCTTACTGTCTACTAACTTAGGCCTAGTCCTGGGAGCATCTAGTCTCCATACAATCTTATTTAAGCCGAGAATGTTTTCAGCCTCTGACTTACTGCCGAGTAAGCTCATCCCTTCCTAGTTCTTTCTGATCTCTGGCTGATTCAATCCAGCTGTTCTGGCTCAGCCTCTCAGACTCAGCTGTTCTGGCTAAAACTCCTCTCTGAGCTGACTGATTCAATCTGGCCGCGCCCCTCTCTCTCTCAGTTTCTCCTTAATTGCTCTGCTTGGCCTCATACTAACTTTGGCAATATGTTCTAATCTTCTGGCTCCTTCTCATTCTCTGGCTCCTTCTGTCTTCTCCTGTGTCTAGCTTGTTTTCTCTTCAATTTGTCTCTGTAAAACTCTCCTGGTAAAACTGCGTCCCCTGCTGTCTTTCTCCCTCTGCATTGCCCCTCAAGTAGCTTCCCTTTCCTCTCTCTTCTCATGAGTTGAACATATCCTATTCTGTCACATTTTAATCTGATTCATCACTGTCTGCCACTCAATCAGATATCACTTTCAAACATGGCTGCTTCTAACTACTAACTACAAACTAACTTTACCTTCATGGTAGGGAATTAAAGACGTAAACTAAGGGTGTGTCTGTATTCCAGTCAGAGGGATTAAAGATGTGTGATAAGGAGTGAGCCCCACAACAACCAGAAACAGGTTTCTTTTCAGTAAATAACATAATCTCGGGGTTCACAGTGTAATCAAATATCCTGTAACAGCAACACAGCTTTGTCTATTTGTTTGTTTGCTTGCTTATTTTGAGACAAGGTCTCACTTAGCCTAGGCTGGCCTCAAGCTGAGGCTGACCTTAAATTCTTAACCTCCTGTCTCTATCTCTCCAATGCTATGATTACAGGCTTGTGCTAACAAGGGCACATTTCTCAGAATGTGACCTCTCTTTAAGTGATGTGTGACAGTAGTTTTCAAAGCTACTTGGCATAATCCATACCAAGCATGCGCGCGCACACACACACACACACACACACACACACACACACACACACACTTCACAAGAATGACTACCCTTTATTGAAGTGGAAACTACTGGTTTCTTTGGCAAGTCAGTTATGTCAAATGGTGTTTTGCTGGAGCACACAGGTAAAGGATATTTTGCTAAAGGAGACACATGAAAGGACGTGTGATGGAGGAATATAAATATAACCCCACAGACAGTGGGAGCTTGAGCATTGGTTTGCTTTGCTCCACCTCGATATTCTTCACTAACAATATGAATGTATTGGTTCACCTTACAGTGCATTGCTGAGCTCCACTTGTGGTGACACCATAAACAGGAACTCACCAAAGAACTTCTCATGAGGCTCCTGCAGCTTCTTGCCACTTCTGCAGCCTCTGGCCAATTGGTGAGCCTTGGGGTTGCTTCAGGACTGAACTGCCCTTGCTGGTTTGTGTGTGGTGTCTGCCTGCCTACAGGACTGGACTGCAGCTGCTGATTCATAGTTGATATTTGCTACTGGACTGAGCTGCTGATATCCTGATAACGAAGACTGGACTCGCCCCCCAAAGAACTCTTTCTAAACAGTTCTGCTTCCTCTGTGTCCTAATAACTTTTCTCTCTCACTGCCTCTGCTGGGTGGTGGGCTAGAGGAGAGGTTGAACCCTTACTAAAGTAGGTTGGGAAAAAGGTATGCCTATATTTCATAGCCCCTGAAAGTGTACTGACTGTGATCTTTAGTTCTATTGTCAGCATCACTAAAGAACTTATCACAAGTGCAAATCATGAGGTCCCACCCCAGACCCATAAGGTCAGGAATACTGGGGGTGAGCCCAGCAAGCTGGGCTTATAAGCTCTGAAAATGATTCTAAAGCACATTAAAGTTTGCAATGTAAGTGCTTCAGATAGTCTTGGCTGGGCCATTTGAAACCATACACAAGGAGCTTGCTGTCTCACTCTGTTAATGTAGTAAAACCAAGCAAGTAGGAGAAATGCCTTAGTCAGTGCATATGAAAAGCTGGCAAGGCTACAAGCATGTAACATATGGGGGGCCCTAGTTTCAACCATCATCAGCACCGTAAAATAGACAGTTAGATGAAATAAAATTATATGTTGACAATGGTTGCCAGAGTTGGTGATTGAAGCAGCGATTGGCTGCCACCAGGCAGAAAGTAGCTTCCAAGGTAACAGCAGGTCCTGAAGCTTGAAGAATGTGGTGATGACTATGCAGCTGCGTATTAACCAGGACTCTGTGCTCCTGTGTACTTACTGGGTCTCTGTGCAGCTGTGCACTAACCAGGACCCTGTACAGCTGTGCACTCACCAGGACTCTGTGCTCCTATGCACTCACCAGGACTCTGTGCTCCTGTGCACTCATTAGGACTCTGTGCCTCTGTGCATTAACTAGGACTCTGTGCAGCTGTGCACTCACCAGGACTCTGTGCTTCTATGCACTAACCGGACCTCACCGAGTTATTGCCTACAGCCAGGGCTATCATACATGATATATGCATTTGAAAGTGACTTTAAAGATACTGAAAATGAGATTGGGGAAATGCTCAGTGGGTAGACTGCTTGCCATGCAAGCAAGAAGACCTGAGTTCAGATCTCAGAGCACACATAAAGCTAGTTGTAAAAGTGGACATCTAGAATCCCGGCACTCCTAGGGAAGAATAGTAGGTGCATACAGGAGAATGCCTGGAAGTTTACAGGCCAGCTAGCCAGGCACACACAGTACAGAACAGATCTTGTCTCCAAAAAGGTGGAAGGTGAGAACCAATACCAAGGTGCCCTCCATGCCTGCACGCAGATTGTTACAATACTGAAAATGTGTGAAAGAGTATCTAGTTCATAGTAATCAGATGTTGGTTCTTGTCATATGATACATCAGATTTGTCAGGCTGTAAATGTTTATCTAAAAGGGAACTAACCTCCCTCTAAGTGTGGTGGTCTATAGTAGATCTATTTTTTTTTTTTTTTACATGTTCCCCAAAACGTAGGTTAAATCTATTGTCTCTGCCATCACTGTGAACACCTGAAGGGAGGATTCAGTCCAACACAGAGGAGAAGGCATGGGGGCTGGAACTTATATATAAGGTGAGGTGGAACTTGCAGCAGGACCTGTTATAGCTTGAGAAATCAAGATGTATCTTGGGTTGGAAGCAGAGCCAGCCCCAAAGCCTTCAATCAGGGCCTCTCTGACCCTATTTCTGACAGCTAGGCATCCTGTCCAAAAGGATTCATACCCTCCCAAAGAGTACCACCAGCTGGGGACAATGAGTTTAAATAGATAAGCCTAGGGGTACATTTCACATCTGAACTGTGAGAGTCACTTGCCTCAGAATGAAGATTTTACAGAGAGAAGTCTATTGGTGGCAACTACATTCACCTGATCCCACACATGAGCCCAATGGGGTACTTCGTTTTTAAGAACATCACAGACTTCAGTGTTGCCATTTTCAACTCAACAAGCAGTTGCACCAAAAGGCACACTGATATGTTGACAGACATGGCCATGGACAGAACAACAGAAAGCTGTCACAATGGACATACACAGGTGTTCATCATTTCAAGGCTAAGAAATAGTGGAGTGCTTACCTAGCATGTGTGAAACTCTGAGCACCCAAAGACGCATGGTTGTATTTTGCTGACCTCAATGTTAAGCTTTCCTCTGAGCCAGGTTCTGGAAAAAATGAATGGGTATTCTTCCATAGCCATATATAAAGCCAACTGTGTCCCTTTCTCATGAAAGTCTTAATTCTACAATGCTCTATTTACCTCCCTTTAAATCCCTAGCATTTCATTTCAAAAGTTCCTCTACTGCAATAGACCATATGAAATTACTGTAGCTGCTGTTTTGATATTATAACAGATTTACCTGGCTTCTCTGTTCACTTTGGCTAACAATGTAATTTGAAAGGTAAGATTTCTATATTGTTTTGGAGTATGTACAAATATACCTATAAAAACTCTCTCTCTCTCTCTCTCTCTCTCTCTCTCTGTGTGTATGTGTGTGTGTATGTGTGTGTGTATGTGTATGTGTAGAGTGGTAGTTAGTTAAACTGCTTTGGCTTCCAGTGGGTCACTCTTTCAGCCACCTGTGAGAGCCCTCTGGATTTGTGAATGAAACACACACACACACACACACACACACACACACACACACACACACACATGCCAGTCAATTTTGATATGCCTTGGCTAGTTCAAAGGCTGGGCACTTCTAATCTTTCCTGCAGCTAGCAAGCATTCCCCTCCAGTATTCCGAAGTTAACATCCATTAAAATCTATATTTCATCTCTGCTACCCCAGACCCAGTTGGGGAAGTGGCCACTAGAGCCACATACCCTAATTCTTACACAGCTGGTCGGCCCTCATGGTGATTCTCTTTGTATGTTTGTGTGTGTGTGTGTGTGTGTGTGTGTGTGTGTGTACATGTTATATGTACAAACACATATATACTAACATTTTAATTGCTAGTGTATAAAACAGAGAACATAAAATTAATTTACACACATGACAGACACACATGTAGAGCAGTGACAGGTTCTTTTGCTATACAGACAATGAATTGTTTAGGTTTCACATGGCATGCTGTCTTCGTTACCACAGTAGTCTGGAAGAATATACTGATGATCTATAAACAGACAGGCATTGCTAAAGTAAGTTCTAATGAAATTATATTTACTAACATAGGTAGTGGGCTGTAGCTTTCTGTTCTAAAGCAGCATTTTCCAGGGAACTAGAAGGAACACCACCTCCAGGACATGAGAACAGCCACAGAGAAAACAATGGCAAGGGAGAAGCTACACTTTAGAAAGTATTCAGAGAACACTGAGGGGTGGCTACCCTTTACACAGCACTTGTAAACAGTTTCAGAATGTACTGTACACAGTGACTCTGCAAGGAGCAACCTTGAATGGTTTTCATAACTTCAAGTCAAATTGGGCACATGACTAGAATCCTTAGTAAGAGGCAGAGGCAGGAGGACTGCAGCAAGTTCAAGACTAGCTAGGACTATATAGTAAGGTTTTGTCTCAAGCAACTATAAATCCACACACAAATTACTGTTCAAATCAAATAACTGGGTCTTTAAAAGCATTGAAAACTAAGCTGGGCAGTTGTGGCACACGCCTTTAGGGCCAGCACGTTGGAGGCAGAGACAGCAGATCTCTAAGTTTGAGGCCAGCCTGATCTACAGAGCAAGTTTCAGGATAGCCAGGGATACACAAAGAAACCCTATCTAAACAAAACAAAACACCAATGAAAAATAGAATTATTAGCAATCATATATATGCATGTGTGTGTGTATACATAGCACATGTATGTATACATATACATATAATGCTAACTAAAATTTTGGTAACTACATTATTTGAAAATTTTTGGCTGGGGTGAGATGGCTTTTTAAAACACATTATATAATTCCAACTTTGAGGTGCAAAAAGCATGGCCTAGTTTGTTCTGATTGTGAAAGGTCACTATTGGCCATCTGCTATTGTGTTTTCTACAGCACCTTGAGCCTGTTTTGTGTAGGAGTGGGAGTCTTTTTATTCCAAGTCACCAGATTTTCGGTTGTCATTTCTGTTTTTTTTTTGTTTTTTTTTTTTTAAGATTTATTTTTACTTATATGAGTACATTGTAGCTGTCTTCAGACACACCAGAAGAGGGCATCAGACCCCATTACAGATGGCTGTGAGCCACCATGTGGTTGCTGGGAATTGAACTCTGGACCTTTGGAAGAGCAGTCAGTGCTCTTATCTGCTGAGCCATCTCTCTGGCCCCATCATTTATGTTTTTAAGTCCTCCTTACCATTCTGCTTCCTTCTAATCCTTCTGGTAAAAGACCCACAGGGCTTTGGAGATGACTGAGCTGGCAGAGTCCCTTGTCCTCAGTCTGAGGACAAGATTCAGTGTCAGATCCTAGAAGGTGCACAAGAGAACTGACCGTCAGGCTGTCTGGTGTCTCCTGACCTATATTTTGACCTTCACACTGTCCCCAGGGCACACATGTGCCTGCACTCATACACAAAATAAATAAGAAGGAGACAATTGAAAAATCCCACAACAGCATTCTCTACAGAATTTTGAGTCTAATAGTGTCCACTAATGGAAAGGATTTGGTAGGCGGGCAAGGCAGCATGAGCCTTTAATCCCAGTCCTCAGGAGGCAGAAGCAAGCCGATCTCTAGGAGCTTAAGGCCAGCCCAGTCTACATAGTGAGTTCCAGGCCAGCCAGGACTATATAGCAAAACCCAGTCTCATAAAAATAATAATTAACTGTTTAAAAATTAAATAAATAAAAAGAAGATGAAAGGATTATGTGGCCAAAACAACTTAGAGAAAAGCATTCTGCATTCTCTCCCAGAAACTCAAATGAGACACTGACTTAGTAAAGACTGGGAAGTGGCAAAAGAAAAAAATATGACTTAATTTAACCTACTACTTATGTAAATTTATGTAAGATACAGTGTTTCTTTTTAAGTGAGCTCCTATTAGGGTAAAACTGCCACACTAATTGCACTAACAGCAATTCTTAGAATTGTGTGAAAATTGACAGCCAATAGAGCTAAAGTAAACCTGGAGTGTCCCATTCAGTGATTCTGTTTTCCCTGTTATAACAGTATTTGATACAGACAGCTCCCCACCCCCAAATCCAAACCTCTGTGGTGTGATATCTCCAATCTGGAGGTCTGCTCAATAGAAGCAGCATAAGTTCTTCCTTTGGGCCCTTTACTGGTGATTACAGCTCTGTTACATCCTCATGCCCTAATCGCTTCTACTACACAGATAAGTTATCAGCATTGCTGAGGCTTCAACCTTTTCATTTTTTTTTCTCATTTATGAATATTTTCTATTTCAGATATTTTAGTAAATATAAGTCGTTTGTTTGGTGTGTTTATATATTTTTCTAGCATATTATGGAATACATGCCTAATGTCTGCCCATTACAAAAAAAACAGATGATCAACCTAGGAGCATGAAGGATTTCCACTCTAAGTTTAGTATCCTAGGTTCAGTGTTGTGTGTGTGTGTGCACATGTGTGCATGTGCAGTATCCTAAATATGTCACCCCAGCCTTAGTTTCATGTCACAATTCAGGTCCATATTGCATCCTTCCATGGTAATTTACTGATCACAATCTCAATGGCTTGCAGATGTTGTTCTGTTACATGGAACACCCCAGGTTCTTTATGAAAATCCTGCTGCTCGGGAGTGTCTGGGGACTGAATGGAAACACTGTGAAGAGTGTGCAGTCTTTTGCCACAATAGGCTTTGGTCCCAGTATTTTCCACGTGGAGCCCTCTGAGAAGGCAGTATGTATATATATGTAAGCTTTGCTTCCTACCTCTGCTATTAGCTGACTGGACTTGAGGGCAGCAAACTCTAGACTGTCCAGTGATTCCCTCAACATCTAGGTGAGAAAAAACAGAGCGGGACAATCAGACTCCCCTCTCGGGAATGACAGAAGGGATGGTTGCAGGGTGAGCATGATCTAAACAGTGGCTGTGGACACTACAACATGCATCCATCTGTAATGTGCAGAAACTCAGAACAGAAGCCCTGCAGATAAAGGCAGACACACATGGAGGGGCTCTGGAAAGTCAGAGTTGTGTACAGGAGAAGGAAAACCACAAACTGCTCTGCTGTAGCTGAAGCCTGAGGATCACAGTTCTTATCCCCAGAGAGTCCTATGTGATCCTCCCCAGGTTTACCTCATAGGTTCAATGAGAAGATAATGCCTCAGACATACTGAGTACTCCTGATATGTACAACTACAGTACTGTAGTGTATCTGGAGCCTCTTAGGGCCTCAGAACCACCGTCTTCCTTAGGGCTTGGGTGACCCTGACAGTAAGTTCAGAAAATGTAAATGAATCTCTTTCAAGTGAAACAAACAAAATAATTCCTTAAGAATTCCTAGCATCATAAGTGCAGATGGAAGAGGAGTGCTAGCTCCTGTGACTCCTACTATGGGTTGTCCCTATGGATTGGTTCCCTTGAAGGCCCTGACCTATGACATATTTGAATTTTAGCAAACCTCCACTCAGGCAGCCAGTCTGCATGTGGCTATGTCAGCTCAGTTCAAACACAGGGTAGATCTCAGAAGCCCTAACTAGAAATTTAGAAAGTGTCCGGTCTTGCCAACAGTGCTGCCAATGCCAATTAGTGCAGTAAATACAAAAGATGGCAAAAAGTGCAAGAGAAAAAGACTGCTTTGCAACTAGTGCTTGAAGTAAAGAGTCTAATGTGGACAGACACATGGCACCAGGCCCCACGGCCTTACTGCTGTCAAGAAAGCCCTGAGTGGCTGGAGTTCTCCTTCTGAACGTACCACACCACTCACTTCCTTTCAGTCCTCACTCCTTCTGCTTCCACTGTGAAACAGGAAAGGGAAAAGGAGGAGGGGAAGGAATAGATGAGGGAGAGAATCCAGTGTGAAACTGCAATCACCTCAGGCCTGTATTTCCCAGAACAAACCTAGGTCTAATCAAAGAATGCATCAGATAGGCAGGAAGAAAAAACAGTGCCACCAAGCCTAAGTAGGCAGAACACTGACCACTGGGCTTCTCTGGAGGGCTCTCCACAGAATCACTTGGGAGCTGCCTCAGATGAAAACAGCCCATGTATGAACGATTTTAGTGGAGGTCATTTCTCACTCCTGTCTATGAATTTGGTACTGTCTAGAAGTTGCCAGTAGTAAGAGTGGCATCTTAAATTCAAATATGCAGATATATTCACAGACGAGAAAAGGCAAGTTCAAACACTTCCAATGAGGTCTCTGTAACCCAGTCAGGCTTTTATCTCTGAGCACATTGTTTAGAAATTCAGAATGGCAGTGCAGAAGTTATCATAATGCATCAAGACTGCATGTGTACCAGGTGAGTCTGTCTAAGCCTGGCTTGGTAAATTTAGTTTTCTATTTTGGGAGGCCATAATCCCTACGTATACTGATTACAGCATCTAAGCATTTTCCTTAAGATGGGTCAGAGAGTCAAGCATTTCATGAGAACCTCAGTCAACTCCTTTCAAACAGTGTGGATTTGCTACTGACTTAAAATAGGGCCAGAGTTCTTGCAGTTTCAGCCTGAGGATCATAAACACAATGGCCACCTGAGACCACAGAGCCGGATATGAGCTACTTATAGTAATACTGAGCCAGGGAACAAGAATAGCAGGAAAACAGCCCATTTTCTTGTGGTGAGGGCCTTTGAAGTAAACTATTTCTTAAACATACTATGAAGTTCAAAACATAAGTCTTTGAAGGCAGGTCATCCTCCTCAGCACAGTGGCCACTGCTAATCAATTACTTCCTTTTCCTCTTGGATTTTGTTTGTGAAACAAGCATTTGTGAAACTGAGACCCGTATTGTTGTTCTTTATCTAGGAAACTCACTGGTACAAAGTGCTACAGCATTCTGGGACTCATGTCCCGAGACGGAAAAAGCAGCAAGCCATAGACTGGTTCAGTCTACAATACAAGAGATGTGCATATCCCCTGCTGCTCTGTCACAGTGTGTCACACCTTTACATCAGAGAGCTATGTAAAAAGAAATGAAATAGGGGCTGTGGAGATGCCCAGGGAATAGAATCTTGCTGTTAAGCATGATTACCTGAGTATGGATTCCCCAGGACATACACAAAAATGTTGGTGTGGTAATGCTTATAATTCCAGGGTCAGGGAGGTAGAGGCAGGAGAACCCATGGGACTTGGGACTTGCTGGTTCACTCATCTAGCCAATCAATAACTACCAGTTTCAATGAGAGAGACCTTGTCTCAAAAAATAAATGAATAAACAGAAGAGTGATGGAGGAACACACTGACTTTGACCTCTGGCTTCTGCACAGGTATGCATCTGCATATGAATGTGAACTTGAGTGTGTGTGCACACACACATACACACACATGCACACACATACGCATACATATGCACATATGCAGGTACACACACAATGAAAGAGCGTATCTTAAAATGTCAAACAATCAAGAATATATGTCATTTTTTAAAATTAAAAACAAAACTATCAGCTGGGCACACCTTTAATCCCAGCACTTGGGAGACAGAGGCAGGCAGCTCTCTGAGTTTGAGGCTAGCCTGGTCTACAAAGTGAGTTCTAGGACAGCCAGGGCTACACACAGAAATCCTGCCTTGATAAACAAAACAAAACAAAACAAAACAAAACAAAACAAAATTATCCACTATATTTTCCAACATGTCTGAGGGCTAAGATATCAGTTTCAGCTATCAGTTAATACTTCTCAATAAAATGCTGTGGATGGACCAATAACAGTTCAAAAGAAAACCCACAGGCTGATAGTTAATTCCTTCAAATCCATCATTAACTTCACAGTCTTTAGGTAGAAAATAAGCAATGAGAACTGAAGTCCCAGTGAGCCAGCTTGTGTGGAGCATGTTAGGTATGATGGAGACACCCCTGCTGGCTGGAAGGCAGTCCAACAAAGAGCATGCTGATGGACAGAGCCAGAGCCTGGACAGACACACGGCTGAAGCCGTTCAGTGTGGCCAGGAACAGCAGGGAACTTCTTAAAATCTAGAAATACATCAAAGGCCTGATGCAGATTAAGCTCTACCCCCCCCCCTTTTTTTCCTGAAAGGCTTCACTTTTGTTCCTAATATAGAGACTTAGATGGCATTTCTTCAGATCATAAAGCAAGTCATATTTTTAATGATGGACTAAAAATTATAAAAGTGAAAGATGCCTTTTTCACCCTGCTCTTTTGTTCTCTTCTCGGTGAATTCAAGAAAATATCAATCAGTTTAGGCCAAATTTATCTCTTGCTAACAATGAGGGTTACGGAGAAAGCCAAGCGAGATGGCAATACAAAGACAAATTTGGATGATTTGGTCATGTTTTAATTCCATTATAGAAATGTTAGGTAATGCATGAATGTCTTTGGTGTAACTCCAAGAATAGTACCGTAGCTCCCTCATGCCCTGAAAGCAGCTCCACGATGCCCAGTGGGTGCCTGAAGCCAGCAGTGCTAAACCTCCTAAGGACACCCACACTTATAAAAAAGTTTGATGATTAAAATTTGCATTTTGAGACACAGCACCATATTAGGTTCATGTCAGATCCTAACGGCCTCACCTGGTGACTTTGTTCTCCTTACTTTATTACGTGAGGAATTTTCTTTTGCTTTTCTCTCCAAGGAACCACCTTATAGCTTTTCTCTGGCAGCATCACTACTCCTGCACTTTGTTCTGAATAATCAAGGTTCCCTGAGCACAGGAACTGCCATGCCTGAGCCAAGACAACCAAATGAATAACAGCATATATCATGTAAATGCATAGGACCAAAACAATAGTCACACCCCAGGCAGAATGGTAGAAAAGTTGATCATACTACCTAGAATGGCATGCAATTGAGAACTTATGAATTGTTTCAGGAATTTTCCATTTACTATTTTTAGACTAAGGCTTACTGCAAATAACTTAAAGCATAGAAGGTAGAAACTTGGAAAGGGGGGCCTACTATATCCATCTGTAATATCAGTCACCTATGGAGGTTTAATCCATGCCTCCTAGACTTCTAAAATACCAAAAGTTCATACCAGAAAAATGGCTGTTTCTACGTAGATGCACACTTTCACTGGGCTCCCTAACAGTTCTTTCTCCAAGTGTTTCTAGAGCCATCCTCTTTGTCCAGCCTCTGTGGCACTCCAGTTAGACGATGACCCTGATCTTCTCCTGGAAACATGCTCTATTCTTTAGTCCCTTTTCCCCTCTCCCTCTCCCTAGCCCCTCTCTCCTTTAGCCCAAACCAATCTTGAGCTGCTTCTGTAAACCAGCTCTCCCTGCCCTGCAGGCCTAAAGCCATGCCCTTTATGGTCACAGCATCCAAATCACCTACTCTGCTCATTATTATCACAGACTCCACTCAACCAGACCACCTGGGGACAACGTCTTCACCCCACTTTGTTCAGCTGACAACCTGGGTGTTCTCAGATCAGTTACAGGAGAAGGCAAAGGGTTACAGAAACATCTCTACTGGACAAAGTGATGTCATATTTTATGATGTAGGGTCGAAATGCAGAAATAAAAGTAACTGTTCCTGAAACCCTGGGGTGCTGAGACAGTATACTAGTCTATGATGGGGCTTGCCTGAGAGTCCACCCTAGAAACTCCAGAGCTACATTGTGATGCTTGCCTTGGTAGGCTACAGTTTTCTCTCCTTGACATTTTACTTCCAGGCAGCCTTGTAACTAGGGAGAAGTTGAGGTAGTGAGATGGAAATGAGTTGTCTGGTGTCCCTTCCTCTCCAGACTCAGGACCTTGATTTTCTGAGTCTTCAACTTAAACCCTCAATCCATGGGGTAACAACACTCACTAGGAAGATGCACTTGAGATCTAGTCCACTACAAGGTAAATGTTCTTCATCACCATCTGGTTTCACTTCAGTTCCTCTGGAGTCATGTGTCTTATCTCTCCAAACACCACTGTACCTGCCTCAGCCAATATCCCAGTTTGACCAAAGAAATGAATTGGGTTGTCTCTAGTAGTCCCATAGAACCTGGTGAAGAGAAAGGTCTGCATTGAGGAGAACCCTGGAAGTCACATACTGAAATCTCATTCAGCTTGGCTCAAACAAGAGACCCTCCTGAACCAGAAACAGGCTGACTTGTTAACTTACTGGAACTAAGAATAAACACCATGTAGGCATTCTGATGGAATAAAAACAATTAGACTAAGCAACTTTCTACATTGGTTGCGACTGGGCCAGAAGCAGGCAGACAGAGGGGACATGGTTGACTCCTTTCATGCCATCAACAAAAGTGCTCCATCTGACTGGGCAGGTAAACCTGACAATGGAGTCATTCCTGGGTCCAGTAAGGACCATTACATGAGGCACAAGGAAGCAAACTGAAATTTGGATTTGGATCTTGTCTTGAGCAGGCCACATGTGGCAATGCACTTGGGATACTGGGCAGCAACAATAGCAGTCAAGATGGGGAGATAAACTGCCTTCCTTTAACTAATGCTTGCTGTATTGCTAAGGAAAATGTCTGGGACATAAGATGCGTTCAATGAATTTTCCAATGGGGATATTTATTACAGAACTCTGGGACCTGGGGGAACATGAAGGTCCCAAATAGCTGGTTCCTCCCTGGATAGAAATGGAAATGGGAAGAGCTGGGGAAGCTGTAGTATTTGCCCTTCCATTAATTGTGTCTTCTTAATACTGGCTGCTATCTGGAAGAGTAGGGGCCAGTGGGGCTCTGGCCATCCCTTATCTTGATCGAGAAGCATCTAAATATTCAGAGTTAGGATGAGTGTGTTTCATTCCCTCTGGCATGTTCCATGAATTCTGCCACTATGATATAACATGCTTGTTCTTCTTACTGCTGGAAGAAACTGATTTTGGTTTGTCAAGGGAAGGTGTCATAGGCACCATGGGCCATTCTCTAAAGCCAGCTGCATAGAAATTCCAAAGTGGATACTCTGTCCCATGAATCAAGCTAAAGAAGTGCTCTGGTGACTTCCCACAGAAGGGCCCGCTGTAGATCTAGAGGAAAAGAGGCACATAGATGCTGACAATGAATCCAAATAAATGTAGTAAGAACTCAAGGAACAGCTCAGAAGAGCTCTTCCCTTCTAGGAGAACTATGCTAGAGGCCACAACTGTACTCAGGGAGGACCACAGTTTTCTTTTCCCTGGTAGGGTCTACTGGATCCCCTCCTATCCCCTACTCTTCCAGATAGCAGCCAGTATTAAGAAGCCACAATTAATGGAAGGGCAGATACTATAGCCTCCCCAACTCTTCCCATTTCCATTTCTATCCAGGAAGGAACCAGCTATTTGGGACCTTCATGTTCCCAGAGTTCTGTAATAAACTGCTCCTTGAAGAAGACAAAACTGTTTCCAATAGGACAAGACAAAACTAGATTGTTGAAAGACGGACCACTTCCTGGACCAAAGGAAAAAAATCCACAGGGAAATAAATATAAACTTCAGGAGTGCATTCTTCTTTGGGGTAAAGAGCAGTTAGCTGTAGGCACCAGAGCTAAGACGGTGTTGTAAATGAAGGCCAGCTTCCACTTGATTGTGTGCCTAGAGCCAAAGCCTTAGCTCACTTACAGCCCTTCCCTTCCCTCCTCCAGCTGAGAATGAACCTTGGTCCTCCTGCTCTCTTCCTAGAGGGCAGGACTTGCCACATTTAGAGGGAGAGAGAGAAGGAGAAAGGGAGGGGGGAGAGGGGAGAAGAGGAGAGAGAAATAGGCTGAGGAGTGGTCAGGGTTGAAGAGGGACCGCATGGATAAGGGCCACTCATTTCACCTCTGATTAATTTTGTTATAATTCTCATGAGAGCCTTAATTCTAAAACTTCTCATTCTACAAGGAATGGCATAGTTCTTTTAGGGACTATCTTTACTATTATTGTCTAGATGTTTAGAATAACCATATACTTAAAGGTTTTTCTTCTCTTGATGGTAAGACCCTATTGCTGATGCTATCATATGTATTGGTCATAAGGAAAGGAGAAGTTCAGCTGATGGCAGCCAGAAAGCTTCCTCCCTTTTAGGTCAATGGACCTAAAAGTGCTATGTAAGTCATCCACAGTCTTACCTAGCTGTAAGCCCTTAGAGCCACAATAGCAGCCAGGATGGCAAGGCACACTTGTGGGTGCAATAGTAACACAAATGTAAGGGTAACCAACCTCCTTCTGCTTGGATTTAAGGTTTGTTCCACAAGAGGAAATGAATGCCAGCTACTGAAAACCTGGCAGAGAGCCAGGGAGCTCATAAGCCTCATTCATGCGCTGAACCTATTACCACTATTTTGCTAAGTGGACTCTAAATTGTTATCTAAATTCATATTTCTATGCTTATACTTTTGTGCAGTTCTCAGACATCATCAGAGAAGATTCTTTGTGCAAAGATCTTTAATTAACACAGAAACCACAACTAGTCAAGGTTCAAAGAATAAGTATACATGGAGTACCCCCAAGTAACTGAGACATCTGTACCAGACAGATCCTTTCCTGCAGGGCTGGAGACCATTGTGGAAGAGGGGGCAGAATGGAAGTCAGCACCAGAGATAGTGAGAACCTGGGAAAAAACTGTCTTTGGGACAAGAAAGGACCATTATACTCATAACAGTCATTGCTACACAAGCTGACATGATCTGCACATGACCACACAAGATCAAGCCAGTCCATATTCTGTCATGGAATTGAGTAGGGACTCACAGGGGCCCACCCCTAGCTGAGGGTCTATGGACAAATGATGGCTTTCAGGAGGAGGAAGAGTAAGTTTTCTTTAGGGTGTGGTCCCTGGTAAGCTGACCATGCTCCAGTGGGTGACCCCATACTTGGTATTATAGGTATGACAAACTGGACTTGGTAGGCAAACAGAGCATATGAAATTGGGAGAGGATAGGGTACAACTGAGAGGAATTAGTGGGAAGTATCTATGCATATATGAAATTCTCAAAGAATAATATATATATATATATATTTACTTTAAATATATTTTATATTATCATAATTATATTATATATTTTATATATAAGTACATATTAAATATATATTTTTATGTACATGAGTACACTGTAGCTATCTTCACACACACCAGAAGAGGGCATTAGATCCCATTACAGATGGTTGTGAGCCACCATGTGGTTGCTGAGAACTGAACTCAGAACCTCTGGAAGAGTAGTCAGTGCTCTTAACTGCTGAGCCATCTCTCCATTTGTGTTAAGAGTGATCTTAACACACATTGTATTATGATATAATTGTCCCATTATTTATTCCTGACACTCTTGCCTGAACCCCTAGAATGGATTGCAATCAATTAGAAATGGGGGTATGGTTGGTTAATCTCACACAAGTCTCCTAGGTAGGTTGGTTTGTGGGAAAGGATAAGAACCATGGCTCTAAAAAAACAACCGTCTACTCAGAGCATCAGCACAGGCAGTTACAAGTCCTGCCCTGCCTGCCCTTCTTTATCGAATTAGCAAATTTACTTAGCTGTTTTGTCTCCTCACCAGTAGTCAGACTTTAATATGGGCACCACTTCCTGGGGTACATGTCACAACTTCCCCTAGTGGGTAACCCTCCTTATACCCCACCCAGAGGTTTCCTTAGTACCTGGCCAGTTCTGAGTGTTACTCTGTGGTTTTGGTTAATGTTTGTACTGGCTAGTTTTGCGTGTCAACTTGACACAAGCTGGAGTTATCACAGAGAAAGGAGCTTCAGTTGAGAAAATGCCTCCATGAGATCCAGCGGTAAGGCATTTTCTCAATTAGTGATCAAGGGGGGAGGGCCCCTTGTGAGTAGTACCATCTGTGGGCTGGTAGTCTTGGGTTCTATAAGAAAGCAGGCTGAGCAAGCCAGGAGCAAGCAAGCCAGTAAGCAGCATTCCTCCATGGCCTCTGCATCAGCTCCTGCTCCTTGACCTGCTTGAGTTCCAGTCCTGACTTCCTTTCGTGATGAACATAATTGGAAGTATAAGCCGAATAAACCCTTTCCACCCTAACTTGCTTCTTGGTCATGATGTTTGCACAGGAATAGAAACCCTGACTAAGACAATGTTGCTTTTAGCTATCACCGTGATGTAAACCAGAAAGCTCTAACAAACTCTTCATGTTTCCAGAATTGTTGCATTAACTGGGGGAAAGAGTGCAATATGCAAGAAATGCCAAGTAAATGAACATATACTGAGAACTGGGCTCTGAGGGAACAACTTTGTCAGATGAAGTTCCTGCTCTACCAGGAACAGGAAAATGACTAGCTTTGCTGTTGGGTTTTGTAGCCAGTCAAAACAATAACAATATTTCCTAACTATTAGGAGCTGGGAATGGTGCCATGCCATATTGTGCAGTATTAACTCATTCTCTCATGGATGAAAGGGTTGAAGAGACCTGTAATTCTACCAAAGCTACATTCACAGAGGAAACAGCACCAAGATTTCTGAACCCACAGCCTCTTGGGCCATCACCAGTGGGTACAAATGGGGACCAAAAATGATATGGGGTGAGATCCACATCAGGGGCATGCAGTACCTCTTGGCATATAGAGGGAAGCTGTGCTTCCTTGTCCTCAATCTCTGCCCACTTTAGAGCCAGGCAACTCAAGTATGAAGGGTTGATGAACAGAGGGCCCCACTTAAGGAAGAAATTGAGCAATGTGGCTCGAAGGTGCTTTGTTAGAATGTGATCTTCTAAAATCTACCTACAGACCTGCTACAAATATTCATCTCCTACAGCCCTCAACACATACCCCCTAAAATGACACATGCACCCTAGCTAAAGTGTCCTAAGCACCTAGACAAACACAGCTATGGGTTGCTAACATTCTGTTGCAAATGTTGCAGCTATTTCACATGGCATGGAGAATGAGAGCTTATATAGTATACAGGAACTAAAAAAGAAAACAGAGAACAGACTTTGGGGAGTATCTTCTTGCTCACTGAATTTCAAACAGGCACAAGAGATTCTCTAGCTCTAAAGTAGCCGCCCTCAGGAAATACCTTTGGCAAGAAAGGGAATCCGATGTTACCCTTGGGATGGAAGGCGCCTCTACAACGCTAGTCAGATCTTTTGAGTGACTGACTCTATAATGCAGGAACAGTACTTAAGTGTTATGCACGAAAACCCCATTCATTCTCCCTGTAGTTGCAGGGTAGAGGGCACCATTACCAAGAGACGGCAGAGTAGAGTAGAGAAGCTGATATCTGCCTTTCTATAGAGCAGGTTCCCTGAAGCTTTACCTTGCAAACTACCTTCTATATACAAACAGACAATACACTGTTGAAATAACGAAGATACGATTCCAAAAGGAAATCAAGAAAGATATTTACAAAATAAAAGGGGCAGAAAAAGCGACAAGCTTCAGAATCCAACGTCCTTATCCTACTTCCTCTTCCACCCTGTCAGCCCCACCACAGCTGCATGGTTGAGTTTTGCAAAGACTGAAGAAAAGTGAAGCTGTGTGGATGTGAACTTATATTTGTACTGAATACCCCAGCTGGTTGCCAAGGGTACTTGTTTAGCGATTCAGATTTCTGTGTTGTTAAAACTGGTTCATTTAACCAGCACCTAGACTATCTTTCCACACATAAGAGGCACCCAACAAATATACTCAATGAATGAGTGAATGGCTGAGTGGATCACAGATGCCCTGGCTGTGCAAGGAACAGCAGTGGGTAGACAAGGACTGTGCTTGCCCTCTCCTGCTAATTTTGAGCTAGTGTCTCAGAAAAATACTTAACATGCTTTTCCTTCTTCACAGTATTAGTGCTAATTAAATACAGTGTCAGCTATTATATCCTTTACAAGAACATGTGGGAGGTCTCTAGTGCAGGAGATATCTAAATGATGAGCAAAATAAAAGCCATGCTATGTGAAGCACTGACAGAGGCAGGCAGTGCCTGACTCCCAAGGCAAAACAACAGTTCACAGACAAGAGGGAGCTGCCAGAAATGTATTAGTTGATTTAAACCTCAAAATGTTTACAAGATTCCTATTTGTAAAATACATGAACATTATTAAGTCCCTCTGATCTTTATTCTTCCTGCCTCTCTTTATAGAACGGCTTTCCACAGAGCATACATTATTATTAAGAAGGGAGGAGTGGGGAAATGAAAGACATTACTTGTATAACATTAAAAAAAACATTTTGAGAAAGGAAGATAAACAAGTGAAGTAGAAAATACATATCCATTTAAAAGTCATGTTGTTTGCTGTTTTGTGAGAGTTAAATTTGTTCTAAAATAAGAAACAGGACAAGATGGCTCAGCAGGTAAAAGTGCTAACTGCCAAGTCTGTCAACCTGAGTTTTATCCTTAGAACCAACATAATGTACAGTGAGCATGGTCTCCCATCCGTCTTCTGTCTTCCAAAAAGTCACCATGTTGAGAGCATGAGCACAAACACACATGCACACACGCATGCACACACACATGCACATACGTGCGCTCACACATGCACAAATAGGTAATAAAGAAAAATGAAATGCTATACATTGTTGGGCTACTTCTGGATTAATCACAGCTTCAAAGGAACAAGGGGGAACCCTGACATAGATAGTATTTAAAAAGACAAATTATAAAAGGCTAGGTGAGGATGCAGAAAGATTTACTTTCTTGAAACAGGTCTCCCTATGTAGCCTAGAAGAACTGACTCGCTCATATATTCAGGATGGAAGACAGTATGGCTACTTTAGAGAACAGTCTAGAAACATCTTGCAAATCCACACAGATACTGTATGATCTGGAAATTACACCAAAGCATAGGCCCAAGAAAAGTAAAAACTGAACTATCAATATCCAGAATACCCTTATCCCTCAAAGATAAAGAACAAAAGCTCTGGCACTTGTTATAACATGGACAAACTCAACCATAAGATATCACAAAGCACATGATTCCACTTCCATGAAATGTACAGAATACAAACACACAGAGAAAGAAAAATGGCTGCCATGGGCTATAGGGCTAAAGAGAAGGGATGATGGCTACTGGGTATAGGCTTCCTTTGCAGGTGACAAAGATGCCTTAAAACTGATTCTAGTGGTGGGTGCAGAGCTGGACAAACATATTTGAAACTAGTGACTTGCATACTTCAAATGAAATCATATTTCATTAAAATCGTGTAAAATTATTTACAGGCATGCATTTCACAGTTCTCTGTAAATGAAGCAAATGGAATAATCTGACAGCAGACAAAGAGTAAAAAGAACACCAAGAGAGCACAGCGCCTTGTGAGTGTCCACAAGGACAGCAGCCAGCTCAGCAGAGCTACCAAGGGAGCTGCTTTGAAGCACTCAGGCTTATGGTATGGACTGAGGCTGATGTCAGCTGTGCCAGCTAAAGAGAATGTCAAGCCAGGCATGGTAGTATATGCTTGTAATCTCAGCAGATGGGAGACACAGACAGGAGGCCCGCCTTGACTTTAAGTCTGGGCTGGTCTGCATAGTAGCTTGTGGCTGGCATGCTTGAGGCTCTGGTTTCAATCCCCGGCACCAAACAAAACAAAACAAAAACCCAAGTAAAAACAAAATGAAAACCCACTCCTTATATACATAAGGAAAAATGGGTTTGTAACTTGCAAATTCCACTTAAAAGTCAAATGGATTTATTTGCATTTGAGATTGGCAAACAAAGATTTACTTTATAACACTTTTGACCTATTTTAGACATTATTTATTAAATATTTATTAAAATGCTTAAGCTTGAAATAGTACCAGAGGCACCAGAAAGAAAACAAATAAGAGCAATTCAATTCTATACCTTCTGCTCAATAAAACTTGCTTCTCCATGGCAGGCGGTACAGAGAACTCTACCCAGGGGGTTAATCAAAATTTCCTTAGAATAATTGAAAAGCATCTGCATTTTTTCCCCAGAAACCACAAAAATGTCACTGTAAGCAGAACATATAATCTTGATTATTAGTACTGAGCCTGGAGCAGCACAATGTGTGTCCCTAGAAATTAAGTTACAGGACTCTATGGCATTGTGGGAAGTCAGTGATGCCTCCCCTAATGAGACAGAAGAGCTGAGGAAATGGAGAGACAGACAAGGGTGCTAATCAGTTGCATATGTGATGCTTTGCTACTGTCTGGAGCACACTGCTTATTGTGCTTGATGCAATCACTCTCAGGGTAGGATGGTGCTAAGAGAGACCTCAGAGGTCACTGACCCCAACCTTTAATTTTACAACAAAGAAAACTGAGGGTTAGGAGGTCACACTCCAGTTTAAAGCATTCCTGGGATAGAAACGAACTCTTTCAGGGCTCTTCTCATGAGATATTTTCTCCCCTCTCTGAGTCTCTGTGCTTCAGAGGATGTTACCCTAAGACATGAGAAGTTACAAGTTTTGAGGGTTACACCAGTAAAACTCAGCATATAAGGGCTGCACTACCTGTGAAGGCATATGGCCAGAGAACTAGGGTTCTGGGCAGTACAGGTCTGCAGCTGTGGTTCAGGTTGTTAAAGCCTAATCTCTCCCAAGAAAAATTCTGCAAGAGGAGGATGCAGAGCCAGACTGACAGACAGACAGTAAATGGAGGGTACAGAGTGGACACACAGGCCCTTTTGGCAGGTTAAGAAGCTGTTCACCAGGCTTTGGCATGGCACAGGTACACTGTGGCAACTTTGCTCTGACTGGCACCTAGATCAGGCTGGTGCTGAGGCTGTGCTAAGAGCTTCCTAATCACTCTGGAGGGCAGACTTAAAAGATTTGATCTCTGGCAAAAATACGTCTCACTTCAAATTAATAAAAGCACCAGTCTGTGAGTTAAGTTATAGGTTAGTTCTCATTACTTGCTGTTTCCCTGTGCATGTATGCATGCATACATACATACACACACATATACATACATACATACATACACAAATATACATACATACATATGTGTGTATATGCATACATACACATACACATATATACATATACATATATATATGTGTGTGTATATATATATATATATATATATATATATATATATATATATATATATATATATATATATAGAGAGAGAGAGAGAGAGAGAGAGAGAGAGAGAGAGAGATTTTCTTTTGGGCTGTGTGTAGGTATGTGGATGTGAGTGCAGCTGCTCATGGGGTGTCTCCTAGGCGCCGGAATCACGGGTGGTTGTGAACTGCCCAACACAGGAACTGTACTTGAATACTCTGGACACTCAACAGTACACACTCTTAACCACGTTGCCATCTCTTCAGACCCATGTAGTTTTAATTTCTATATCTTATAATGATTTAACATTTGAAGGTGGCACTTACTCACTCAAGACACACTGCCTTACCCATAATGAGTTAATTCCTAAAAGTAAAGAACTTAATTGTGAATAAGCCAAGCATCTCTGTTTTTAACTCTGATTCCGTACCAATTATTTCCCCTTCCCTAACCCTAACTATTTAGGACTAGGAACTAGGCAACTAGAGACCATCTTCTAAACCTACATTATTTTGATCAGGAAATCCTATCTACCCCACATGCCCTGTACTTTCCCAGAGAGCCCCACAGGGCTGCTGCCTATGTCTCATGGCTCCTTCTGCATTGCAACCCCGTAGCCCCAGGCCTTCCCTGTGGGCCTGCCTGGTATGGTTGTTCCCTTTGATGGGAAGTAACATTCTTCTTTTAAGGGCAGTAACCTCAGTCACCTCCATAAATCAGAATCCACAAGTACAATGTGGTGTGTAGTCAGCTTCCAAGGGCTACTTTGCAGACTAGATGATGGCAGCCACCAGGTGGTGACCAGGCCCACAGGCTCGGTGCTACTAGTACCTCCATGAAAGCCTGCTACAAGCTGCAAGGCCTGCAGGGCTGACTGGGACTCAGACAGTGCTACTGCTGGCTGTGCACAATGTACATGGTATGTGTTCACATAGGTTTGTGTGAAGAAACTGGTAGACTGACACTATAGTATTAAATGGATGTTTCCCTGTAAGTTACCACAATATTAACAGAAAAACTCTATAGATGGCAATCTTGAACTAGAAAAAAGTTGTTAGCTTTAGATTTTCCAAACCCTACTTTTAATAATGGTTCTTAAACACTTTATCCTTCCTTCTGCCCACCACCCACCAGAAGTAGTGGAAAAAGAAAGGTTATTAGGATACAGGGGAAGTAGACCTGTTTAGAAATTGCTCTTTGGAACAAATCCCATCTAAATCAACAGCTCAGTTTATAGAATTTAGAAGTGGCAGCTCGGTCCACTCCCAAATATTTCATGAATACACCAGCAGTCCAGCTCAGTAGTGTTGGGATAATAAATACAAATCAGCAGCAGTGGCACGACCTAGCAGAAACAGTCAGGCCTCAGCTGAATCTGCACAAGTAAGCAGGAGTGACCAAGACCAAGGGATGCCAAGAGAAGTTCTGTGCCATGCCTTTCTCAGTAAATGGAAGGTCAGCGAAGATGCGAGACCAAGAAGCACTGCAAAGCTAGCTATGCAAGCAACCCTCCATCTCTGTCTGTTTAGTCCTATTTATCCTCCCTCCAAACATCACATGTCCTCCATGGGTCTTGCCTCACCACCTCACCACGTGTCTTGCCTCAGTAAGTGAGTCTTAGCAAAACTCCATGTGAGTCTGTATCAGCTGACATCATTCTGCCAACCAGCCCAAGTTACAGAAGCAGCAAGAAGCCACCAGAACACCACCAGAAGTTTTTTGGTGCATTTCTGTATATGGAGTCATGACAAACAGAGCTCAGCTATGCAGTGTAAGACAAGCCAATACATGTGTGTCATTAGCATAGAATCTTTCATCACATGTCTTTTCATGTGTTTGCTTTAGCAAAACATCCTTTAACCTGTGTCCGCTTCAGAAAATACTCCTTCATGTGTTTGCCCCAGCAAACCACCATCTTGGTACAACTGAATTTCCAAAGAAACTGTACATTTCCACTTCAAAAAGTTATTTTTTGAAATAAAAGTTAGATATAATCACAGATAGGAAAATCAATATCCTTTGGATCAAATGGCCAGTGACCAAGAAATACATGGCATTTATAAAAACACTTTGGTCATAATTCTGTGCAAATGTAAAGGCACACGTGAATAGTCATCAAATATTCAGATAATAGGAAAATGCTATATCTGGCAAATGATCTGAAATGAGATAATCTACAGAGTGTATGCAGAGGGATGACCTGCACCATGACCCAGGGGCAACCATGAGCAAGTTTTCAGCCACAACTTTATGAAGGTTAGCAATATGGTCACAGAGAATTATAGATAACCCCAACTTAAGCTTCTTCCACTTCATTAAAAGTGCCAATACATTTGGTAGAAAGACACTTGGAATCTTGAATCTGGATCTTTGCATGTGAGGGTGCTTGGCAGTAGTGGTAAACAGCTCTTGTGAGCCATGATCAGAAGGGGACACCATCAACCCACTACACTGCCCATGCTTCTCAGCACAGGACAGAAGATAGTGTTGCTAAGGTCTGCTATCAAAATGCAACCTGTCTTAACTGTATTTTTTGGCATATGAGATTTTTCTCTTATGACCTTTAGTGGAAAAACAAAAACAAAACAAAACAAACAAAATAAAAATACCTCATCCTGTCTATGATTCCTGTCTGGAACAGGACTCTCAATTTCATACTACTAATACTTGAGATTGAGTGACCCTGCTGTGCTAGGCTGGCTTGTGTAGTGTAGGGTCCTCAGTCGCACGCTGGCCAGCTCTGGTAGCAGCTCACCACTGAATTCAGCCAAAATGTCTCCACATAATCCGTATGTCCCCCAAAGAACAGAACCATTACTCTGTAGCACTCTATTACTACTTCCAATATTGTAACACATTGCTGGGCTCAAAATTTAGTTAAATAAATAAGAGAGTAAAGAAATGGGGACTAAATAATAAGAACAAGGAATTTCTCAAAACACATTTAACACATCTGGATCACCTTGAATGTTGTTAGCTAGAGTTTTCTCTTTCTCCTATTATCTATCTGTCTGTTTATCTGTCTATCAGTCTGTCTATCTATGTATCTATCATCAATATATCATCTATAGCTCAACTATCTAGCTATCATCTACCAATATGTCATATAGATATCATCTATCTATCACCTATCTATCTTCTAGCTACAGATCTATAATCTATTTATCAATTTATCATCTATTATCTATCATCTGTCATCTGTCTATCATCTATTTATTAATCTATCATCCATATACCATCTATTTAACTGTCTATCATCTATCTATCTATCTATCTATCTATCTATCTATCTATCTATTGATCTATCAATCTATCTGGGGTACAGTACTAGGGCTTGAGCCCAGAGCCTTGCATATGCTGGTCAAACACTCTACTATTACGCTATATCACCCCCTTCTATTTTCTATTCATATTTAAAATTTTTCCTGTCATATATTACATCTTGACTGCAGTTTCCACTCTCTCTACTCCTCTTTTTTTTTTTTTTTTTTTTTCGAGACAGGGTTTCTCTGTATAGCCCTGGCTGTCCTGGAACTCACTCTGTAGACCAGGCTGGCCTCGAACTCAGAAATCCGCCTGTCTCTGCCT
The DNA here is from genome assembly GCA_028551405.1 of Uromys caudimaculatus. Classification (NCBI taxonomy): domain Eukaryota; kingdom Metazoa; phylum Chordata; class Mammalia; order Rodentia; family Muridae; genus Uromys; species Uromys caudimaculatus. The sequence continues at coordinate 1,684,070 of CM052708.1, forward strand.
CCCAAGTGCTGGGATTAAAGGCGTGCGCCACCATGCCCGGCTTCTCTCTTCTCCTCTTAGTCCCTCCTCCAGATCCATTCCTCTTCCATTCCCCTCCCCCAAAAAAACAGAGCAGGCCTCCCAGAGATCTCAACTGAACATGAACTAACAAATTACAACATGACTAGAACAAACCCTCATAATCAAGTCTGGACTGGACAAGGCAACCCAGTAGGAGGAAGGGATCTCAAGCACAGGCAAAGGAGTCAGATATTCCATCGTTGTCCCATAAGAACATCAAGCTAACAATGATAACACATATGGAAAGATCCTAGCGTAGGCCCATAGTAGGTCTGTGTTTGTAGCTTCAGTCTCTGTGAGCCTCCATGATCCCTAATTAGTTGATTCTGTGGGTCATGTTCTTATAGTGTCCTTGACCCTGATGTCTCCTACAATCCTTCCTCCCCCTTTTATTCAGGATTCCCAGCGTTCTACCTAGTGTTTGGCTGTGGGTCTCCGCATCTGTTCTCATCAGTTGCTGGATAACAGCCCTCTGATGACAGTTGGCCTATGCACAATCTGTTATAGCAGAGTAGGAATCATTTCATTGCTTTTTTTTTTATTCCCCTAGTCATGTTTGGTTTTGTCCTGGGTCTCTGACTGTCCTGCCTCTGGTTCTTGGCCATCCAAGCAGTGTCAGGCATGGGCCTCAAGTTGGACCAGTCATTGGTTATCTACTTTGAATTTTAATACAAGGTCTAAGTTGCCTTGACCTTGGAATCTGCCTGCCTTCAGCCTCTGACTAGACAGGATCATAGGCCTGCATTACCAGGCCTCATTTGGTTAAGGCTTTCTTACGTTCTAATTGAGAGGGCAAATCTTTAAATCAAACTGCATCTTTGATCTAGTTTTCTGTCTATAACGGTTACTTGGAGAAAAGTATTACCTTTTAGAAAAAAGCTCTCCCACCAAATACTGAAGCAGCTGACTGAGGACCCAGGGAAATGGGGGCCTTTGGCAGCCTGGGACATCAGATCTCTAAAGTCAACTCACAAAGGTCAGGAGTTCCTCACCTGGCATTCAGGCCTCACAAGCAAAGCCAAAGGGCCACTGGCAGGAGGGAACCCCAAGCTCCAGAGGCCTGGTGCTAGGGCCGAACTCTGGACCAGGTTGGTGCTACAGCAGTCATCCCAGTACAAACCCACCTGGTTTCTGCTGCCTTTGTCTGCATATGTACATGTCTGTGTATGCTTCATGTCGGATGTCTGCAGAGGCCAGAAGAAGTTGTAAGACTCTCTAGAGCTGGACTTACAGGTGTTTGTAGGCATCCTATGTGGATTCTTTTGTAGTGGGGGGGGCACAAATGTTCTCGTGCTCATAGATAAGTACTAGGGAAACTAACATGTTTAACACACAGGGTTGTGTTTTCAAAGGGAGAGATGTATAACCTGTTTTCCACCCAGAAGGCCAGGAGCAGATGTGAGTAATAGCCTGTGATCTTTGCACTATCTGTGTGGCAGAGACCACACTGGATCCTTCCACAGACCCTTATCAGTTTGTCAATATACAGAACCCATATTTATGGAAAATGTCAGATGTACCTTACAAAAAGTTTCAATGTAGTCATACCTTAAGTGTTATTGTGCACACGGGATTGACTTATTTATCATAAAGAAATTTTACACCAAATTGTGTTGTGCTTAAATATGCCTAAAATAAACTTCTGAGAGTCAGACTCCCAGAGTTTGCACCAACACTGGCTACTGAGTCATGTTGAATGGAACTGCCTTCTTGCCTCCCATGAGCTGTTGCTTTGCTGGCCACAGTGGTCACAAAGACCCCTGCACATCAAAGCAGTAAATGCTCTTAATCACTGAGCCCCATTTCTACAGGTTTCTAACAGGTATTATTTCACCTGCAGAAGCGTGCTTTTAAATACAGGAATTCATAAATCATGGGCTCCCTGCACCCACATACCCACACATTTTAAAGGTTATTTTAATTGAATGGCTTAATCAGCAAGGGATGGGACAATTTTTTGCACATGGTGAACTAAGAAATAATTGTTAGAATCTATACGCTGGTTATTTCCCTTACCCCTAAATAGAGGAGATATTTCATTTCAAACAAGGTCACTTTACACTGCCATGGTGTCCTTGAAGCCTAAGAAGTAACTCATGTAATTAGCATTGGGATCCTAGGAATTGCCTGAATTGTCTCTTACAATTGAGAATATGCATCATTAAAAAAAAAATATGCTAGCTTGGGAAAGTTACTTCTCATGCACATGGGATGCTGACTATAATCTGACAACTTGTTCATCTCTTTGAGCATTCTGCCACAGTCTAAGGGAGAAAATGCCACAACGTATTAAATATCATACAGTTAAATAATAGGAAAGAAAGAGTGGAGAAGCCCCTCACAAATGCTGTGTGAGGAGATGCTTGTAATGTATCGTGAGGACCATCAGATTTCCACTGAAAACCAAGTAAGGGCAGTTTCTTGAACAGCCAAGGAACTGCTGCTCTCACTGTTCAGTACAATGGGCTGTCTCTGGTGCACAGTGATGGTTCATCTACCTATTCAAATGTTCAAACCACAAGCATCACACAAGTAAAGATTTACCCTAAATTCTACGAATGTTATCCATGGCAGATGAATAATAATGATCCAATATGAGGCAGATTAAAAGAAAGCAGCCCTCTCAAGCTTCCAACCAGCTAGAGGTTAAATATATTCTTAAAGTAAACCTAACATCAGGCCACGGTGGTTTGCCATTTTCTTTCTGTAAGGTATATATATATATTCATACGGCCACAATGAGTATCATACATTGGTACTTTGTAGACTTCAGACCACTAAGATTCTAGAGAATAATATGCATTAGTAAAATAGGAGAAAAAAAAAAACAAATCCCAACTCGTAAACATCTCTATGGTTCTGAATCAGGCATGGAGTTACAGTGGTCCCAGTTTCGTCTTTCCGCCTGGAGACATGCTCTAGCATCTCATTGGTAAAGGTCGGGGTGCTGCTGAGCAGCACTGTACCAGGACAGCCCATGACAGCAAGTAATCCACACAACAGGACTAAAAACTCCTGCTTTAGAGCAGACTCCATGGAATCAAATAACCCTATTAAAAATGGAGTACAGAGCTAACAGAGAATTCTCAACTGAGGAAACTCGAATGGCCTAGAAGTACCTAAAGAAATGTTCAACATCCTTAGTCATCAGGGAAATGCAAATCAAAACAACCCTGAGATTCCACCTCACACCAGTCAGAATGGCTAAGATCAAAAACTCAGGTGACAGCAGATGCTAGCGAGGATGTGGAGAAAGAGGAACACTTCTCCACTGTTGGTGGGATTGCAAGCTGGTACAAACACTCTGGAAATCAGTCTGACAGTTCCTCAGAAAATTGGACATAGTACTCCCTGACGACCCAGCTATACCACTCCTGGGCATATACCCAGAAGATGCTCCAACATATAATAAGGACACATGCTCCACTATGTTCATAGCAGCCATATTTATAATAGCCAGACGCTGGAAACAACCCAGATGTCCCTCAACAGAGGAATGGATACAGAAAATGTGGTACATTTACACAATGGAGTACTACTCAGCTACTAAAAGCAATGACTTCATGAAATTCTTAAGCAAATGGATGGAACTAGAAAATATCATCCTGAGTGAGGTAACCCAGTCACAAAAGAACATACATGGTATGTACTCACTGATAAGTGAATATTAGCCCAAAAGCTCAGAATACCCAAGATACAATTCACAGACCACATGAAGCTCAAGAAGAAGAAAAACCAAAGTGTGGGTGCTTCAGTCCTTCTTAGAAGGAGGAACAAAAATACTCACAGGAGGAAATATGGAGACAAAGTGTGGAGTAGAGAATGAAGGAAAGGCCATCTAGAGACTGCAGTACCTGGGGATCCATCCCGTATACTGTCACCAAACCCAGACACTATCACGGATGCCAAGAAGTGTTTGCTGACAGGAGCCTGATATAGCTGTCTCCTGAGAGGCTCTGCCAGAGCCTGACAAATACAGAGGCAGATGCTTGCAACCAACCACTGGACTGAGCATGGGGTCCCCAGTGGAGGAGTTAGAGAAAGGACTAAAGGAGCTGAAGGGGTTTCCAACCCCATAGGAAGACCAACAATATCAACAAACCAGATACCCCCAGAACTTCCAGGGACTAAACCACCAAGCAAAGAGTACACATGGAGGGACCCACGGCTCCAGTCGCATCTGTAGCAGAGGATGGTTTTGTCAGGCATCAATGGGAGGAGAGACCCTTGGTCCTGTGAAGGCTCAAAGTCCCAGTGTAGGGGAATGCCAGGGCAGGGAGGCAGGGGTGGGTGGGTGGGTAGGAGAACACCCTCATAGAAGCAGAGGGACGGGAGATGGGCTGGGGGAGGAGGTTTGGGGGGGGCAAGGAAAGGGGATAACATTTGAAATGTAAATAAAGGAAATATCCAATAAAAAATAAAGAAAAGAAAAAAGAAAAAATACTATTGGGGGGTGGGGGGGAGAAAGGGATCATTGTATACATATGTAAGAAAGTAACTCAGAGTGATTCAGACTGTGAATCACAGAAATTATAAACAAGATGATACGGAGATACAGTTGATGACACTAGGGGTTTCCTTATGCTTTAAGTCCCATGTGCTCCTCCTTAGTTGCCAAAATAAAATAAAACCCATCAGCATATACTTAGTCAAATTCTTGGATACACTGCTATTACAAAGCATATTCTAGAACATCATTCACATGTTTGGCTCATTAAACACAAATACAATAAGGGAGTTTGGTATCTGCTTGCTCAACTTGGTATTAATTGTCAGAATATAATCCAAATTCTAGTCTTGGTGTACATTTTTAAAAGATGTATTTGTTATGTGCTGTGTAGTAGTGGTGGTAGTGTGTGTGTATGTGAGTGAGTACATACATGTGTGTATATGTACCTGAGTGTGTGTGTGTGTGTGTGTGTGTGTGTGTGTGTGTGTGTGTGTGTGTGTGCATGCATGTAGATGCCCAAGGGGTCAGAAGAGAGCTTTGGACACCTGGAACATGAGTTGCAGGCAGTTAAGCTGAACTGAATCCAAGTCCTTTACAAAAGCAACCAGTGGTCTTAACTGCTGAGCCTTCTCCCAGCTCTGGTCTTATGTTTTAAGCAGTTTTGTATGATATGAGACCTCTCCCTCTCAGCCTCTCTGGGAACCACATGAACTGCAGATGGGAATGTACAAGAAGCAATTTATAGGCACAGAAGAACAGCATTATGTAGTGATAAAGGCAGAGTGAAGGGGAAATTTCTGGTATCTTTGGAGACTCAGTTGTGTCATGTGATGTTTTTCTGGAAAATGTCTTTTAAGAGGATGTTTTCCTGAAGCAGACACATGAGAGGATATTTTGATGAAGCAGACACATGAGAGGATGCTTTGCTGAGAACAGACACACGGTGTTTTTCTGGAAGCTGCCTAGAAAGGGGACATGTGATGTTTTGGTGGAGTGGACACTTGAGAGGACACATGATGTTTGGAAAGGGTATTAAGTATAACCCCACAGACAGTGAACGATGCTCTGGTATTGGTTTGACTTGCCACTCTTTGCTGGTCTTCTTTGGGCTTTGTTGACACTGGCCTTCACTGATGATGCTGTGGCATTGGTTCACCTAGCCTTCTTCGCTGATTGTTTGCATAGAGAGACACACCAAAGAACTTCTCATGATATTCTGATGGCTTCTTGCTACTTCTGCAAACTCCAGCCAATTGACAAAGCCTTGTCATTTCTTCTGCATCTAACTGCTGTTGTTGATTCTCAAATGGTGTTTGCCAGTGGACTGAGATACTGCTGCTGATTTGTATGAACTGAATTGCTAATATCCTGGAAAGAAAGACTGGAATCGTCCGAAAGAATTATTTCTAAACAGGTCTACATCCTCCTTTGTTTTATTAGCCTTTCTTTTTCATTACCACTGGTGGGTGGTAGGCTAGAAGGGAGGTTAAAGCATTTAGAAACCCTTATTAAATAAAGTAGGTTTTGAAAAATATAAGCCTGTAGCACAGAGACTTGAATGGCCTAAGTTGATATCCCTTGAACACGAGGTCAATATGACAAAATCTCTAAGTACCAGAACATGATCTCAAGCAAAAGAATGTTGCCTTTGCCAATGTATGCATCTCAAGCCCAGTATTCAGATACAAGGCACTGAGTCTTCTTTAGTGTGGACTTTTTCTTGGTGACCTTTACTCTCCTCCAGGAAATAGATGCTAAGCATCTCCCTGCCTTGTGGTACATAAGTGTAAGTGTTTGTTTGAAGATGAGGATAGATGACAGATAACATGCTTGCTGCATTAAGAGATCATGAATAAAAATTTGGCTTTAGAATAAAAGTTTTTCCTTCTGAATTTTTCTATAGACTAAATCCTAAATTGTGAACTAAATTGTGATCACAATTCAGGTGATGATAATAAGTCTCTAAGCAAATAAGGAAAAGGAGGGTGGGGTTGCAAGTCAAAATAAGCAAAACAGAAGTGGAATCCTGAAATACAAACTGAACCTCTACATGCCAAGTCCCTGTGATTTTCCAGCCTTTTACAGTTTCTTATTCAACCATTGTACCTCCATAGAAGTGGGAAATCTTGCTGAAGAAGATCTTGCTGACAAGAAAACTGAGGGCCTGAAAAGCTAAGCAATTTGTTCAGTACACAAACATGCAGACAGGATCCAAGATTCAAATGCAGAAAGGCAAGCTCTGGGCATTCTTTCCACTCCTCCCTGTGTCAGTGTGCATGGACAGTCTGGGACAGCTCATCCCTGTGTCAGTGTGGCAACAGCTTATGGACACTTCTGTGAACATAAGCAGTGATTGCAAATGTTTTAAAATGGTAATATTCTGAAGCATATTTGCTTTGGTCATATGATTCACGTTCCCTCTTCTAGCTACCTTTCCTTTCTGTGTGTGCCTGGTGTGTGGCATATTTGTGTATCATGGGTGTGTGTGCCTATGAACATGCAGGAAGAAATCATGGCAGGACATCAGGTGTCTTCCTTTATCTATCTCTGCCTTACTTCCTTGAGACAGGGCTTCTCATTGAATCAGACGCCCACCTTGTTGTTTAGACTAGCTGGCCACCAACCTTTTAGGACATGCTTGTCTCTACCTCCCAATGTTGGGATTAGAGGTACATGAAAGTTATGCCCAGCTTTTTTACAAGGGCACTGGGAATTCAAACTCAGGCCCTCATGCTTACAGAGTAAGTGCTCTTACACACTGAACAATCTCCTCACCCCTGTGTTTGAGTTTTACAGCTAATTCTCAGGTGCTCTGTGGCCTATTCATCTTAGAAACCGAATGGTACAAAGTGAGGACATTAAGCTATTTATTAAAAACTGATTTTATTCTGAGGATTTGGACAGTTGGAAAATAGTCTTCTAAGATGCTATGAAATAAGCAGTTACCCCTATAAAGATTGAGACACTATGGTATCATTAGACAGCCATATCTAGCTGATGTAATTCAATTATAATGTCATCATTTCATAAACAAACCTAATAGTGTAGAAGGCAGGTGCCTCCCCCTTAGATTCTGCTCTTAGCTGTGGATCTTGCCTCATCAATGCTCACCCTGGTCTTCTTCCTTATCTACACATCAGAGGTGTGTCCCTATGCCCACCTCATACAGTCCTTCTGTCTCTTTGACCTTTCAAATAAAGCATACTAAAAGTCCAACTTATTAGCTACCTCTCAGCTTCTCTGTGTGGTGCTCTTCTGCCTCTGAACCAACAGGCAGATGACATTCAGACATTCCAGGGAGACAATTCCTCCTATCAGTCGGCGCCGTCCAGCTTCTGCCAGTCTACTCCTTCCTTCCAAATGGAGCTCTGCCTGCTTCCTGCTAGCTGACCTGCTCTTCCTCAGATGCCTGGGACATCCTCAGGCCTTTGGGCTTAAACTTACCCCTTACCCTACCTTTCCATCTGTTTTAAAACTGTCTCTAGTCCTTTGCAGGTCTTGATCCATTCTCTTTCTGAAATTCTTTTTCCATTTGCAAACCTGACTCATCCTTAGAGTGGTAGTCTAAGTTAGAGATGTCTTCAGAGATCATGACTCCACTGTCATTATCCGAGCTGTTTAGAACACTCCTCCTTCATACCATACTTGCTTCAATCATAGCAGCTGCTTCAATTCTGTATCTTTAGAGGACATCCAGCTCCCTGATAGCAGGAATAGCAGTTTCTTCCTTGAGTTGGCAAATATCTGTCACCTAACAGATGATCTATCAGATTAACACTTCATCAAAATGTGATGTCTAATAAGATACAAAACATGGCTTCTTTACTCCCATGTTTATTGATATTCAGCTAATAAATGACACAAGGATTCTCTCTCTCTCTCTCTCTCTCTCTCTCTCTCTCTCTCTCTCTCTCTCTCTCTCTCACACACACACACACACACACACACACACAAGACATAGTCTCTCTACATAGCCCTGGCTGTCCTGAACTCACTATGTAGACCTGATGCTGGCCTCAAACTCAGAGATCTACCTCTTCTGCCTACCAAGTGCTAGGATTAAAGCCATACACATATTCTCATATTCTCTCTCTCTCTCTCTCCAGGGATCTGCCTGTCTCTACCTCCCAGGCACCGGGTTTACAAACACATGCCACTATACCTGACTTTTTCTATGGATTCAAATTCAGGTCCTCTTCTGACTAAGCCATCTCCCCAGCTCTCTGGTTGGACTTTTTATATTAGGTTTTCTATCATTAAGAGAAAAAATTAAGCCAGGTATAGTGGCACGTGACTTTAATCCCAGCACTCAGGAGGCAGAGGCAGACAGATCTCTGTGAGTTCAGGCCAGGCTGGTCTACATAGCAAGCTCTAGGATAGACAGGGCTATACCTTGAGAGTGTCGGGATTGGTACATACTCTGCAGCTTCATCAATCTATGCACAGGCCACTTCAATAGCCACTGTACAATCATCACATCACACGTCTGTACTCATCCTTGGCCCCCATGCCTTTTTCTTTTCCTTTCCTTTCCTTTCCTTTCCTTTCCTTTCCTTTCCTTTCCTTTCCTTTCCTTTCTTCTTTCTTTCTCTTTCTTTCTTTCTTTCTTTCTTTCTTTCTTTCTTTCTTTCTTTCTTTCTTTCTTTCTTTCTTTCTTTTCCTTCCTTCCTTCCTTCCTTCCTTCCTTCCTTCCTTCCTTCCTTCCTTCCTTCCTCCCTCCCTTCCCCTCTCTCTCTCTCTCTCTCTCTGTCTCTCTCTCTCTCTCTTTTGAGACAGGGTGATCCAGTTAGCTTGACAATCATAATAAAACCACAATTGCCTGTCTTATCTGCTAAGATTGGAGGATTACACCATTTGACTGGTTCTAGCTAGCATGCTACCTTAGGGCAGAGAGCAAGTGACCATCTAGTCTTCTTCCCAAGCACACATAGCATACAGGACACCAATCGTTTTTCTTAACTTTGCTGATAATGCATCACACACTATGTATTAATAATCAGTCTCTTTAAAAAGCACAGTGGCCAGGGCAGGGAAATGGCTTAGTGGGAAAGGCTCTAGTGCACCTGCACAACTGCACTGTGGCATGAATACACAAACACCATGACCTACAGTATCATCAGTAAAGAAATGTTAATAAATAAATGATAAGTTAAAAAAAATACAGCACAACAATGTTAAAAGAATACGCACTAAATTTGTGTTCCAAGTGTTCCTTCTTACACTTGAGGTTGGTATTTATTACATAAACCACACCCTGCTGCAGAAACAATGTTTAAGACTAAGAACATTTAAAGTACATTTTGTAACCTCTTATCCACATTCTGACTCAAACTTTGTACGTTTGAGGGAAATGAATGGGATGCTATAAATTTACTTGTAATCTGAGTATTATAAAAGTAAGAACATCTGAGAAACTGCAGCAACCTGCCACTAACTGCTCTAGGGACATCTGCTTTCTGATGCAAGATGGTAAAGGATCAGGGTGAAGAGTAAGACGGCCTGGCCTGGCAGGCAAGGAGGTGTGAGCCTGTGTGCATCTATGTGTGTGTGTGTGTGTGTGTGTGTGTGTGTGTGTGTGTGTGTGTGTGTGTGTGCATGTGTGCATGTGTATATATGCATGTGTGTATGTGTGCGCGCGCATGTGCGCACGTACTGCGTACATGCCTATGTAAAACCTGGGGAAGGCTCTGGCTTTCACACCAGACACACTACCTTCACTCGCATCAACTTTTTTCTCTGTCCAGGGAAAGTGGGCATCAGTGCTGCTGGTGGACAAGACCTCTAATGGGCAACCCAGCTGGAGGCTTTGCAAAGAGAGGAACTTGGGTACAAAGTATAAGATGACAGGACTCAGGCAGCTACAAAGTCAGGCTGGAACAGGCAGACAGTAATGTGGACCAGTGTGTGATAAGTAGTTACAAGTTATCATGTCATTTCTGATACTCCACAGATGCAGAGGAAGGGACAAGAGAGAGCTGAGAGATCCACCAGAGTCAGACACCTGTGGATAAGGCAGAAAAGACCGGCAAAGGTCTCCACATTTTCTTTTGAGAGGTGAGACCCAGACACAAATGATAATGTCATTTATTACTCCAAAGCCGAAGCATGCAGAACAATGGCAACAATCCTAGCTCCCATTTCCTAATCATTTGACTTTCAAATAAACGGGAGGTTATTTTGTTAAAATTCAGCTCACAGAAGTGAATTTTTAGAAGGTTTTGATGATGCTTCTCTGTCTCTAAATATGAGTGATACAGATTTGAAGCCTGCAGTATCAGATGACAGGATACTGAAGTACTGGCTTCAGCTCCTACTAATTAAACGAATCAATTAAGAGGCTGCGGCTGCAACTGTGTGGCTGCTGTTCGAAGGTAGCAATAACAGCCCCACAGGGAGGTCTTTCTCAGCATTAAAATGCTGTCCTCCACAACTCCATCTGATATTATTAGAAATGGTTATTTCTGTCTTGCTGTCATATTAGTAGCAAAGGCAAATTATGGAAATATGCAAACCAGGATGGTCCCAGTATGGGATCAGGTTGGTTTTTCAGCCTCCAAGGGAACAATTGCAGAAACTCCAAAGTTCCCCAAAGTTCCTTAATGGAATGGATAAATCTCTCCGCACAGCATCCATTTACAAGCTAGGTAAGGGTCACATATTTACATTCCTTCCCGCTAAGCTGATACGATTCAACTAGATGAATTATCATATTAAGTTTACCCTCCTGAGTTAAACTGATGGAGTTCAAAATTGTTTCCGATGGTTGTCATTAATCGCTGTTACTCCTTAAACCCTTACTTTGAAATCTAATTGTGCTGGTGTGCCAAGGGTCGTATTAATAGACTCCTTAATGGTAAATCGTTGTAAAACATGTTTATTCTACTGATGTTATCACTCAAGCTTTCAAGGCTAATAAGAAATAAAGTATATTTATTATCAATAAAAACTTAATTTAGAATGTACAATTTGAGATTCAAATTAGCTTTGAGAACTTCAGCATCATTTGCTTTCATTAAGATTTCTGGCTAAGCATCAAAGACAGAAGCTGACAGTTCCTCAAGCCCTTGGTGAATGCTAACACCATAGCTATGAAGAGGCTGTTTAAGAAATTGGTGTGGTTTTCCAAGGTGGGGAGAATTAGTCTCAATAAGATATGCTTGCCTTATACTGCAGTGCTTCAAAATTAAATAGAAACAACGATTAGAATTTAAATAATAAACACAATGGTACCTCCCAAACTTTTAAATAAAAAAAAAAATCATTTTTATTGTTTAGCATAAGAAATTCTGATTTAGCAAAAGACTGCCTTTTCAGTTTCTTTGTTAGCTTGGACTGTCTGGTGTATAGACTCACAGCTCAACCAAAGATGAGGGACCCAAGCAACTCGCTATCGGAAATAGGCACCTCTGTTCTAAGAAAAATTCTGGGACACTCGTTCACTAAGTGGTATCTGCGGTGACTATTTGTGTTCCCTGTCTGGCAATGACAGGGCTCAGAGGTAGGAACTTTGGGAGGTGATAAGACCTAATTAGAGGAGGCCCTGAAGGGGCTCCAAGGATCAACTGCATAAGAAAACATGCCCCCATCCCTCTCCTGCCCCGTGAAGACAGAGAAACAACAAAATCCAACCATCAACATCTGCAGAGAGCTCCCTGGGTTATGCAGTTAAGAATTTGTTCTTGATGTACTGTGGTGGTTACCAGCTTGACTTTAAAGACAAGTAAGACCTGGTTTTGATTCAGGTCTATAAGTTAACTTGCATCAGGTGGTCATTTAACGCCTCCGTCCTTACTTAGTTCTGAAGCCTAGGCACATCTCCCCTCAGCATCTCATGCATCTGAGTAGAGGAGTGGCTCCTGTTATGGGGGAGAACAACAGAAATGAGGATACTTGTAGAAATAAGTGGCCATATTCAAGTGAGGCATTAGAAAAGTAGAACTAAGAACATATTTTTACATGAATGGTCATTTTAAATTTTCATACATGTCAAATGATCCTTCCTGTCTATATAAAGTCCACTGGGCTGAACAATGTCATCTAAATGCCATGTTCTCTGGAACCTCACAGGTATAACAGCATTTGGAGCTAGGGTTTCACAGCTGTGAGTAGTTAGGAGGAATTTTTACTAGGTTGAGTAGGTGAGCCCCAAGTGTCCTAATTGGTATTCTAGATTCACATAAATAAAAGCACACAGAGCAGGGAAAGGGCCACATGATCACAGGAGTTTAGAATAACGGCTTAGCCATGGAAGGACAAAGACTGCCACCACAACAGGAACCTGGGAGACGGGGTGACCAGCTCTCACACAGAGCCAGAGGAACCGTGCTGCATCTAATTTTAGGTTTCTTCTTCAGGACTATAAATGAATTTGTTGTCCTTAGCTACCTATGTGTGGGAATTTATTGTAGGGGCAACTAATACAAACTCATATTGTCAGAACCCTGTTCACAAATGGAATTATGTGAGAAGTCTTAGTGCTTATGAGAAAACAAGAAAACAAGACAAGAGTTCTGTAACCTCTGTTCTTAAAGAAACAGAATTGCTCTTGGATCATACCCTCATGCCCTCCCAGGTATAGTGGGTAGGAATGAGCTTACGTCAGATTACCCATTACAATCGGATGCTGCATGATACTTTAGTCTACCTCACTTGCTAGCTCCACTCTCCCAGACCCTGCCGCCTTTCAAGTGTGCAAGTGGCATCATGGATTAGGGATCTGAGGACGATGGGGCAGAAGCCAGGGAAGTCTTTGCCTTGTACCAAGCGTGGGCATCATTTTTTAAAGAAAGGAGGAACACAAGTATTAATCTAATAATTACAAAAATTAATACAATAATTAATCTAATAATCACAATTATTAGATTGCTTGCAAGTTGCTTATGACTATAATCCCTGGTTTCCAGAAAAAGGAACTTTAGAGGAAGAAGTATGGGACAGAGTCTGAAAAAATATTAAAACACATATGAACAAGGAGAAAAATCACCATTCAATCATGGATAGGTCATATGGGCATTAATTTGGAATGTTATCAAAATACTTAAGGAAGATAAGGAAAATATTAATCATGAGGAAGCAATGGATGGTTCTTTAACTGAATAGAAACTGGATGATCAAACCTTAAAATTGTTTAAAAATGAAAGTAAAAGGAAAAAGAGAAAAGGAAAAGAAAAGAAAAGAAAGAAAGAAAGAAAGAAAGAAAGAAAGAAAGAAAGAAAGAAAGAAAGAAAGAAGCAAAAAGTGTGATTTTTCCCCATTCAGGCAATATTGAAAGTAAAAAAAAAAACAAAAACGAAAACAAGAACCTAAATTAAGGCCGCCCATAACTCTGTGGGAGGTAACCGCTGAGCTCCTTCACTGGAGCCTCCTTTAGCACATGCGCCATTATCTGAAGAATTATCATGAAGCCTTGGGTAAGGAATCTGACAAGGATTTAGTAGAGCCTATGACACCCTAGGCAAGCCAGGACACAGCAGGGAAAACGAATTTGCTTCTCAACTCCTTCACAGCCTCACAAGCTGTGCTTGGTATTACCAGTGTGCTAACCAAACCAGTTAAGACTCTGAAGGAAAGATGGCTTTCAACAGTCCTTGCATATTATCTCAGGAGGCAAGAAAAGAACTACGGCTATTTGAATCAAACTAAAAAAAGCATTTGTGTTATCAAGTGGAACCTTCACTGCCTATAAACTTATCTTCTCCACTATATTGTCTCCTACAAGTATTGGCACAGAGAATAACCTTTGTGATGAATTTATTTACATTAGGGCCATAAAATACTTCTTACTTTACTTTTCTTGCCCAACTAGTAAATCAGGGAAGAACCTGATGCCAACAATTGCATGGATTCTTGATCCTTGCTGTATTACCCCTAACTAACAATCAGTTTTTAAGAGTGTTACAAAACTCTATGGATTTTCAAATTTCACTTGCATATTACTACAGAAGGATAGGGAATCACTGTCCAGCTGGTAAGCTATGGGATTTCATCGTACAAACTGAATTTGTGATTACAAAAATTGTCCAACCATTTCCCATTTCACAGGCAGATACTTATTTTATTGACAGTTCATCTAATGGTATAGGAGGGATTCATGATCCAGATATTCATCTTTCTATGAATACTTCCGTTTCTGCAGCCCAATAGATGAACAGGTTTTCCTGATTTGTCTATTACAGTTAATTCATAAGCCATTAAATATAATTTCAGATTCTGCTTATGGTATAAGATTATTTCCAGCAATAGACTCATACTTATGCATGCTATAATCTCCATGGTTTTATTGCATAAGGAAATAGGTAAGCTGATACAGTAACCTGCCCTATTTTTACTTTTCCAGAAGAAAATTGGAAAGGGGTATGCATCTATCATTGCAGATGGATCCACTAAAACATTATGGATTTTTCTTTAGCTCCTCCAGTCCCAGGCCATCAAGGACAACGGTAGAGGGTGAGGAAACAACAAAAGTCAACAGAAAGAGAGAAAATCCCCACTAAAGGGCAAAAGGAGATATTGACCATATATTTCATCAGTAGTCTGCCCACCTGGGGCCAAGTTAAGGCCCTATGCACCAAGGAAAAAGTTATTCTACTAAAGATTCTGTGCTTATGACTGGACCTTGGCACCACAACAGACTCATTCATTCATCTGAAGAAGGGACTACACTTAATTTTTCCTTGGGATTTGAAACACTTCCCATTTGCATAGGATTTCATAATATTTGTATTCCTATTAAATGGAAAAATTGATTTAATCATATCAGTCTTTTTTTAAACTATTCTATAGATTTTTCTGATGAATATAACAATGTAACCAATAATACTAGACATAGTTTGGATCCCTGTTCTTGGAGGCAAAGTGCTACACATAAATCTAACTCTAATTTTATTCATTTTAATATTGTTTAATTTCTATTACAAGTAATAGAAATCTATTTTATTATAATCTAATTCTGTTGCTCTAATATATTCATTCTGTTTATGATTTACTTCCTTAGAGCATGTTCATGCATCAAATGACAATTAGATTTATCTACGACATCTCAAAGTAAAAATCAAACTGCATATCCTGCTGTTAAACAATAAAAAGGGGGGAAGTTATAAGAAAATGGTCCAAGAATATGGTCATGTGAAGAGGCATAAAGAGGCATTAAACAATTTCCGAGTGCTTGTGACAAAACTCCAAGAAAATAAGAGTCATGTAACCTCAGCCTCTTCAAAAATGCAGAATTCTTGGATTATGTTTTCATGCCCCTCCCAAGTGTAGTAGGAATGAGTCTTCTTCAAATTATTCTTTAGAATTGGCTATTGTGTAAGACTTTAGTCCACCTCATTTATCAACTCCATTCTTCGGGATCCCACCACCTCTAGAGCAGTAAACATCCTACAAACTACATTTTCAGGGCAGAAGATTAGTCAAGTACAGGCACTGAATATAGAATATATACAGCATAAACCCCCATGTCAACTGTGCTGCATAGGTGAACACACAGAGAGATGCTCAAACACACCAGCAACAGAGAAACAATAGACTTAGAATATGCCTTTAAACAAGTTTCTGAAAATTATAACTGGAACTAATGATAAGTATAAACTTACATGTAAACACATTAACAAACCAAGTAAGTAAATCTCAGAGGAAAAAGTTAAATTATTTAGATAATCAAAACTGATATTACTTAGAGTACAAGACTCCATCACACAACTGGTAGTGTCCTAAAGCCTAGAAAATAACTAAAACCTGTAACAAATCATATAGTTATTAACAGCTTTGAGTCAGCTTATGAGGTGATATGGCTTATAAACTTAAAAATACCACAGATGTGCTTGAAAATAATTTTTAAAATCCAAAAAGCAAAGCACATTTATAATAGTAAAAAAATAAATGTAGAAGCAATTTAAGGAGCTTACAACTGAGATCCATGGATAAATAAAACATATCTCCTCAACTAATTAGAATATTAAACAAATCCCCATTTAAAAGAGGCTTATACAGGGCTGCACTTATGGCTCAATAGTGAAGAACACTGACTGCTCTTCCAAATGACCTAAGTTTGATTCCCAGCACCCACATGGTGGTGCACAGCCATTTGTAACTGCAGGAAATCCTCCACAAGCACCAGGTATACATATGGTGAACAGATATACCTACAGGCAAAATACCCACACAACACCAAATAAGTCACATCGAAGCGATAGTTTAAGATTAGAAAAATAACCCATCCATACACAGAAATTAATTAAAAGACAAAAATGTGACTTTTGAGTGTCATATAACAATATATAAAATAACAGGATTTACATGAAAATAATGAAGATATAAAACTGTGATCCAATGTCATTAGAAAAGTGGATGTGAAGAACTCAACAGAGAAAGCCAGAAAGCAAACTGATGGGGGCGAGTCAAATTCATTGTTTTTATATCATATGTCTTATTTTTAAGAATACAGAGGAAAAAATCAGCAATTGGAAAGGAAATACAACTATTCTGCAAACTGAAACTAGAGAAGCATTTTCTCTCTGAGAAGATGCAACAGGAATATTTTCAACACACAAGTTTTTTTAACATATCCTGCTTCTCACACAGAGATGTCTCAATTTGATAGCAAAATAAAACCACGATGAAGGTAGCAGAAACATGGGAGAAAATCAAACACATACTCTCTGAGTAAGAGGGTGGACAGTACTTTTTTGTACTTACCACTGTGCCAAGAAACTGGATGCTCATGTTTCCACCTGCTTCCCGAGAAAGACACTAAAAGAAAGAAAGAAAAAAATCAGGGTTAGGGTTAGGGTTAGGGTTAGGGTTAGGGTTAGGGTTAGGGTTAGGGTTAGGGTTAGGGTTAGGGTGAAACTGCATCCATAGGGGAAAATGTACAGAATGTTCATAGTCACCAAACAAAAATTGCAAATGCCCACCAAGCAGTGAATGAGTGAATAAAAGACAGTATGTCCACACCCCAGAGCACTTGGCTGGGCAGCAAGTGAAGCATCAAAGGCACTGTTCTTTAAAAGACCAATGACAAGATCAGCATGTAAAAGCACTTGCCACCCATGCCTACCGCCTGAGTTTGATCTTGAGTACCCACTGTGGAGGACAGAACCAACTCCCAAAAGTTGGAATTTGACCTTCACACACATACCATGGCACAAGTGTGCCTGCACTCACATCATAAACACAATAATAATCAATAATAGTTATTATTATTAATTAGTAACAATATGAACAATGCAATTCTTTTGAAAGAGCAATAAAAAGGAAAAAGTCAAATTGCCCCATACTAGATATGTATCAATATATTCTCAAAGCAAATAAAACATTACTATTTTACTCATTGTAACTTTAGTTAAAAGAAATAGTCCTGGAAAATGAACACTAAACCATGTACTGGAAGTGAGTTGCATATTCTTCAGTACCCTCACCACAAAGCAGTCTGTTTAATCCTAACTTGTTCCTCCAAGTCCCTGTTAGCAAGAAAACTCGGGAGTACACTGTGGAAGTTGGAAGGAAGCTCTGGTGGTTTGAAGGTTGGCAGATGAAGCCCTGGAGGGTGAATGGCACATTAGTTACTTTTCTTGCTGCTATAAACGAACACCTGGTGAGAAGCAACTTGAGGGAAGATTTATTTGGGCTCAGTTTATCATGGTGGTGCAGACACAGCAGCTCTTGTTTATGGTGGCAGAAGACCAAGACCTCAGCCATGGGATGACACTGCCCACTCAGGGTCAGGTTTCCTTCTCTACTAACAGGAAACAACCTCACAGACAGATTGGTTTTTGCTTAGTTTTTGTTTTTTGTTTGGTTGATTTGGTTTGTGTTTTTTTGAGACAGGGTTTCTCTATGTAGCCCAGACCATCTTGGAACTCACTGAGATCCTCCTGATTATGCCTCCTGAGTGTTGGGGTTAAAGTCAACAATCAACACTACCCACTACAGAGTATCAGTGGTGTCCACTATCCTTTTAGTCCCTTTCCAGAAGCAGATATTCATCAACAGAAATCTCCAAGATCAGTAGAGTGATGGAAACTAGGGGGACCCTCTGGAGTTCAAACTGTGCTCTTGACTCCGTCACTGTAGAAGGTCCCAACTGCAGATAATGGCCAATGGCTTGACACCAAATTGATCTTACTAGCAGGCTCAGGACAGTGAGGAATGCAGGAAGCATACCTTAATTCGTGTCATTTTGGCTCATTAATATTTTCCTAAGGATTTATACTAAGGAAGGAAGTATTTGGTTAAGTAGGAAAGCAAAGCTACAAAAACATCAGCAAAGTGCAGTTCAGAGAATTGAGAAATGCCAATTTAAAAAAAAACAAAAAACAAAAACAAGGTTTGTGACACAACTTTCGGTGCATTTAGGAAGCCATTTAAAAACTTTGGATACATGGAAAATAGTATACAAGGTGAGTGACCTTGTGAAACGCTTGGGATCAGAATGGGCTCAGATTTTCTTGGACTCTAGAATATCTACAATCTATACTGGTTAAGCAACCTTAATCCAAAACTCCAACACTCCAAAAGATGTTGGAGTAGTTTAATTCTTGCTTCAAAAACTGGGGGTACTCTTCCTATAGTATATATTCTTTAGTAAAAAATTATAAGAATCAAATAGTATGTTCAGAATAAGGCTTAGAAAGATACTCTAAAAAGTAGAGCACATTAGAAGACACCTGTGTGACTCTGGGTCAGGACAACAAGCAACAGAAAGGAAAAACATAAGAGTCATGAAGAAGACAGAGCAGGAGTAAAGCCACAGACTGAGCATATAGGAAACCACTCCTGGCTCCAGCCAGTGCTTAGCTGTTTGGACTCCAGAACTCCTGTCTGATCTTGTGGTTTGATGTGGGTGCGTCTGAAAATGAAGCTCAGCCAATGGCATCTTACAAAACCTCTTCTTTCCCCCTGGGGATTGGAATTCACTGAAAACAATGACATTAAACCCTTGAGTAGCTATCAGAGTAAGCACTGCCTGAACATGAGTAAAGCCAGAACCGGGCAGCAAAGCTCTGTGCCCAACAGTGGCTCCAGGTGGGGAAAGAAGGGAAGCCCCTGAAGTGAATGCAGCCCTAACAGGCAAGTGATGGAGTGTCCTAGGCTCAGTAACAATCTAAGTGTAGAGAAACATAAGATACCAAATGTCAGCTGACCTCCCTTTCACCTGGCACATTCCAGGATCACATAAGCTACTATGATACTTTGTTGTTTTCCAAAACATTTTCCTTACTTTCCTTTTTTTTTTTTTTTTTCCTCCTTTTTTATTTTTGATACTTTATATACATTTCCAATGTTTCCCCTTTTCTGAGTCTCCTCTTTGTATACCCCCCATC
>CM052708.1:1704402-1724349 GCA_028551405.1 Uromys caudimaculatus
GTGCTGCTCCCCTCAATCCCACTCACGGTCCTTCCAAGTTCCTGTGAGGCTTCCTCTCTATGGCGCTCCTTGGCTACCGACTCCTGGTGTCACAGGCAGAGGTTTCCCCCTGCAAGTGAGATCGAGAAGTTTCGGAGTCTTTCTGTTCCCGGGTTCTCAGGCCCGGGATCCCGGCAGATCCGGGCGGGTCTGGGCGAGAGGTGCTGCTCCCCTCAACCCCACTCACGGGCCTTCCAAGTTCCTCCCTTACTTTCCTTTAAAAAATGTTTTTCTTTACTATCTTTTAGTTAATTTTTGACTTTATTTTAAGCAATTTTAAATTGTATTAAGTATTTACAAATTTTTCTTTATTACTTAATGAAAACTTTATCAGGAGCTCCCTTCTCTGTAACATTCTGCCAATTCTTTGCATGTCTTTTCTTTAACCCTTCCTTTTATTTATTGTTCTTGTTCCTAATGCTTCCTTAATTTCATTCATTATAATTACTTTTTCTCTGTTTTAAAATTTTATATCTCATGTTATATAATGATACCAGTTTCTGTGTGTATGTGTGACGTGTGTTTATGGCCTGTGTGGAGGGCAGAGGTGACATGTGTGTTTGTGGCATGTGTGGAGCCAAGGGTGGAGTTAGGTGTCTTCCTCAGTCTCTCCTTACCTTTTACTTTGAGACAAGGTCTCTCCCTAAACCTGGAGCTCAGTGGTTTGGCCCCAGACCCATCACAGTGTGATGCCTACCACTCTCATGTGTCTGACTTTTATGTGGGCACTTGGGATATGAACTCAGGTCCTCCTCATGCCTGCATGACCCTTTACCATCTAAGTCATCTTCCCAGCCTGACAGCTTTTCTGTGGTCATGGACATATATTAATTAACTTTAATGATCTTAAGTGTATTCAATATATTGTTAAGTTTGATATTGCTGTTACAGCAGCTTGTTCTCTCCTCTTTGAGTAATGCCAGGATTGTGCTCTCAAGAGAAGGTTGATGGCTAAAAACTTGAAGTAAAACCAAAAGAGAGCTCTATCTAAATAGATGAATAAATCCCTGGCCCAGAAGCAGGTGTGAAAAGGCATGTTAAGTGGATATTAGCCCAAAAGTTCAGAATGCCCAAGTTTCACTTTACAGTAACCGCTGGACTGAGAGTGAGGTCCCAGATGGAGGAGTTGGAGAAAAGTCTGAAGGAACTGAGGGAGTTTGCAGTCCCATGGAGGGAGGAACAGTGTCAATGGGCCTGACACCCCCTCCCCCCATCGTCCTGAAGTTCGGACCACCAACCAAAGAATACACATCTATGGACCCATAGTTCAGACCACATATGTGGCAGAGGACAACCTCAATGGCCATCAGGGAGAGAGGAGAGGCCCTTGGGCCTGAGGGTGTTAGAGGCCCCAGTAAAGGGGAATGTCAAGGTGGGAATACGGGGATGGGTGGGCGGGTGGGTGGGAGGTGGAATTCTCTCATAGAGGCGGGGATGGGGAGGGGATAGGGGGCTTCCAAAGAGGAGACCCAGAAAAGGGGAAACATTGGAAATGTAAATAAAGTATCAAAAAAAAAAAAATGACTCCTAAGTACCATGACAACAGTAACCAAATCCAAGGACACTGAAATGACAGAATACTAGACAAAGAATTCAAAGTCTAGATTGAACATTGATCAATGATCTCAAAAAAATATTCAAACAAGCAGTTTAATGAAGTCATGAACTCAGCTCTGGGCCTGAGTAAGAAAGTCAGGAGCATGAATGACAAATTCAGCAAAGAAATTCAGATTCTGGAAAAAAAAAAAAAAATCAAGTAGGATGTTGGAAGTGGGAAAACTGTATTTAAAACTGAATTAATCAAGTAAATGTACTGAAAATCATCACCAATGGACTAGAGAAAGCAGAAGAAACAAGTTACCAAAGATAAAAGACAAGGTGAAGGGACTCTATCTCAGACATCAGTAAAGAAAAAGGCAATAGTACCACAGCTTTCAAGAACCCAGAGTCATGATCCAGAGGCCAAACTCAGAACCCATAGGTAGAAAAAAAAAAAAAAAAAAAGAGCTGACTACTGGCAAACTGTTGGCATAGAAAATTTAGTAAGTAGAATTATAGTAGAAAAACAGGGAAAAAAAACTCTTAAAATTCTTTTTTGTTGTTTCGTTTTTTATTTTTTTTCTTAAAATTCTTATGTAAATAATAAAGATTGTGAGACTCTACAGCCAGCTCCTGAAGAAAATAGGAGTTGCTGGAGCCAACTCAGTACCTGATTGCAAATTACACATATAACAAAACAGCATACCACCTCCACAAAACAGGTATGTGGCCCAATGGAAGACACAGAGGACCAGAAACAAGTTTACAGGGCCAACTGCTATTTGGCTAAAGTGGTACTGTGATTTAAATGTAAAATGTTCTTCACAAACTTGTGTTTGGCCCGAGACTATGGCACTGTTTCCATCCAATATGGAACCTTTAGGAAAGAGAGTCTCACTAAACAAAGGGGATCACTGGGGCAGTCTTCAAGGTTTTGTTGTAGTTGTTGTTATTGTTGTTTTTAAACTTATTCACTTTACATCCTGCTCACTGCCCTCCTACTGGTCACACCCTCCCATAATCCTTCCCCCCCTCCCATTCTCCTCTGAACAGGGGAGGACTCCCTAGTATTCCCACCTCCACACCCACCACCACCTTCCAGCACTTCAAGTCTATTCAAGGCTAGGTGCTTTCTCTCCCACTGAAGCCCGACAAGGCAGCCCGGCTAGTAGAAAATATCCCAGGTACAGGCAACAGCTCAAGTTGTTCAGGATGCACATGAAGGTCAAGCTGCACTTCTGCTACATATGAGCAGGGTGGGGAAGACCTTAAGGTTTTATAGCTTGGCCCCATTTCCTGTTTGTTCTCCATAGCCCCACCTTGGACACTATGTGACCAGCTGTCATTGCTGCCACTATGCTGCCTTACTTTGATGTACTGTCTACCTACTTAAGCTATAAACTAAACCCTCTCTCCCCTAAATTGCTTCTGTCATGTATTTGGCCACAACAAGAAAAGAAACAAATGCAGGTGCCAGAGACACATTGGATAAAGACAGCCTTTTTAAGAAATGGTGCCAGGCAAGCCAGATACACACACAACAAGAAAGAGACCTGCCATCTCACCCGGCACAAAAATCAATTCAAAATGGATCATCGACTTTAACGTGAGATCTGAAACTTTGACATCACGAGGGGAAGTTACAGAGAAAACACAGGATATGGTATAGACAAAGACTTCCAGTAAGAACTGACAAATGGACTGTGTGGGAAAATCAGTGATGGCAAGCGTGTGGAAACCCTCACATGGTTGGTAGGAGACCGAGTGAGTAAAGCCAGCATGGAAGTTAGCACGAGGTTCCTGAGGAAGCTAAACAAATACCTCTAAAACTGATGCACTGTGTCCCACAGCAACAGTATTCCTGGCTCTCTGCCAGAGAGGATCTAGATCACTCTACACAGCAATACCCATAGATCCGGATTCACTGCCTCACTACCCATAACATCCAGGTTGCCATGGAATAGGTTGACATGTCCTTCAAGACATGTATGAATGGTTATCTGTGGTACATATACACAATGGAATTTTATTCAGCCATCTAGAAGGATTAAACTATGTCACTTGCAGAAAGTGAATAAAATATAAATTGTTATGTTAAACAAATAAGCCAGGCTCAGATGATTATTGCGTGTTTTCTCTCATATAAAGGATCTAGATATTTAAAAATATGCATACTGAGAGGAAAGGACAAGCGTGGGCATATGGGGTGGGGAGGGCCAGGAGGGGAGGTGATCAGGAAGGAAGCTCGGTAAGCACAGGCAAAGTGCGTGACTCAGGTATGAAGATGTAACGAAGCCCAGCATACATACAGCAGGCTACCATGACTGCAGGGCAATGAGAATTACAAATAAAAACAATGAGAGAAGCCTTCTTGAGAAAAAGTCTGTATGTTACCAAAAACTCTATGATAAATAAGGCACTCTTTATTATAAAACCTTATATAAATAAGGTTAACTCTTCTTTCTGGGAAAGATGGATCACATAATACTCTATTTTTCCCTTGTATTTCTCATACTTTGATAAAAACATGAAGAACTTTGAAAAGCAAAGAGAGAAAGAATAGTGAATAGTACAGATTCTTTTCTTTTATGTCCTAAGGGAGACTCAAGAACTGAGTGTTGATTCTGGACATGGTGGCTCATACCTGTAATGCTAGCACTCAGGAGGCAAAAGCAGGAGGACAGACCATGAGGTGGAGGCCAGCATAGTCTACATAATAAGTCTCAGGGCCAGCCAGGGTTGCAAGGTGAGACCCTGTATTTTAAAATGACAAACTCCATGTGTTCAGTCTCAGACTCTGACAGTGGTGGCTGTACTGCTGTCATTTATCCATCTGTGTACTACATAGCTGAGCACTGCTGGCTGAATTAAGATTCACCACCTAGAGGCTGAAGAAAGAAATGGCTCAGGCTAAGAGCATTGACGAGTCTTCTACAGGGCCCAAGTTCACAGCACCCACATAGGGTAGTTCACAACTGCCTGTAATGCCAGCTCCAGGAGATCCAATGCCCTTTTCTGGACCCCACAGGCACTCACATACATGTAACATATATTCATATAGATGTACACACAAATAAGAAATAAAATAAATCTTCGAAAAAGATTGACCTTCCAGGTTGCCACGGAAAAGACAACAAATTGTAAAATAATTAATTATGCCTCAATATGATAAGTTCACATACCAAAATGTATCAGATATGATGAGATAAAAAGAAAAATCAACAAGATTCCAGAAGAGTTAGAGAAGGCTTACTGCTCGACACTAAAGTGTGGTGGTTAAAAGTAAGCATGATGTAGCCAATAAAGGAAAATATGATGGAGGGGGCCTCTGAAGAGAATCCCTCATGTGACACTGGATGCCCTAAAGAAAATGAGGTCAGCACTATGACAGGATATGACATGGTCATGTGCACTACAGACTCATGTATGACCTCTAAGTCATGGAATCCATTCAAGTGGACATCAGTGAATAGATAAAGAAAATGTGTATATTAATAGAAATGTATATATTAATATTAAGGTATACACATGTGTGCTGTGTGTGAGTGTGTTTGTGTGTACATCAAACATACCAATAGAATACTATTTGCTAAGTAGGTACCTCAGCCACTTGTCCTGGAGATGAATGAAAAAAGAAATAGGCTGGAAAGGACAGGACAGGACAGGACCTCTCCTATGTGTAGTGGGGGAGAAAGTGTATCATAGATATAAGGGAAACCTAGCCAGAGGCAGACACATCTGGGAAGAGTCTAGAGTGCTGCTGCTGGACCATGTGGGGAGAGGGGGAGGGGAAGGGAGAGAGGAGAACTAAGCACAGCAGCCGGGAGGGTAGGTAACCAAAATGTCTGGAATATATAAGAAGGAGACTCTGGGGAAAGGCAGCCCAGCCTCTCGCTGGAAAGTTCAGGGTAAAGGGTGGGGCATGCCAGCCATACCCAATAACTGGTAGAGACTGAGGGATGCTGGGAGAACCTGGAGGCAGGGCTGCTTTGATATGCTTAATAGGCACCTCAACTGCTTGACCTGGGTTTGAAACTTAACACAATTCAGCCCTCAAAATAATGAAAATCCTGTCATGGACAATAATACAGAAAACAGAGGGGGGGGGGAAGGGAGGGAGGAGAGAGACAAAGAGACAGAGAGACAAAGAGGGACAGAGAGAGACACACATATACATACATACATACATACCATCACCACCAAAATAACGGAATGAACAATCATTGGTCTTTAATATCTCTCAACATCAATTGTCTCAATTCCCCAATAAAAAGACACAAACTATCAGAATGGATGCAAATATAGAATTCATCATTTTGCTGCATACAAGAAACATGCCTCAATATCAAGAGTAAATGACTAGAAAAAGATTTTCCAAGCAAACAGATCAAAGAAGCAGGTTGGAGTAGCTATTCCAATATCTAATAAAATAGACTTCCAACCAAAATTAATCAAAAGAGATGGAGAAGGACACATCATATTCATCAAAGGAAAAATTCACATGAGAAGTTTGAGAAGCTGACCTCCTAGAAGCACAGAGGTGACTGGTGAAGAGTGATTTATTAGTCAAAGGGTGAAAAGTGTTAGCTCAGTGGATCAGCTTCAAGAAACCCATACTATATCAATCCATGCATCGAGTCACTCAAGATCGCTAGGAGAACAGATGTTAAGTGTCCCTACCACAAACAAATGGGAAACTGAGGTAATACATATCTTAATTAGGTTGCCTTAGTCATTTCATAATGTATGTGCATATTTGAAGCACTCATAACTGACAATTTACCATGTATAAAGGAGGTCATTTTGTGTTTACTTGTGCATGTTCCCATGACAGGTGTGCACATGTGTGGAAGTTAGAAGACTCTGTGTCTTTCTCAAGTTGCTCTCTACCCTGATTTTTGTGACAAGGTCTCTCCTGACCTTGGGATCACCTATTCATCTATAGTGACTGACTGGCCAGCAATTCTCCTGTCTCACCTCCTTGGCACTACTGTGCCTTTTACCATTCATGCTGGAGCTCAGTCTCTTGCTTCCACAACAGGGCTGTGAACCCCTTCCTAAAAGTAAGTCATTAAAACCATTTACAGGAAAGTTGCAGAAGGAAGTAAAAGAAAAACTTGTGCTGATGGGAAAGTTTATACTAATTTCCAATGAGGAGCAAGCATGCAAAGTTGGAGGAAGGGCAGGTAGTTCGGTGTAACCAGGAACAGGGAGAGTTGAAAGATCAAGGCGCCAGGTACAGGAAACAGAAAGCAAAGAGAGAGCTAGGTTACAGCTCATATGTACAAGGTTCTGTTGCAGTGCTGGGGACGGAAGCCGTGGCCCGTGCATCCAGGCAGTGTGCCCTCCCTGAGCCACGGTCTCAGCTCTATAAACCTCTTAAAATTCCTACGCAGCTCTGCTTTAGAATGGTTGATGGTCTGCAGTTGGAGATACACAGCATGGAGAGGGGCAATTGTCTTTGATTTGCAACTTTGAAAAATGATCTTCATTCTGTGGAGGCAAGGGAACTAAAGAGGACATCTAAAAGTGCTTCTTCTGTATGGGGTGTGGCCACTCTTAACGCGATAATTCCTTAGACGGGGAGCTCTACATGGCCTGGGAGCACGCGTCTTGGGCTTTCTCCTTACTGCCAGCAACATACAAGACAATGGTGTACACATGGAAATGCAATGTCAGTTCTCAGCAAGAATGTTTCAGGTGTTCAGGTTATGAAAGACAAAAAGGAGCAACACCGCCCTGAATCACAGGTTGTTCCAAAGTAGAAGTCTGGCTGCTGAACTTAGCAGTATAACAATCGAAAAATTAGGAAAGGAGAAATGAGAACACTGGAGAGGGTGAGTGATATGTCAGTACACTGGCTTAAGGAGGGGTGAGATGGAGGGAGGGAGAGAGAGAGTCCATGCACCCCGTTATCATTAGAGGAGGGATTTTCCCAGCTATGTGTAAATTTTCTTTCCTACTACTCTGTGTCAGAAAGAGCAAAGGAAAAAATATGTCACTTCTAAATGTCAAAAACGGACAACAAAGAGACTAATTTCAAGTAAAAATGAACAACAACAGAAAAGTGTCCATATAAACTTATACAAAAAAGTAGAAATCACAGAAAAATAATCACACAAAAATGATACCATGACAAAAAAATGCCAAACAGATGAAAATCATAATCCAAAAATTAAAGATACTATCTCCTAAAAAGCAGACAAAACTCAAGAAATACTTTAAAATACAAGAAATAGTTATTCAGAAATGAGGATCAAACCAAAGCAAACAAAAAACAGAATAATGAGCAAAGAGGCATAACCACTACTGTCTTAAGACATGTGGTAAGGTCATCTACAAATTGTATCTTCCCACATCTTAGATCTATTTTGTCTACACCTTATTAATCAATACCCTAGAGAGGAGTTGAATCCCATACCCAGAAGCATCCTAGACTAGCCTCCAACCTACCTCAGACTCCTAGACTAGCCTCAGCTCACCTCAGGCCCCTGGGTTTTCTCCCATTTCCTTGGAGCTTTCTCGGTGCTGCCTGCTGGCTTCACCTCTACACATTTATCCACATTCTTGCCCTGTGAGTTCCATCCAGATCCAAGCTTCTTCCCCTTTCACAGCAGACATCCTACTTTAAAATCTAACCTTCTGGGCCCATGAGGTGGTTCCCTGGGTAAAAACATCGTACATGATGATCTGTGTTTGATCCCCAGGATGTAGAAGCAGAAAACTGACGCCCACGAATTGTCCCTGACACCATGCCACATGCACATGCTTATACAATAAACAAACACATGTAATATGTTTAAGATTTAACTTTATAAGAGTAGGACCTGTGCACAAAGGCTACATTCCACATATAGCCTAAATTCAGTGTCTTCTGATGGCCGTATGTGATCACAAAAAACACCATGATCAACACACAGAACACTTCTACCACCTCCTGAAGGAAATTCCAACCTCCTTGGTGAAACAGTAAATACTGCAGAGACAACAACTAAGCCTTCTACCCTTTGCATTTCTTCTTTAGAAAATTCAAGGTCTTCGACCTGTCATAAGTTAATCATAGAGTCTGACTAAGATAAAGGGCCTATTTTTCCTTTCTTTTTCTTTTCTTTTTTAAAAAACAACATCTCACTCTATAGGCCAGGGTGCCCTTGAATCCAGATATCCTCCTGACTCAGCCTGTGGGTGCTGGGATTATTGGCATGAGCACCACATTTAGCTCCCTTATGCTTAGCATGTGACAGACCTATTCTACTCTTCATGGCTTCCAAATTTCTGTTTTCAGCTCCACTCCAGGATACATGGTCAACTGCTCATGTGATACTAACCCTTACACATCTAAAGCACCTCTCGAACATGTAGAGCCCAGGTGCTTGATTAGCAGATCCTTCCGCAGACCTGGTCCTCCATAGCTCTCCTACATCTAAGTAAAAACAAAAAAATCACATTCACCACTCACCCTTAACCCTTTAATTTCCTTCACACCCAGTAAATTGTGCATCTGCCAATCTTTGCTGGCCCCACCCAGAATATCCACCTAATCGCTTCACCTGTCTCTACTGCTATCGCCTTGGTCAGCTCAGGCTTCAGCACCTTTTCTGTAATAAGCCACGGAGTTAGCATTTCAGGCCTTAGGAGACCATGGGCAGTGATGAGGGCATTATAAAACTACTTCTAGAATAAGAGAGAAAACAATTATTTTAGCAAAGAACTTCCTTTGGGGGGGCAAATTTAAAATATAATAATCAAGTACAATTTTTGTTGTTGGTTTACTGCTGTCAGTAATAGATTTTTAAGTAATAATATTATTACTTTGTTGAGATTTCATACAATGCATTTTGTCATTTCACAACACCCCCCAGATCATTCCCCACTTCTCTACCAACCCAACCTCATTCTTAGTCTCTCTCTCCCTCCCTTCCTCTCTATCCATTCCCCACCCCCACCCCCACCCCCGCCCCGAACACATCAAGTCCAGTTTGTGTTGGCTGACTACTCCTGGGCATGAGGCCTGCCCTGGGTTGTGGTTGATACATCAGGTGTCACACTGAGAATGAAATGTTTTATAGGACAGTTTGAATTGGTTCATAAATTGTTCTTTATCAAAATCACATAGTGATCTTCATTTGTTATAATCCATCTTTTACTAAGGTCTTTTTGTTTTTAAGATAGGGTTTCTCTGTGTAGCCCTGGCTGTCCTAGAACTCACTCTGTACACCAGACTGGCCTGAAACTCAAGAGATCTGCCTCCCACATGCTGGAATTAAAGGCATGGGCCACCATGCCTACTTTCCTAAAGTCTTAAACATTTCATGTACACTGAAGTTTGGGCATTTTATCTCTGAGAAGACCTTTCAGACAGGCGTTGTCCACACTGGCATTGGACACGTGTGACTGCACTGTAGTACTCACTTGGAGAGGCCTGAGCCATTCGTGGGTACGTGCTTCAGTCACAATCCCACACTGCCAGTCTATGTCTCTGCTGATGCTTCAATGGAGGTTGGCTACAGCAGGCAGTAGGTTTACAGCGTGGCTTTCCTTGCAGCTTCTGCTATGGGAACTATAACTTGCTTTTTATTCTAACCTTTTGAAAGTCCAAGAGTGCGAAAACAAGTTTCACATGTTCTCTTGGAATGCTCTCTGAAAGAAATGACAAGTGTGGGAGAAGCTGGCTAAACTGAACTGTCCTGGCTGGTCAGTACACAATTGACATGTGCTGGGACAGCACAAAGTGCCCTGAGACAGTCAATAGTTATCTGTCAGTTGAGCAAAAATAAATTTAGATATTAAAAATAACAGTTCATAGTCAGGCAGTGGTGGTCCATGCCTTTAATCTCAGCACTCAGGAGGCAGGAGGCAGGAGGCAGGAGGCAGAGGCAGAGGCAAGAGGTTCTCTGTGACTAGCCTGGTCTACAAAGTGAGTTTCAGGACAGACATGGCTATTACACAGAGAAATCCTGTCTTGAGAAAACAAAACAAAAATAAATTTAAAACCAGCTTGCTGTAGTTTATTATCAAATGCTAGCTGTTGTCAAATGACTTTGCCTTGGGATAAGTTTGTGTATAAACTGCCTGGGCCACACTAGGTGTTCCCATCTGGGAGGAGGCATCAATGCACCATCATCCTGCATCTCCCTGCCCTACAAGGAGGGCTCCGCTCATTCCCAGGCAAACAGAAGTTAAGTGCATACTAAATAACATAGAATGAGCTTAGCACACTAAATGCACTAATTATACTAAATGAGTGTATAATCAGAGATAAAAGAACCAACAAGTTCCTTGACTTTGCATTCAGTTTATGGCAGGTCATAGCTACGCAGAAGATGACTATAACTTTCTACCTCACTGCCACAATCTTCAGAGAAGGAAGTCTAGCCAAAGCAGACATATCTCAGCCAGTGGTGAGGTATGGAGCTCACAGGAGCTCCATAGGAGATGCTTAGGAGATGAGGAGTGACATCAGGAAAACAATTGAGATGAATTTCATCTAAAACTAGAGAACTTGTATTCTTTCCTAAAAGAATACAAACTTTTCCCATAGAGAAAAGTGAATACTTTTTTAAAATCTAGAATCCACAAACAAAACAAAACAAAACGAAGCCTTTAATGCTAAGTGTATTTGATACCAGGCAAAAAGCAAATCCAAGCTGCCTAAGAAGCCAGCAAAGCTTCTGTAAGAAGACGTTCCTAAGACATACTCTCCTGCTGCCTGATTCGACTTTCCCCTTTTCAAGTTTAAGATGCTACCTCAAAAGCCAGATAAAAATTCCTCCTTTCCTTATGTTGAGTCTATTCTAACATCTACAACTTTCAGTGTTTCACAATGAAAATTCTAAAAAGATTCTGTTCACAAACAACTTCAACAAATACTAAATTGGCAAAGCTAACCTACTCAGGAAAGCAAAGACACTCACAAAACAACAAACCTAACATTCCCAAAATACTACTAGGATAAAAAAAAGTCAGAAATGATTTCATCTTTACAAGTAATGCTGAGGGAGCATGGCGGGGAGGATGGCGGGGAGTATGGCGGGGAGCATGGTGGTGAGGATGGCGGTGGATTTCTTTGTCCCCTCACTGATTTGCAATTTGACAATATCTTTGTAAGGCTGCAGGGTTTGTCTTAATAGTCTCCAGTGCAGCTACTCTTTGTTCCTCATCTACACGCTTGCTGCCTGTACCCTTCAAAATTCTCTTCCTCTCTCAGCTACTAAAATGTAATTTTCTATTTAATAGTAAAGGAAAAGATTTGTGCGTGTGGAGAAGAGGGGGATTCAGAAAGCTATTTTCCTGTTCTGTTAAATTAATGAACATCTCCAAATTATAAACCCCGTTGCTAAGACCAAGACACACTCGGCTCCCGGGACTGCTGTCCAAAGGCAGGTAGCCCTGCCTTGGAGTTAATGTCTTAAATTATAGTCATGCATACATCCCAGCTGTTAAACTGTGATTAAATTTTTTGAAACATAGTGAAAGCAGTTATTTCTGTTCCGCTGGGAAGCTTGTTCCTAAGATGTGTAACCGTAATTGATGTTTTCAGGAAAGTGAAAAGGAGATGGTTAATAATTACTCTTTCATTTCCTACTCCTTTAGGAAAAAAACACTAACCCTTGCTTATTCTGTTATATATTTATATATCTGACACAACTAAATATACGGGTTCATATTACATTTGGTGACTCTGGAGTAATCACATGCGTACAGTACAAAATAACAGCTAATTACTTCTAAGAGGGATGGGGGTGAGGAGAAACATCTTAAAAGCAGGGAAAACATTTATTTTAAGACTGAAAACATGTTATGAAGCCGATTCTTTTATGTGCATGTGCACGTGATTGCAAATATAAGCAAAATGATGAACCCCATCATTTAACTTTCCAATTAAAAAATTAATTTTAGGGACTGGGAATAAAGCTCAGTGATACTGTTCAATCCCCAGCATGTACATACACATGCACATACACTCACACATACACAGAGATATGCACACACACGTACACACACACTAACTTCACAAATACACAGGAACTAGGATTCAAACTAAAGTTTGTTTTTATATCTTATAAGAGGCATTTTTGTTCAAAATATTGACAAGTAAAACATTTATTTTCATCTTTCTAAAGTGGAAAATCTTATAAAAAATTTCAGTTAAAAACAGGAAGGTGCAGTTAAAGCTTCAAAAACTCATTTAATTCTGTATAGATATACACTTGAAGATATACTGTAGTCAATATACACAGCCTGTAACATAACTGACCTTCCTTCACATTCTGTGCATGGGTGACATTCTGAATTACCTTGGTTTACTTTATCATGTTATCTAATCTATCTAATACTCCAGTCAGTTCACAAGCAATACATTTAATCTGGTATTCTGCAGTAAATGTTGAGATTTGTATGATGCTGTTGCAAATTCATCTGCTTTAACATGGAAAATTAGTTCCACTTAGTTGCATATCAATGACCTCTTCAATACAGAATTCAGGAATGCTGCAAACTGCTCTTTACAATTACTTACAATAAATTTATTTTCTCTTGAAAATATTTCAGCAAGAATAGGAAAAGGAAAAACCAGTCTTCAAAAGCACATTGTGAATAGCTCCCTATCACACAATGCAGCATGGTTAGACCTTAGCTGGGTCTTCAGATACTTTCAAAAGTGGTTAGCT
This sequence comes from Uromys caudimaculatus, assembly GCA_028551405.1. Taxonomy (NCBI): domain Eukaryota; kingdom Metazoa; phylum Chordata; class Mammalia; order Rodentia; family Muridae; genus Uromys; species Uromys caudimaculatus. The sequence goes on from CM052708.1 coordinate 1,717,650, forward strand.
ACTCTTCAAGCCTGAAGACAACCTGCTGTGAGCAGGTGGGCAGAAGAAACGCCACACAAAGAAGCAGGCCAGGAGCAGTCAGCTGGCTCTGCCTGAGAATGTCTGACAACGTGACTGTACAAAATGAAAATCTACTCTGTGAAATGCTAACAAGAAACACGGCAAATGCAGCAGACAAATTACACTATAAGAAATGGACAACTTTTTGAGTCAGTCAATGTAAAACTGAAGAGGCTCTTTCAAGGTTACAAAAGAATTACTTCACAGAAAGGGAACTCAGGCATAGTAATAATACTGATAATGGCAATAAAAAGTTTGTTAATTCAGCATGCTCCACCCTGCAGAGGTTCTAGCATACATGAAGGACACAGAGAGTGAACTTACAGAGATCACAGCACATCTCTCATTTTCTTAACCGCTTCAATCAAGTGCTACAGAAAGGAAACCATTTCATCTTGTAGGAAGAGCTCTGATCTTTGTTAAACTTAAAATTGGAAAAATATATTAAGTGGAGGGAAATCTATCTTTTGCTTTAAAATGAACCCAGCTCATGTATTCATTCTACATTAATTCTGTTAATCCAATTAATTTGTGTGTGTGTATGCAGGAGGCCGTGTGGCATTAACATGCTTATAGGTTATATCTGTGTATGCATGTACATGTTCACATGTGCCTGCTTGTGTATGGAAACCAGAGATCAACCTTGGGTATCATTCCTCAGATCCGTTTTACCTTGTTTTGTGATACAGGACTTCTAACTGACTTGGAGCTTGTCCATTAGTCTAGGCTGGCTGGCCATCAAATGCAAGGGGATCCTCCCTCCTCTGACTCCCTGGTGCTAGGATAACAGGCATGCTCTTCCATGACTGGCTTTTTCCATGACTGCTGGGAACAGAACTCAGGTCATCATTCAGTGACTCAGGTCATTGCAAGCACTTTACCAACCCCTTAGTGCGATTAATTTTTAAATGATAACTATTAAAACCATAGTTAACACATGGAGGGGAAACTGAAAACAAACAGAACCAAAAATCAAAGAAAGCAAAAAGTCCTGTATGATTTTTATCTGAAAAAGAGAAGGACAGCAGAGGCAGACCATTTGCTGCTCTCCCCATGTAAACCCTTATCTCCGGCTTATAAAGGGTTTGACTGGAAAGCTGTCTCAACCAACAATCAGAGTAGCCACATGGGGCTTCTCCAACTGGTTGAGGAATTAACATTTCAATTTTATTTTCAATAAATTTTATTGTAATTTTAGAACTGTGGGGGCTGGAGAGATGGCTCAGTGGCAAAGAACAGTTGCTGTTCTTGCAGAGGACCAGTTTTAGTTCCCAGCACCTACATGGCAGCTCACAATAGTAACTCCAGTTCCAGGGAAATATATGGCTTCTTCTGGCCTCTGTGTGCATCAGATAAGCACCTGGTGCACACATACACACAGGGAAAGACAAATACAAAATGAAATAAACAAATCTTTAAAATAAACTATAGTGATATAATACATATTTCTGTTAATTACAACCTCATTTTTTGGGTAGTATAGATCTCTAAGTGCATCTTTCCACAAAATACATGAGAATGACAGGACTTCCATTAGCTTTTCTTTAGTAAACATCAAACCAACAGACCTAAATCTAGGGGGAAACACAAGCAAATGCATAGCATGAGAAAGCAAATAAATTGCAAACACTGTCATTTTACCTCCCACAAATGAGGGTATTTGAGGGAAAACTGACTTGTCAGAGGAGTAGGAAAAAATTCTTTAAAAAAAGTCAGTGAGGGAGGGGCTTTAATTTTGCTCAATAGTTTTCAATGTTTGCATTCCTGGTTCTTTTAATCATTCCTGCTCACTAGCCCTGCACTGGTGCTTATCAACAGTGACTAAGGTTGTTTCTGAGCATATGATCCTCAAGTCAGAAAAGAAAAGGCTATGGCAGCAGCAAGGTGCATATGGCAGAGGTCAAGCTCCATAAAGCAGACATCTCTAAGCAATGAGTAATGAGCATCAGAGGGTAAGAGGGAGGCCATGATGTGCACAAGCCTCTGAAAAAGAGGAGAGGGACAGCTGAGGCAGACCATTTGCTGCTCTCCCCACGTAAGCCCATCATTTTAGGTCCTGCTGGCCTGAAACAAAAGTGGGTGCTCCCCAGAGCAATTAGCAGCAGACAGTTGCTTCCATGAGAAGTATCCTTGGATGGGTCCTCTGAGCCTTTGTTGCTGTCGCTGTCTCAGAAACTATGGTAGCCTGTATCTGCAGAACTCTATCTGACTTGCTGTCTTACAGTGTGGATTCGATTAATTTTGGTGTGTGTGTGTGTGTGTGTGTGTGTGTGTGTGTGTGTGTGTGTGTGTGTGTGTGTGTGTGTGAAAACTGGACCCCATAAACCACACAAGAAGGCTGCCTCAGGACCATGGTTACTGAAGGAGAAGGTTTGAGAGAAAGGAAATCTCAGGATCAAGGTATAGCTAAGGCAGACTTCAGAAATTCTGGAACCCAAGAAGACTCCATATCCCTGTGCTGACCTGTCCTCTGCCCATAGAACCAGTCAGCTTTCACATGTGCCAGGAACATGGCAAGGCAGCAGGTTCAAACTTAAATCAGAGCAGACCTTCAGATCAACTGAGGATGATGACCACCTATGACATTCCGTAGCCACAGGACTGTGCACAGTCTCTTCTGATCAACTGAAGGATGGTGATCACCCATGGCATCCCTTAGCCAAGTCACTGTACATAGGAAATACACCTGGTTTTTAAAGAAACAGGGAGTAATAGTGTGCCCATGAAGTTTACCAATGACATCACTTCTCTACTGGAAACTTCCATCAACCCTACTGGCCTGAGGCCAGAGCAGAGTCCATGGTACTAAGTAAGAAGGCCATGGGGTTTGGATCCTCACCTCCAGCTTACTACTAATGACACACATGTGAAGCAGCTCTTCAACTGTGGCTCCCAGGTGAGCATCCTTAGGAGCCTACAGTAATACAGATGAAGTAAAGAAGTCTGAAGTCAAGTTTGTAGGTGCACCCAGAGCATGAGTTTAACAAAGTCATTTCTCCCCACACTGTACTTTGAAAGCAGCACTAATTTAAAGCATGAATGACAGGAAAATGTGATGTGAGCAACTGGCAGGGAAAAGAGCAAGAAGCAGAGCACAGTAGGGTTACAAAATTGGCTCAAGCCCCTGAAGGAGGAAGCCCTACGGCAAGATTATGTGGGTCTAAATCTCTCTCCACATCTTATTAGCAGGATGACCTTAAGCAAGTCACATACTTTCTCTTACTCTCACGAGTTTCATTGATTCCCATTGATAAAAACAATTGATGAGATAAATCTACTCTGTAGAGTTAAGCATTGTGAAGATTAAAACATTTATTATATGCATTAAGCTTCAACCAGACCCCATGGCAGCGTGAGCACTGTGCAGCATGAGCACAGTGAAGGATGAGCACGATGCAGGATGAACACAGTGCAGTGTGAGCACTGTGCAGTAGTGCAGCAGGAGCACTGTGCAGCAGGGGCACTGTGCAGCAGGAGCACTGTGCATGATTCATGCTGGTCATCATTTATCATTCATACTCAGTCCACCATGTGGGACCATGTGGTATTTTGTCATATCAACTCTAAAGTCCAAGTTCACAGAAAGTACATAAAAATCATTCCTGTCTTTAGGGGAAAAAATGCTTTATCTTGATTTTAGGCAACTGATTTTTTGCTGATACAGCATTTACCTTTCTTAGAAAGCATTGTCCTGGTGTCTGAATTCCTTTCAACAAGTCTAGGGTATGCCTTGATGGGTTAATACATTTCAGGTATATGAATACTTTTGCAGCAAAGGACTTACAAAATAAAAAATAAAAATGTACTGAACATCATCCATCAAGGAAAATGAACAAAATCCATCAAGGAAAATGGATTTTCTAGGGGAAATGGCGCTGGTGGTTTTTCTAAAAACATGCCTAGCCAGAAATTCTACATGTCAAATGGCCATGAAAGCAACTATTATCAGAGATACCAGGGAGGATGCTGAAGAGCACTATGGCAGGAAGACTCGAATGGAACCCTTCTATGTCTTCTTACACTGAGAAGTACCTAAATACACAACAGCCAAACTATCTGATGCCCCAAACCACATGGTCCAACAAAGAATATGCTAGTGACCACTGTTGTTAAGACATAATAGCACAAGCATTTATTATTCTATTCACTCCTTCAGTATTTGTTTGTGGCTGTGTGCTTGCTTCTTTAGACAGGTTACATGCATCCCAGGCTGGTCTCCAACTCTCCTTAGCTAAAGGGTCCCTTGAGCTCCTCATCTTCCCAAGTGCCATGATTATACAAGTGTACCACCACATTTGGTTTTAGGCAATGCTAAGAATCAAATTAAGGGTGTGTGTTGGCCATGCTAGACATCATTCTACCACTGAACCACATCCCTGAGCCCATCAAATAGATTTAGGTAGTATGAAAGTGTGTAGTGATATATCTTTCAATGGTCTCAAAGAGTATCATCTCATAATTTATTTATAAAGGTAGAAAAATATGAGGCAAAGTTAGAGTATAGAAGAAAAATAGTATGCACAGAGAAGTCAAAACATCAGGTTGAGTACTGAAAGTTAAAGTCTTCTTAGACCCACAGAGATAACACACCAGCTTAGAAACTATTCAGTCCTCAGATATCTACTACAGAGTCTAAGTCCTCTGACCCACAGTCTCTATTAATAGAGGCAGGTATGGACAAGACATAAAACAGACGTGATTCTTTGGTTTTCTACATAAAATTGAGTTAAAGAACCAGCATTCGATGCTATGAGAGATTGAAAGTTCCTATTGATATGTAAGAGCCACATTTTCCTGGGGTTTTGTTTAGTGTTTGGTTTTCAAGGAGCCTCCACAGTCTCAGTATAAATGGCCATGGAGGCTTAGCTCCATGGTTTTCTATTTTAAATGGAGGTTGAGGATTGCAAAGAACATGCTATCCACTCTCGGGTTCAAGGCACCTGCTCATAGGAAGCCACTGGGAGTGGGGGAAGTGCTTCTCAAATTACAGTACTAGCTTCCTAAGGCAAGTGCTATAGAAAGTCGACCTGCACGGTCATGTTTCTTCTGACTGAACATTATATAATTTCAACTGCATAAAAGATGATAGATAACCCATGCAAGCCATGCTTTATAGTTAAAAGCTGATAATGGCAAAGATAACTTCTCACCTAGTAATTATTTAAAAGCCTGTGGGATTATTTATTTCCTGCAAAATATAATGCAATAGCTTTGTAAGGTTCTCTGAAAAACAGAAAATATTCTCTGAAATTAAAACATAGCTCAAAATCCTCTAGTATAAGAAGGAAAAAAACTTTACAACTACAGAAAGGGCACAATGAATAATAAAATTCAGCGTTTCCTTACTATGTCGGTATTAGCCACATGGAGAATGATAAAGATTTTGAACTTGAAACCTTCTAAGTAAATCATGTGAACATTTACCTGCACTGTCCTCTGAGTGCCATCAACATTGACAGACAATAAGGGTGACGCCAGGTTCCACGTACTGGTCACATTTAGTTTCGAGCCATCAACTTCCACCTGTTGTGACACAAAATAAGACTGTTACCATGAAGACGGACAGAAAACTGATCTCAAGTTCACTGCTGCATGCAAAGCAGCAGCCATTTTAACAGATGGCTTCCAAACAACCTGTCATGTTTACTGCTGCAGCCATGAAAGACAGGGTCCAACAACAGAGTCTTCCCAGCCATCTCTGGGGAGAGGTGAAGGACCTGTGAACAGCTGCCTCTTGGTACTGAGGCTTCAAGTGATTTCCAGAAAGTAACAAACAGCCTTCTAACTCGAAACCTAGCTGGACATGCTACATTTACTGCAATTAAACAAGTAATGCATATAAATTCCAGTGACACTTTGCAACCCACACAACAGGGCTTGCATATAATGTCCTCTCTAAGGACCAAGGAAGAACTTTCTCAGTGCTAATTTTAATGATGGACTAAGCATTGTTATCTTAATTAAACACATACTTTAATTAGGCAATACTCTCTGGTATTGAATAGCCAATCTATTCAAACTTTGAAAAGTTCTACCATACAGTCATCAATCAAATAATTTTTACCAAATCATCATCAAAAACAAAAAAGCCATAATTATTCAAATCAGAGATACAATTAGAGGGAAAACTTTAATTACTAAGTAAGTAATATAAAAGTAATTAAAAGGAAAAAGAAACCAAGGTTAATTGAAAATACTCACCAAAGGTTGTTTCCTAACTCGTTGATATAAGAGACAGTCTGGGAATAGCATTATTATTTTAGGTCTATACACACCCTCATAAGTTCAAAGTAAGCCTAAAGCAGAACCAATATGTGTGGCTGCTAATAATTCCTACTGTCAACTCTCTCCAAACTGCACACTCACTCTGTAAAATTAGATGACAGAGCCCTATTGCCTTTCTGTTCAACCCTTGGGGACAGATAAAGAGACAACAGTGAACAAAGACTTTGCTAAAACATTCCTGTTGAGTATTGGCTACCCTAAATCCACTCTTGAGGACACAGCCAAAGAAAGTTGAAGACATCATGACATTGCTGAATAAAATGTGACTCCAGTAAATCATGATAGGGATCTAGAGCTTTCAGCATGTCTTAGTAGATGATAAGTCAGGTCTAAGTCAGGATGTGGACCACATGGC
>CM052708.1:1724849-1755196 GCA_028551405.1 Uromys caudimaculatus
CATGGTGGAGCATGTGTCTTTATTACATGTTGGAGCATCTTCTGGGTATATGCCCAGGAGAGGTATAGCTGGGTCCTCAGGTAGTATTATGTCCATTTTTCTGAGGGTCCGACAAACTGATTTCCAGAGTGGTTGTACCAGTTTGCAATTCCACCAACAATGGAGGAGTGTTCCTCTTTCTCCACATCCTTGCCAGCATCTGCTGTCACCTGAGTTTTTGATCTTAGCCATTCTGACTGGTGTGAGGTGGAATCTCAGTCTTGTTTTGATTTGCATTTCCCTGATGACTAAGGATGTTGAACTTTTCTTTAGGTGCTTCTCAGCCCTACGAATTTCCTCAGTTGAGAATTCTCTGTTTAGCTCTGTTCCCCATTTTTTGATGGGGTTATTTGGTTTCTTGGAGTCTAACTTCTTGAGTTCTTCGTATATATTGGATATTAGCTCTCTATCGGATGTACATACGTCCATATAAGTTAAAACTAAATCTTTAAAGATTAGGACACAGAACTGCTATGTTATAAATTCTCTTTATTATTATTCTGAAAGAAGACTTGTTTCTAAGGATAGAAATGTTAATTAGTTGTTTTTATTCTTATGTCTTAACTACTGATGACAACACCTTTTATTGTTTAATTGTACACCAATGGGCTGGCATATCTAGACTCTTCATTCACAAAAGCATCTGCGTGCCATGTGATTAGTTAGTTGGGCTATTAGTGCCATCTAGCAGTACTACACTTTACTGGATTATATAAAACATAAGTATTCTTTCAGATTCTGTCAATAAAAATATAATATGCCTATGATTTAACAGGTTTAATAATAATTGTGTTATTTGCTTGCTTCAGCATTTATTTAAATGGAATATGACAGTTTTGTTCTATAACAAAAATGGTTCTTAAACTTTCAATATTAATTATAGCACATTCTATGTCTTTAAGATAACAAAAACATTTTAATTCTTTGATCATATTTATTGACTGACGTATGTGTGTGTGCTTTTATGCAAATGCATGAAAGACAAGAGGACATCTGTCTGGGAGTCAGTTCCGGCCTTGACAGGTCTCTTGTTTCTGCTGCCGTGCCGAGAACTCCAGGCTGGCCGATGTGAAAGTTTCTGTGAGACTGTCCTGTCTCCATCTCCCAGTTTGTCAATGGAGTGCTGGGATTGTGGTGCAGGCCACTGAAAACGACTTTTTACATGGATTCCAAGGATCGAATGCACACAGTCAGGTCTGTGCAGCAAGCACTTTTGCCTACATTAGGCCATCTCACCAACGCATGGTAGGAGGACAAGCATTTCTGGTGTTTGCCCTTTACACTAGCACCTTGCAAGCAGTCTTATTCTCTTACCCAAAAATTATATGTATGACAAAAACCATCAAGAGGAATTAGATATGACAGTAAAGCTCCATCAACCCATCACAAAGGTTATATTAAATATGTATTGTTGTAAATGTAATTAAATATACATCAAATGATGTGAATTGAAAAAGAAATTTTAGGTACTGATCTATGTACTACCACCAGTTTGATTGTCTAGTTTCTGTTTAATTATCGCCTCATTAATTGATCGGTAACAACTTTAATTTCAGTTTTATGGTTTCAAAAGAACTCTGTTATCTTGTTCATGTTTTAATTATGTTAGTAGTTTCTTTTGGATTGGTGTAATAAGGTCAGGCTCTGAAGATCGTACTGTAAATTATATCAGCTTAGTGAATAACTCCAGATAGACATGCTTTTACACTGGCCAACAATGGAAGCTTAGGATCAGATGGAATGGGAACCCTGCATCTCTCTGTGGTGTCAGGAAGAGTCTGGAGGCTTGTTTTGAAAGTCATTTCCTCAGTTCCCTCATCATTCCTGCCTCCATTTCCTCACGTGTCGAGTACCTATGAGTCAGTCAAGCACCCAGCATAGCACTTCCTTACTGCACAGTGCCCAGTCAAGCACCCAGCATAGCACTTCCTTACTGCACAGTGCCCAGTCAAGCACCCAGCATAGCACTTCCTTACTGCACAGTGCCCAGTCAAGCACCCAGCATAGCACTTCCTTACTGCACAGTGCCCAGTCAAGCACACAGCATAGCACTTCCTTACTGCACAGTGCCCAGTCAAGCACACAGCATAGCACTTCCTTACTGCACACAGTGCCCAGTCAAGCACCGAGCATAGCACTTCCTTACTGCACAGTGCCCAGTCAAGCACCCAGCATAGCACTTCCTTACTGCACCCCGTGCCCAGTGAGCGCAGCTGTGGTGGCACTTCATCCACCCGTCTCACCTCCCATAGTCCTCATTTGTATTTGTCTCTGATTTCAGACACAACTATTTTTCTTTGATGCTTTAAAAAATATTTTTGGTATATTTCTCAGTGATTTACAGCTCTTGCCTAGAAACAACAACAACAAAAGTAATTTTTCTTGGCCCTCCATTTTCTTTTTTTGCTCCACTTGAAGCAGGGTCTCATGTGGTCCCAAACTGACTTCAGCTCACCATGTAGAGAGGCCAACCTTGAGTTTCTGACCTGTGTGACTCCACGGCACAGTACTAGAATCACGGATATGCACCTCCATGCCTGGTTCCTCTTTGGATGTTTCCATCAACATTTCCATTGTTTGGGCGATAATTTCATCTGATTCCTTTTAGCGCCTCTTCTGTTTCTCACTATTTCCAACGTCTCCAGTTCAATCCCACCACATAACCCAGGATCATCTATATTGCTACAGGATGTTCACAACAAGACTTCTTCCGCTTTCTGGCTTCCCACCCACTGCCACCACACGATACTTCCCATTAATCTTGCCTGTTTTGTATACTTATCTGTGGCAGTTCAGCATTCTAATAATTTCTACATGCATGCAAAGCGTCTCTCAATAGCCCACTTAATACTCTGTTTTTAACTCTCCTCTCTAGGAAAAGATTTTCCAAAATCATTTCTTGAGCTTGTATGGCAGTAAATGGCATCATTCTTAATATGCAAACTCAATCAGGTTAACACTTGTGTATTATGATTCCCAACAAATATGTTTGGTAGTTTTATGCTCTTATCTTAAAATCAGAGCAAATTTTCCCCCAAAAAATTAATATGCCCCTCATGTTCTTAAATTCTCATCTTTTAACAAAATGTTTTATAAGCATGGGCAATAAAAGATTACATGTCTGTCAGATACACTGCTCCAGAGGGCTGACTGTATCCACACAGTGGGTAACTCAGTAGTTATTTGCCTTGTGTTAAATGCATTCCAGAAATTATACTGTTGGGTTTTTTTTTCCTTAATCTAATTATTCTTCAGGCTAATCATGAGAAACCATGAATTTGCAAAGTGAACCTTAGCAGCTCCAGGGGTCATTGATGTTTGTTACCTTGGTCAGTTACTATGCTTATAAATAGAAAACAGAAAAGTGGTGAAATCACTGCTAACCTTCTAGCGAATATTCTAAATAGCTGTTATCTGGGCCTGTTCTGTAAGATAAGTTCATATATGTAACATTTTTAGTATTAGTGCACATAGTTATGTGTATAATACCCAGATTTGACAGTTGTAATTAATCCTCTGGCAATAAAGAACACTTTCATGATGGCCCATGAACCCATTAGTGTTTTAGCTTACGTTCTCCACAACAGGAATTTTCCTTACATAGCAGTAAACAAAACCAAGAAGTTATCATTGATCTAATATTACCATCAAACTCTGTTTAGATTTCTCTAGTTACCCCAGTGATGGCCTTTAGGGTAGGGCTGGGAACTGATTTAAGCTCACATGTCTCCGTTCTCTGTGTGGACCAGCTCCTCACCTTTCCTTGATTTCTGACACTGGGCTATAGAATACACACTTACATCACCTCAAGTAATTTCCTGAAAGATTATTCTCTCCTTGACTAAAAGATGAGATCTTGGAAGGTAATTAGTTCACAAGGGAGATCTCTCACAATGACCCAAGTATCCTTTAGGGACCCAAGACTTTGCTTGCCTGCTCTGTTGTGCACTTATGTTCTTGCTCCTTTGCTCAGCCATGGTGAAACAAAGCAAGAAGGTATCTGTCTGCAGGCTGGGGAGTGGTCTTTCACCTAGTACTGGATCTGCCAGAGCACTGATCCTGGACTTCCAGTTTACAGAGCTGGAAAAGTAAGTGCTTGGTATGTAGGGCTCCACAGGCAAGAATAAAAGGCACAGCAGGCCGACCTCAATAGCTGTAGCAGAGCAGTTACACTGAAAGTATCTCCTCGTTTGGGATCACATTCCTCACAACTGCTTATCTTAGCAAGGTGAACACATCACTCCGGAGCCATACAACTATCAGTCTGTCCTACCCCCAGTGACGCCGCTTACCTTATCTCTGACTAAAATGCTTCCTGCCAAGCTAAGTTAAAATCAAAGGAAGTACATCCAAATCTGTCTCTATCCCTGCCTATTACACACCACAAGCTCCACTGACTATTTAATGCACCAAGTTTATTCTAGATTTTACCCATCCAAGATTTGCCAAGCCCTTCAAAGCAAAACTGCCTTCCAGTACTTGGTTCACTGAGACACTCTGGCAATTCAATTACAGAATTCACTGAACTTCAATTATAGAAAAAAAATATGGCCATGCATTAGCAAAACAAAGTCCAACTAACTTGACACTTGAAGTGAAATTTTAAAAGGAAGACTTCACCTTCAGGGAGGAGTGAGATTGGGGACTGTTTGGAGATTTAGGACAATGACAAACCCTGCAACTCAACAAACATTAAAATAAATGAATTTCTAAGAAAAGAAAAGGCAGTGAGCAAGGGCAGATCAACAGGAACAGCACAGGGGCTCAGCATTCTGTTGTCTGGACTTTGTGAATGCTTTACATTTCCGTAGTAGAAATGAAAGAAAATAGGTCATTAGGTCAGGCTAGCTATTTGGACAGTTGCAACAAGTTCCAAAGATTTCCAGCCCAAATTGTAAATAAGTTATCAAGACAATTTGGCCAAAGGGAGAAATGGTTTCCTGAGCCGCGTGGCAAGAGGGAATAGCTCAAAGGACAGCCCGCCCTCCTTCCATTTGTTTGATGCCTTCTTACTTACTTGTTCCTTCCTGGAACAACTGACTCTTCTCCTTCTTACAGACTTCTTTGATCAGCCACAAAGTCATCTACTCCTACTCCCCCGCCCTTAGGAGTGACCTCAACAACTTGAAAATCTTCCCAAAGCCCTTTTGCCTATCAGCTGTGTCTATACACCTCCACTGACCAGAGGTGGCTGTGGCTTTCTTGTGTCCTATCAGTTTTTGTAGTTTGAAATACGTCTTGGCTTCTAGACATTTAATGAACAGAACCGGCATTCCCTCCTCACCTGGCCCTTCAGGCTCTCACTCTACCACTCACCATCCTGATTCGCCTGCCACTCTTTCTCACACTCAAGCAAACGTTCACAGGCTCCCAATCCCAACCGTATTCCTGCTAAACTTGGACTCCCCACATCATGATCACATCCATGCCACTTACTGTTTGCTTTTGAGCTCCTGTGCATCCTCACACCACACCATGAATGTGTCTTTTCTCCCTTTGAAATTCTACAGCATTTTGCATGCCTGTACACATCTAATGGTGCCTTATGACCTCCACTGTATTAAACTCAAACTCCTGGATGTTCACAAGGGTAGGTTAGACTATTTCTCTTTCATTTCTCTCATAAAGAGCTTAACACAATGCCTTGATCTTGAATCCTAGTAGATTTTTGGTATCTACTATATTAGATTTTTGGTATCTACTATATTAAAGTAAAAACAATCTAATTAGACAGAAAATATAACCTAAAAATTGAGTGTATTATATGTGTGCAACCATGTGCATGTATGCCATGGAGCAAATGTGGAGGTCAGAGGATAACTTTGCAGAGTTTGTTTTCTCCTTCCCCCTTTATATGGGTTCTGGGAACCAAACTTGGGCAGCTAGGCTTGGGAGGCATGTACCTCTCTGCTGACCCATCTCACTGGCACAGAAAAATATCACTTTCATCCCTGTGATTACAGGCCTATTAAAAAGCTATGAAAGCCATGGCTTAGACAAAAATATCATGGCGTCAAAAAGACACAAGCACACTGCTTCACTTCAATGGTCTTCAGTGCATATTTTTCAGGTCTTAGATTACTGACCACAAACAACATCGTTCCATTTTGAAGTCTCCTAACACAGCTTCAGTAAGACTAATAAAGACTTTTAAGTTAAAACTATTTTTAGTTGTAATGTCCTACAAGGTGTAAATAATACTTTCATTAAAAATCCATAAGTGCTTACAATGGCAGTTATTTTCACTACATAAAAGATCGCATTAGGCTCTTTCATAACTTAAAATCTACAACAGAATCTTCAGACATCTATACCTCATTGCCCACCCAACATGTATACGGCCCAGCAGACTTAACATGGCTCATTAAAGAAAGAAAGGCAATAACAAAGAAGTTCAAAACAAATAAAAATGCTACTTAAAATTCTATCCCATTTCTGAGGTTTCACTTTTATGTCCAGAGAACTAAAATTATCTATTCACATCATCAGATGAATCCTTTAATCCTGATGATTGTGAACAGAGTAAAACTACTCCATTATGTGCAAAACTGGGCTTTCAAATCCTGAAGAGCAGAGAAGAGGCCTGGCAAGTCTCCAGGAGCCTTGGAGGAGAGTGTGGCTAATAGATATTAGTTTTGGTAGCAGTTACCAAGAATAATACACTGGCTGTGGCCAAACTGAAAGCTGGCAAGTAAGGGAAGGAATGAGTGGGAAATAATTAGGGACAGTACAAAGAATTAATGCACAAATTAAGTTCATCCAGATACAACTGGAGGCGGTGGTGAAATCATTCCTATGCTTCCTTAGAAAGTTATAAAAATAAAATCTAAAATATTTAAAGTACTGCCACTCTGAAGCAAGGAATAAATGAAATCCACCCTCATTATAAGCAAAAACCATGAAAAAGGAAAGCACAGCTCGAAACTGTCTTGATTTTTTTCCATCTCTCATTAGGCAAAAATCGATATTCTGAAGACAGTCTATGTAATTTTACTACTACTTTACTGCAATAAGTCTCAGGATACTGTATCAATATGATTAGGAATAACTCATCTACATAACGTCATATGGAAAAATCGTGACAGTTTTGCTGAAGCATCTTAATTGCAAAAGGAGCATTCCAGCCCCTTTCTTCTGAGCTGAAGCCTCCAGCACGTCTCTCCCCCAGGGCACCTCTGCAAGCAGGAGCCTTTGCTGAAAGAAACAAGAATCAAGTATGTTTTAATACAAGGAGTCTGAGTAATTTAGGGGAATCCCTAAGCATAGGTACCTACTAGAACAAGCATAAGCTAAGCCTCTCAAAACTAACCGAAGGCATATGCTTGTTCTCTGGAAAGCATTTCAACTGACAGAAACTACAGTAGTACTAACATGAAAATTAAAAGATGCCACTTACACAAGTAGATAGTCTTAAAGGTCTTTTTAAAGGGCTAAGGATGCTCTACATACAAACAAATGTGACACAAAGAGCTCCTCAGTGACATTTCCAACTTAGAGTCATTCTCTTAGATTAACCCAGAACATTTAGCAAGCTTTATTAGGTCTATTTTGCCAAGAAATTAACTTACTTGTTCATAAGCACCCCAAACAGTCTGTTAAGCTACGTGGTTCTCATATTAGCTGGGCAACTTCTGACAATGGAAGCAGGCAGGACCTGGGAAAGATGCAGCAAGTGTAGGCACCTTCCAACAGGAGGCATTAGGGTCACTGTGCAAATTAAGGAAGCAGCTATGTTGTGTTCTAGAAAACTGTATGCACACATACACACACAACAGTGTATCTTAGTAATGTTAATATGCCCATCATCCGAGTCCAAAATGGATCCCTTCCAAGCCAATTTTGTGAGCCCTGCATCATCTACCTGCTCTAAGACTGTTAAGTAAGCCACACACTTCTCATGTCACCCATAGAGTCAGGGTTTTGAGTTTACTCTATACTAAGACATGCATCAAGCTTTGGCATCAAATAAGTTAATCTCATAATCAGCAATAATGGTAATTTTCATCTTATTTCACATGGTCCTCTCTGAGCACTAAGAGCAGACATAGTAGGGGGCAAATGGGCAGTGGAGCAGAGCGCTATAAAAGGTTACCTGAAAACCAGTCACTAACCACATACCCTGCATAGAATGCTTTCTCCAATTTCTATTCACTGAGAGATAGGGTCATAATAAAGTGTCCCTATTAGTCTGGATCACAGAAGTAATTCAAGATGCATGAAAACTCGTATTATCATTCAAGTTTGCTAAATCCATTCAACCATTCAGCCCTTTGCTTTCTGAGAAGACTGCCAACAACTATGCCAATTAGTGTCAATTGCCATGTTAGATTTTGTAACATCTGCACCTGCCTACCAGTTAGGTTAGCCTGCAGAAGGAGCGACTGATGCCACCCCAACTGGCTCTGAGATAGCAGTTGCAAGACTATAATTTCTTAATTGTACTGAGTTATCTTTAAAACAAGCTTTCCAAATTAAGTTTCTATTTCTTCTTTTTCAGGAGATGGACAAATTTAGCATTCATCTGTAAACTATATTTTGTTTTAATCTGGAGTTTGATAACAAGGAAAATTCAATATACAAGAAACTTAATGAATCATATATTTACTTCAAATATGTATTTATGAATTGAAAGAAACCACTTCAAGATTATCAAATGTTAAATTTATGCATTCATTTAAACACATGACTAAAATAAATATCTACCTAATATTTTGAGATTTTTCTCATTTGAGCACAAGATTTCTTATTGTTTCTTTAATGGTTCAGAAATACTTAATGTAGCAGAAATTATGAACAACAGAATCTTCTACATCTGCACATTCAAGCATCTACTTCATCTTTATGTTTAAAGAATTGCTCACAATTTAAGCTCATGAAACACTTTTAAAATACTCAAAACAATTCATCAATCTTTGATTTATCTTTGGGTCAGATGCTTCACTTTGGTGTACTATAATTAATAGTAACAATATTTGTTTCAATACCACAGTTGGAGCACATTGCCCACAGCTGATGAATGCTCCTAGATAGACCCAATGGAGTGCTTAATGGCCAAGTGCAGTGGTGACAGAAGTACAAGCTGCATGTCAATACAGATGGAAAGCACAGGAGATGTACACAATGTAGCATGTTCTATCTGGTGTCATTACTTAAATTGCTACTTTTCCTCAATGATCTATTCTGCAGCTCCAGCAAGTAGAATAAATGGTAATTTTACCTGCCAAATTTGGCACAAATGAGGACAAGCAACTTCATTAGCAGAACAATGCTTTCAATATGATTTTTCCCTTTTCTACCCAGTGCCAAATAGTAGAACAATTCAAATCAAGAAATATAAGCAAAATTACCTCCTCTTGTTGAAGTTTTATATGCTTGAATAAGCAAATGATCTACAGAATGCTAACAAGAATCTCCTCCTTGTAAGTTAGTATATATTTTTTTTGTATTGCAGCTTAATTACGAGTTGGAAATGCTATATTCATCCAAGAATGAAATGGCGAGGTAAAGGTTCCAACGTATTGTGTATAGGAAGTAGTTTGCCTATTAAACATTCTGAACATATGTGTTGCGTAAAACTAAAAGACTAGATTTGGATGCAACTTTTGGTTAAAATGTCAATGAATGCATCCAACCAGTGGTGTGGAATGAGACTGGATAGGTCATTTTTAGTCTGTGGTAAACAAATACAAGTAACATCCACTACTACCCACGTCACCAACCACAACTAGCTCTCACACTTCCTTGGTGTTTTCAGCAGCATTCTATAAACAAAATCACAAATTCCTCAAATTCCTCCAAGTTTCTCTCAGATCTGACCACAGAGGCACTACGCTCAGCCCTTCTTCTTCCACTTATGCTGACCTTGAATAAGGGGATGTGCAGAGCAGCTGGAAGCCACTGCCACTAGATTAAGAGCAAACAGAACAGTTTTTGTCCACTTGAGTGAGTTTGATAGTTACTCAACAAGTCTGCCTTTATGACACGACTTTATTTATGACACGAGGTTGTGCTATGCTATTACTCTCCCTCTGGCTCCTTAAACATATGCCATCTGAGAGCTGTACATCACACATCTAAACATGACCAATGGTTTTTATTTAAAAACTCGAGTGATCAAGTGGAGCAACAGCAATGCAAGCTCTCTGTGTCTCTGTGTGCAGACATAACAAGTAAGACCCCAAGAACACACAGGGCACAGGCTCTGCTCACAGAACTTTAAAATTTAGCAGTGTCTACCTTTTACTGAGGTTTAAACCCCATGATTTCTTTTATAACATGCTCCCTTAGGAAGGAAACATTCATTGAATCAAAACAGAAATTTCAATTCTGGTAATATCTAGATTATGAATGTCCTTTGTTTTTAATTTCCAGCTGTTTAAATTTTGTCACTTGTTCAGAGAAATGGCTCCAAACAAAAGAAAAGGAACATTAACCAGGTATCTAATGTAGATCCCATTCATCGACTCCTCAGAGCATCCTACAGAGAGATCATGAATTGGGATTTTATAAATGAGAATCTAAGGCTTTAGAGCACAGGAAAGTTAAAAATTGCTCATGATTCCATTGCAGTAAAGGAACCAGTTTGATGTGGTTGCCTCAGGAGGTCAGAGACTCCTGTTGGTGACAAGTGGGGCAGGAGAAAAACATGGTGGGGTAGAGATTGCAATGCAAAGAAAGGGCACTCTGAAAGCAGCTGCAGGGCAGCCATGAGGTACAGAGTATATAGACAAGATACCTGGGAAAGGTGGGTGGAGATTGGACCAAACTGTCCAAGAGCAGGACTTAGTCTGGCACCATGATAGCATAGGTGCACCTACAGTGGGTGAAAAGAGAACTGCAGGCTTTAATTCAAGTACTAGAAGGGCCCCAGGGTCACAGAGAGGGAAGAGAGCAGAAGTCTGTGATGGCTTCACTAGTCTCATTAGACAAAGCTTAACCAAATCAATCACATAGACATGAAGTCTGTTTTTAGATGTACCTTTGAGCTATCATGTTACAACCTCAACAAGGGTTTCATACGAGAAATGAATAACAGAGTTTTAGAATCCAGAATAGTAATTGGCACTGACGAGTCTTGTCAATGTTTGTGTGTTTATCTGTTTATACAAATTATTCACTTGTTGTTCACAAATGGGAAGAGATCTGCTTGCAGGGTATAAACTTTATTGGATTATGTAAAAAACCAAACTAGTATGTGTAATTTACACATGTAAGGGGGAACAGGCACAGTGTTAAGTGCCTACCATGCACACACACACACTCGCCATTCTACTAGGGTCTTTGCATACATTACCTCATTTGAGTTTTACAAAAACTCTAGAAGACATTATCTCGATTTTATAGATAAGGAAAACTGGGGCTCTAAAACAATACCTGGCCCCTGTTGGCTTCCACAGCCCACCCATCCCGGCTCAGACTTTAAATCTAAGTTCATCTCTGTCTCTCGGCCCTTTTGTCTTCCTGTCTACCAGTGCTGCATAATACACTACTGTGACTGAGCTCAGGGGAAGTAAATGGCCTCCGCTTACAAACAGTCACATAATTGTCAGGAATAGAGGAAGTTTCACTATCTTCAAAGAGTGTTGTTTTCAAAACAGTATAAACTTGTTTCTCTGCCAGCCCTTACCTGGCCCCACGCTGAACTTGGTTAGAAAAATTAACCTAGCCTCGATCAGCATTTACTAAGTTGGAAAAAATGGAGGATGGAATATGATGGCCTATGTCCTTATATCTGACTTGTTGGATGTCAACAAGTCTGCCCTGTTTGCATAATAGAAAACGTGACCCCTGTGATGTACTGTATATTAACTTCACCAGCTAGAAATAGTTCCCTAACAAGCTGTCTTGTAAATTGACATAAAAGACAACTTACTAACATTCTGACCCTTGATTTTTTGTATTTCTATCAAGATTTTTAGAGCATCGCCAACAAATAAAGAAAATTACAGAACCATCTAATACTGTTGTAAAGGCAAAAATCATTGAAAGGACACTCTGAATAAACCATACCTGTGATTTTTCAAAGTGAGTACATTTATATAAATGTAATAAAATATTTCTGTGTCATGTCTATCATTCTCCTAACACTCAGAGTTCCACCCAACAGCCACAATTTATAAAACAAGTGATCAAGAATAGAAAGCTCAATGTCCAACATGGCCTGGCCCCATCCAACATAGCCCTAGATGGTGTCATTGCTCAACATACTCTTTTAGTTTAAGCTTTTCTTGATCATTTTAACTATCTGACAGGTATCTCTGATCTTTGAGTCAAAGAAACTGCCACAGTTATGCAGCATGGCAGCTGGTGGAGAGACAGGAAGGGATCAGTTATGGCTGAGACCCAAGGCAGGAGCCTCAGGTGGCCTGAGACATAAGAACGGTCTGTGAGCTGTGGCTTGGGAACAGTATTAAGCTTCAACAGCCAAAGCTGATTTTATCTTTGTTTAAAGGCCAAGGTACTATGCAATATAAAGGTAACTTTTGACTGTTTTTCTAAAGCTCTGGATGTAGCACCAAAAAGATCTGAAATGCAGATGCTCCTGGATAAAAAGCCCGAGGGTTCCCATCAGAGCACAGTGAATGCATGAGTACAGTCCTAGAAAATGTCACGACCCTCAGAAGTGTAACTGGGATGTGGACAGAGAAGATAAAGGATGCTATGGTGGTGGGGCATACTGGATCCTAGACCTAGTAAGCAGGAGAGAGAAGAGAACATTATTGGGGGAAAGTGCAAGGCACCAGCTATTCCATTGAAATGTGACAGTTTGCAGCTAATTTCAAAAGTACTAGCTCAGCACATGTTAAAGTCGTATTGTACTGTGAAGAGCATCTTTTTTTCAAAATGTTTACTGGGGAAAATACCATGACCTGTGCCACGGGCAAATATGTCAGAGTAAGCGCCACAGAGCATGCGCTGTGACAAAACTGGCTTGGTTGTTGGCTTTGTTTTGTGATTGATACTGGTCCCATTTCCAGGTTCTGGGTGTAACCTCACATGGGCACTCGTACAGGCCTTATGCACAGGTTAGTGCCATCTTTTCAGTTCACTCACAAGCGAAATCTGGGAAGGCACAGCTGCTGTGGGGGTCAGAGAAGCAAGATCTCTTCCACACATCTCATCTCGAATGGCCAGCCTAACCAGCCTAGTACAAAAGGAGCCTTGGTGGGGCCAGCTATGTTTGCTTAATAATAACAGTTGTATAAACATGAGGTCCTCTCAGTTAAAGGGAAACCAACATCAAAAAGCAGTAAAACACAGAACCCGAAACCCCTCTTTCTTTGAAGAAACCCGTTTGAAGCGAGGTGTTTCTAGTTATGGGTGAGTGGAATGAGAATTCAGCTGCAACAAGCGGACATCCAGTCCCAGGAAGGACTAATTAACTCCATGTGAGCAGCGGCATCTCAAGCTGCCTCACACATTTCAAAGAGAAGCCCTTGTCTGCCTTCTGCGAAGACATCAAAACACTCAGTGCAGCTGCTGCACATTGAGGCTCCATGACAATGATGTTGTTTTTATGGAATTCCAAGAGCTGAAAGAGTCATGCCAAGATTCAAAACTACCTCATCACTGAACCATCGAGGGCAGGACATTCCCTCTCATCACCACTGGGAATCCCTTCCTAGCCTCTGGCCCTATTTAACAAAGCTTCTGGAAGGAAGGCCTCTGGAGGGAGATGGTAAGCCAACATTTAAAGTGCTTCACACACTTGATAGTGTATGGCTAAAAACTGAAGCACTGACATGATAGCATATTTAACTTTTTTCTGAACCACCAAATCAGGATTTTGATGTAAAGACTCTGGTAGTTGATGAAAGCCAGCAGAAGAAGATAAGAACTTCAAAATCTTCTTTAACAAAAATATTCTACTTAACAGCCATTACCCGGGCTATGAAGTAGTAGAAGAAAATTGTGGTGAGAATTTAGAACATTGTCCCAAAAGATTAAAGTCAATATTTTGCCTCTGAGACTTCCTAACATCATTATTAGTCATGGAAGGCACACGCATGGGGCAATCACATTTTTACATAAAGACCAACAGTAGATAGACAAGATCCCAAAGTAGAAAAAAATTTCAACTCACCCTCCTACATAGGGTGTAGATAGAGAAACCAATGCCATCCACACAGCAGCTAAAAGTCAGCTGTCGGGCTCAGAGGCCAAGAACTTGCCTAATACATGCCAGAAGCCGAATTCAAACAACAGGGCAAAGGAGGGGTGGGTGGGTAGACAGATGAGTGGATGGATGAGTGGATGGTTGAGTGGCAAAGCTTCACCAGCACAAGAGCCTGGCTTCTGGGTTTTCACTCACTCAGTCATCATGAGCACAGCACTGGGTCACCTTCTTGTGCCTTGTGAGCTCTTTCAAGTAAAGATCTGGCCTGTGGAAGCTAGATTCTGGTCAGTTCTACATCCTGTGATGCTTTTCTTCAAAAGTGAATTCAGGGAGGCAGAGATTAGTGTCAAATATAATTTGGTTTCTCATACAACTAAAATCTTTTCCACTTCCTCTGTCTCTCCAAATTTGGGGCATCCCATGACAGATGAATAAACTAAAGACAACTCAAAGGGAACTTTCCAGTACAGGATGAAAGCCTACACACAAGCACACACCTCCAGCACAGAGAAAAAGACAAAGTGTGGCAAAGAGGAAGGCAGATGGTTTCTCCACCGATGTCATGACTTTAACACTGTCTGGAACATACATCAAATACTTCACATTTGGTAACAGAAATTACTCTATTATACAAAAAGGAAAAGCACCAGCACTCAAAAAGTACACTTTGCAAGAAAGTTGTGCATTCGATTCACATGAATGCCAGCCAGGTACTGCCTGGCATAAGAAAAACAGAGGTCGTGGATGCCGTTCCATGGGAAGGTGCTTGCTCAGCATGCACCAGACCCAGGCTCCATCTCCAGCATAGCAAAGCAGTAAAACTTTTGAAAAACTTCATTAAAAAGTGAATATGAAAATTAACATAGCTGAATGAAACAAAGTTTACAACTGCCTCCTAAAGTCAATGAAACAAAGTTTACAACGGCCTCCTAAAGTCAAAACTGTAAAGCCTGACGACTCAACAACATGCATGGATTGCAGTTTTTAATGTCCTGAATATCAATGCTGTTAAATACATTTTGTAACTAAGTTAACCAAATATACAATACATATATAAGAAGAAGCAGCTGTAACAGCTTCTAGAAGTTTGGGAAGCTCACCCTACAGCCAAAGGGGTAGACATAAGCTACTCCAAAATATGCACCTTGGCATATGGAATATTTTAAGCTTTAGGAATTAGAGAGATCGCAGGTGCTGGAAAGACTCTCTGACTTTCCCTGAAGCAAGTCAGGAAAGATAGCTTCCTCACTGAAGAGGGGCAAGAGCATCCTAATGTCAGAAGCCCCCAAAGAGTCTCGGAAGCCCTGCTTACTGCCCCCATCTACCACCCTTAGTTTAAACAGCTCATCCTATTGCTGTCCTCAAGCCTCTCCACTAAAACTCAGTCTAGAACATCCCTTTGTGTCTTCACTTGGTTACGAAATCTCCTGTGTCAGGTTCAAGTGCTTTTATAAAAATGCTGTGCTTTCCCCCGTGTTAACTTGCCTTTTGTTACAGGGGCCCAGCTGAGACTTAGACGGGTAGAAGAAAAAGATACATTTCCTCTACTACAATTGGCTGCAGAAAAAAACTCTAGATAGGCAGGTGATTTACTCAGATGAGCCAGCTGCCACAAGAACACTGTTTTCTCCTTCTCACATGAAGTCCTTG
The DNA here is from genome assembly GCA_028551405.1 of Uromys caudimaculatus. Classification (NCBI taxonomy): domain Eukaryota; kingdom Metazoa; phylum Chordata; class Mammalia; order Rodentia; family Muridae; genus Uromys; species Uromys caudimaculatus. The sequence goes on from CM052708.1 coordinate 1,740,655, forward strand.
CACATGGGACCAATTCTGTCAATTAATTTTTTGGTACCTTTCCAGGTGCTCTGATGTCCAAATATAGTATTAATCCGCATTTTCATTGCTGGTTACTTTTTTCCACTTGCACAAACAAAACTAATTAGCTTGAATATAATATTTTTCAAATTTAACTTTTAAAAGATGGAAATCCTGTTCTTTTTTTAAATTGTTATTTATCATTATCGTGTGAGTATAGGTGCACTTGTGCTGGATACACATATGGAAGTCAAAGCAACGTTCAGGTGTCAGTTCCCTCTTGTCACCATAGGCACAGGAGATCAAACTCAGATTTATCAGGTTTGTATAGCAAGCACTCCAAACCACTGTGCTATCTCACAAACCCCGAAATCACAATCTTTATGGAAGATGAAACCTTTTAGGTTTTTTTTTTTTTTCTGCTAAAAAATAAAAACCCAATAGCATAAAACATCAAGACCAGTGAGATGGCTCAACAAGTAAAGGTCCCTAACTCCACTACTGATCATCTGAGCCCAATCCCTAGGACCTCCTAGGTGGGAAGGAGAGGACCAACTCCAGCAAGGAGTCCTCTGACTCTCATACATGCTCCCATGATACACATGTGCTCACGACACATAAATACACATTTAAACTTTTTAGATTATCACATTTACTTTGTCCCTTTTTTTATTTTTTAGAGTATGAAGAAATTTGAAATACCATGTCTTAGGGTTACTATAGCTGTAATGAAACACCACGACAAAAAGCAACTTGGGAGGAAAGGGTTTATTTGGCTTACACTTCCATAACACTGTCCATCATTGAAAGGAAGCCAGGACACTCTGAAACACAGCTTGTGTGCAGAATCTCAGGAAACACTTCCCAGAAGATTTCACCTCAACAATGCTGGGCTATTCCTAATCACTGCTAATCTCTCAGCTCCCAGCTGAACAGCATCAATGTCAGTAAAACACACATTTCACATCAGCAGTGCCAGTCTCTTGGTGATAACAGCTGACTCCTCAGCCCCAGCTGATCAGAACCACAGAATCTTAATTTAAAATAACAAATGGCCCCAACAGAGTTTTTAAACTTCCCTCTGAAACTTCACAAACCAGGCCTCCAACTTGTGTACTGCTCTCAACATTCTTGTCTTCCAAGCTCCTACAGAACAGTCCACTAAGCTCTCAACCCTCAATGGCTTTTCCAGCCTAAAATTCCAAAGTCCATCCACAATCCTCTCAAAAACATGGTCAGGTCTGTAACAGCAATACCCCATAATCCTGGTACTAACTTGTCTTAGTCAGGGTTTCTATTGTTTTTAGGAACACCATGGCCAAAAAACAAGTGGAAGGGGGGTGTGTTATTTGGCTTACACTTCCATGTCACAGTTCATCATGGAAGGAAGTCAGGACAGGAACTCAAATAGGGCAGGATCCTGGAGGCAGGAGCTGATGCTAACTAAGGCCATAGAGGGGTGCTGCTTACTGTCTTCTTCAGGCTACTTTCTCATACAACCCAGAACCACTAGCCAACCCACTAGTCACAACCCACAATGGGCTGGGTCCTACCCCATCAATCACTAATTAAGAAAATTACCTACAGGTTTGGATCTTATGGATATTTTCTTCACTGAGGTTTTCTACTTTTCAAATGAGTTTAATTTGTGTCAAGTTGGCATAAAAGTATCTAGCACACACAAGAATATAGGGTTGTTGTTGTTTTTTTTTCAATAATGTGTGTGTGTAGAGATATGTATACATGAGTGCAGTTGCCCTGCAAGGCCAGCAGATACCCTAGAGCTGGAGTTAGCAGGCGATTGTGAGCTGCCTAATGTGGGTGCTGGAAATAACCTCCAGTCTTCTCTAAGGGCAGTATGTGTGTGTGCACTTAACTACTGGGCATCTCTCCATTGCCAACAAGATGTGCTCACCATACCCTTTCAGTAACCTAAAGTTCTTTTAGCAAGTATTTTATAATTCTAAACATATTTCATTTTGGAGTTTGTCTTCAGAAGTGATCATGTGATATTCTAAAAAATGCATTTCAAGGGACTGAAAGACGACTCTCCAGGTGCTTGCTGTGGCCAGGCATGGCCACCTGAGTCTGATCCCAGAACCCACATGAAAAGAGGAAACTCACTTCTACAAATTGTCTTCTGGCTCCCATACCTGCACTGTGGGACGTATACAGAGACAGACAGATAGACAGACAGACAGACACACACGGTATAAAATAACTAAATTTGTTTTATCATGGTAAGGTAAAATACACTGTCAGAAGCTGACCTATTAAATTCCAATAAACTTTACTAATAACAACATTGAAATTTTAATTAAATATGAAAGTTCCATATACTTTTCAATGTAAATATTTTCAAAACTTCCAGAGCTGACAGGATAGCTTAATGACAGCATGTGTGAGGTCCTGAATTACCCACAGCAACTAAATGAGCTTACTAAAAATACAACAATAATCAAAACACATGTCATCTTTACAACATATTAATTTGAACACTATTTTTGCTGGTCAATATCATTCTCTACAACATACCTAATATATTTTGCATATAAGAGATGACCAAAATGATAAATAACCTTAGAATAAAATAGAAACCCATAGTTTAAAGTGCTGTCAGGTTGTGCTGTGTCCACACCCCCCCCCCCCATACCTGTCCTCTGGCACATGGACCAACCTCCTGTCAGAGGTCTAAGCACACAACTCATGCTACACCCACTCCTGAACCAGAAGCTCAGAGGTTGCTGCACCTCAGCCTCTTTTGTGGAAGTCAGTTCTCTCCAGTGACAAGCAGCACTTCATGGCCACACCCTTCCCTTCAGTCCCCCCCTCAGAGCACACAGCAGCCTCTGGAGGAGGAGAAATTGCCACTTCCCCTTGCCTCCACCTCCTCCAGCCTCTCCCTACTCCTTAATCTTCAAACATTTCCTCCTTGTGGCCCCACTATTCACCTTAAGAAAGTTCCACTTTCAAATAAAAAGTAAGTCCTACCTGAGCACTAAGATGCGTGCACTTTTACACGCAACTCCTCACCTTTCTTACGAGTCACTCATGCACACTCCTCCTGCCTCAACTCCAATATTCCATCTTGTCCTCATGAAATGGTCACAGCTCAGTCTTCCTTGTCTGCTGCTGTTTCGATGCTTTGAACCAGGGTACTCTGATTCTTTAGATTGCCTTTTTTTCCAGTATTCTCTGCCCCTTGTTGACATCTTTGGTGGACCCCAGGACCACCACTCCTTGGGCCTCTTCTCTACTTCCCATCCTTCAACTTGTTTTTGTGCGACTGAAGCTCAAACATCTATTGAGCACTCCCTTGGGCCATAGAGTGTCACCCACAACAACCCAGGGGACGCTGCTCGGTTCTTCTAGCAGGTCTTCAGTCACCTTCATTATCTCTGATCCCTCTGCACACATTTCAGCGAATGCCACTGTTATTCTGCCAGCTGCCAAATACCCTGAGCTCCCCTTTGTCTTCATCACAGAGCTGTGCTGAGAAGGCTTCCAGCGTGAACTCAAGAACCAGAGCCAGATTCTCATCTCGGTGCCTGTTCTCCCCTAACTTCTGATGCTGGAAAGGCTGTTACTGCCTCTGCACTTCAGTGTCACACCTCCTCCATGCAGTTTCCCTGACCTCCTCACTGCCCTCCCCAACTCCAGCCTTGCCTTTCTAACTTATTCCCTAAAAGGGAAACACGGTGGTCTTTCTAATCAGATCACTGTCAGGTGTCCTGAAGAAAAGCTTTCTGTGGTCTCCACTGGCTTTCAGACCAATTCCAAAGGTCCACAAGCTCCAGGGGCATCCACAGATGTTAGGGAGGCTGTTTAATCCTACTGCCCTCTGCCTGCCATCGGCCCCAGATGCCACACGTACGCATACACAAAGTTCTGTCCATCCCCTTAATTCTCTTTATACATTTTACATAAGCCTACAAGATTGTGACCTTATCCCCTGTGCTACCCACCACCCTTTTGCAAGTCTCAGGCTGGCTGGTTTCCCTTTGAAAGCCCTCATCCATGTTCATGTCCAGGATTGATGAGCCCCTATCTGTTCTCCGGGGCATCCACTCTCTCGCTCATCAGATCTGGCAAGTCAGATACATCACCTGTCTTGATGACCACTGTTTCCCTTCCCTATGTCACAGAACACAGTAACCAATAATGACACTCACTGTAACTCTAATGACTGAATGAAAACAGTGTATCTGGTGGCTGAGTCACTCAAGGGCATTTCAACAAATGGTTTCCATGTTCATTTAATATGTAAATAAGTTTGAGATGCAAAATATAATACAAAAATCGAGCCAAGAATGGTGATGACCCCTGTAATCTCAGCACAAAGGAGACTTATAGGTTTGCTCAAGTTTAAAGCCTGAGCTACACAGTGAGACCCTGTCACAAAATTAAAAAAACTTTTAAAAAAGAAGTTAGGAAATACATACATAAGCAAAATTAACAATTAATTGTTCGTATTTTGTTATAAAAATTTGGTCAGTATCTAAAGATACTCCCATACTACTGCATATATTTTATAACAGATTATAAAGTTAAATGACCAGAAATAAAGCTGGATATCTTGTGTCAACATTAAGCATTTTACCTGAAATTAAATACTTCACAAAGTGTCAGAAACCTGAACATAATACTAAAACCCAGCTGAAGTCTTAATCACAGTATTTGCCAACTCTAATACGGTAACCACCAACCCCACTTAGTGCTTTTCATCTCCAGAGTAGTGGGAACTAAGGGTCTATAGCATATTTTTGTTCCTCACTTAGCACCATAACAAGCAACTTGGCTCTTAAGCGCCACATGCCTGAGCCATTTAAGAGGGTGCAGGTGCAGCCCTGCTCCCAATTAGACGGGCAATTTTCCAGATTACATGGGCAGGAGCCTCACATTTTTATGAAAATTCAGGCTTCTGGCTGAAAAGCAGATTATGATACCCACTGGAAAGGCTACATTTAAAATATAAACAGATCAAGCTGTGCGAGTTACTCTTCAGGCTTGATTTTTCCACAGTCTTGTTTATCTGACCCTCTTCATCAGATATCAAGCTGACTTCACTGTGTCTGATTTGAAAAGATATTTGTTGGCTTGTTGGCTCTCAGGGTATGAAGTGACAGTGGTACAGAAAGTGACTTTGGGACCTCCTTCCTTAAGCCACTCTACTCCCTAAAATACTCAAGGTGTTTCACAATCAGTAAAGCTATGAATTCTGGGAGCCTGAGAGCAATCTTCAGAGTGCTATCAGCAAACAAGCATCTCTCGAGATGTTTCTACACTTAAGAAGAAAAGGGGCATCACAGAGAAGAGCCAAACATGTTTGCACTCTTTTTCCAACTACTCTGTGGTCTGTAAAATATACTTTCAAGTTCAGAGTTCCAGCTGAAGGCATTCAGAAATTACACTGTGGACCTATGCCCCATACCCAGTATCTTTCCAATGAGCCAGAAGTTTATCTGAGCACATAACCTGAATGGCCTAGGCATTGTATGGAGCCAGGCAGCTGGCTCCCCAGCATCAGGGCAACAACTATAGTTACCACATTGTTATGGCTTCTTCCCAAGACATTCTGTTCCCATAAGAAGCAGACACAACCCGCTACCCCTGCCCCTACCCCTACCCTCTCAAGACAGAACCTCACTGTACAGCCTAGGCTGGCTTGGCACTCACAAGAAATGCCTGTCCTCTCCCCCGACTACTGAAATTAAAGGCATGCACCACCACACCTGTGCTAACATACTCTTTCTTTCTACTAAAGAATATACTTTGCTTTTACTACTTAATGAAACAGTATGTAGAACGGATTCACATTTTTTTTTTTTTTTTTATCAGCTGCATAGGATGTCAGTGTTCGGACAGTGCCACAGATATTTAACTATCAACATGCTTGGCTTTCGAGCTCTTTGAATTCTCTGCAGTTACAAACAATACTGCTATGGACACTCTCTTATACTCCCTACATTTGAACATAAATTGAGGTGACACTTTGGGTTTATGTATGTTGGTTGGTTGGTTTTGAGACAAAGTCTTGCTGTGTAGCTCAGCCTGAGCATGAATAAATGCTGCTTCTCGCCTACTCATGAGTGTTGGGATTACCGATGTGCCCTGCACACCTGACTAGGAGCCTCCCCCGTCCAATTGCTTCCTGTGTGTTTTATATCAAGGCGCCCATGACGGGTCAGCACTTATTTTCATTTCTGTATATGAAGATGGCTTCTGTCTGTCATCTCGCCTGGAGCTGGCCTGAAGAGGGTGGGCCTTGTTCTCACTGTGAAGGAGTCATTCACACTCTCTGCACTGTAAGTCATCTCTGAACATTTCCACCTGAATTACAGGCTTTTCCCATCTGCTGGCTCTCAGCATAGACTCACATAGGATGCTCTAGGCAAGACAACCTGACATATTTGACCTCTATAACATTAACGGGGGACAGGAGGTGTCTAAAACTGCATTTTGTTTGAAATGTCACAATGCTATCTAACACAATATATGCTAATTAAAATATGGAATTTTTATGGATATGGAAACAAATATGGAAAAAGACTTTTAGGGAGGCAGAGATAAGTAATAGGGGTGAAGGGAGGGAGGCAATTGTGAGAGTGACAGTAACCAAAATGCATGATTACTGTACGCAGAACAAATTCAATAAAGATTTAGAAAAAAAAGATTAAAACAGAAACAGGCCACAGGCAATGTCTTCTGATAAATATCTTGAAAAAGAAAAAAACGATTTATTTTCCTACTAATATTTTCAACTGGAAAAAATAATTTTTCAAGAAAATTTATTTTGCTGAATGAATTTCATGTTACACTTGGTAAAAATTCACTGTCAGAAAATAATTTCTTGCAAATGTAGCTTTTCAAATTCTGCTTTGTTTAGAATATGCTTGCAATTCACACACACACACACACACACACACACACACACACACACACATCTGCCTGACAAGTAGTTCACATGATCATAATATTTAATTCACACTAAAAGAAGAACAGGAATAAAAAGTTTAAGTATGTTTGCTAACTTACACAACCTGATCCTGATTTTTTCTATCACACGCAAGTCAGCCTCCTGGCCCAGATCACACCACTTGACAAACTTCTACAGGAGTGCAATGCTCGTTTTCCAACACTGCTGGAAAGATGCTCTTCCTCACTTGTCATACACGAATTTGAGTCACAAACGACTTTTTAAAATGCTGATGAAGCTAAAAGTTGTCACAAATTATAATAGTTAACTGGCCCTATTTACTAATGTCGTTGTTGTGGCCCAGAGCCTCTCCTAAAAACTGTCAAAAAAGTAAAGCAGCAAATCAGTTTGTGTGGCAATAGCTCATTTCTAGAAGAATTTGAAAGTAAGTTAGTCAACAAGGAAACTGAAGCTGGATATGGTGATGCACAGCTGTCATTCCAAGACTATAGGAAGCTGAAACACAAGGATTGCTATGAGTTCAAATCTATCATAGGCTACATTGCCTCAGAACAACAAACCCCGTGAGTCACGTGGTCTCAGAAAAGCCACAGGAGCCACATCCCTTGGCATTTCCCTCTATTGTAAGGGACAGAGATGGGGTGCTCTTGCTAAAGACATTTTTGACTCCTTGTTGGATGTTCACATTTTTTAAAAACAGCAAGGGGGCTGGAGAGATGGCCATGTAGTTAAGAGTACTGGCTGTTCTTCCAGAAAAACAAATTCAATTCCCAGCACCCACATGATGGGTCACAACCATCTATTTCCAGGTGTGACTCTCCCTCAAGTACCAGGGTGCAAGACATACATACATGCTGGCAAGACACCATACACATAAAATAAGACTAAAGTCTTTTTTAAAAAATGGTCTTATTTTTAAAAACCATTTAATAGGCATTCTAAGTTCATCCAACTGCTGTCTGGTTTTTAAAATGGCATTTTACAAAACTGTTCACGGGGCTCTCTACTTTAAAACCAAATTTCCAAAATGCTCTTCAGATATCAAAACAAGCTGGTGGAATGCCTTCCTAGTTCAGAAGTCTAGATGTATATACTGGTGGAACAAAGGGGGAAAGGTTGGTTATACCAGAGAAGGAAAACGACACACAAGGAGTATGCAATTATTTCTTACTATGCGTCCATATGTAATTATTATTTTTATCCTTATGTTCATCACCATATCTTTTCTTTGTGAAGAAAAATACAGGGTAGTAATTTAAATGATATGAACATTCTACAACATTTCCCTCCCTCCACCACAGGCATCCAAAGATAAGATCATTTTGAATCAACCAGAATGAACACAATTAAGAAAACAAAACAAGAGTTTAAACTCTTTAGATATGAATGCAATTGCCAAACCTTAAAAGGCTCTGAAAAACATAATTACTTGTATAAAATTTATGTAATCATTACTAAAAATAATTATCATAATAATAACATTTATAAGAAGTAGCAAGGTTTAAATACTTTTAAACAAATTTTGGAGGGCTGGTGAGATGTCTTAGAGGATAAAGCTGCACACCAGCAAGTCTGGTGACCTGAGTTCAGTCACAGGGACCCACATGGTAGAATGAGAGAACCCAATGCTGTGCTCTATAGCATGGCTGTACCCACAAATGTTAGCACATGTTAGCGTGTGCGTGCGCGTGTACACACACACACACAGACACACACACACACACAAACTTGAATTTTTTTTAAAGGCAGGGGTTGGGGGGTGGTGAAATGGTTCAGCAGGTAAGGGTGCTTCTCAAGCTTGACAACATGATTTTGATTCCTGGGACCCACATGATAAAGGAGAAAACCAGCTCCCGCTAGCTATCCTCTGATTTCCACACGTTTGAGTGTAAATACAAAACAAATAAATGAAATGTAATAATCTTTAAGAAATTAAACTTACTACACAGTAAGAATGTCTCCGGGGATCTGTAAAGATGGCTTAGAGGTTAAGAACACTGGTTATTCTTTCAAAGGTTCAATTCCTAGCAGCCACATGGTGGCTCATGTCCCTCTGTAACTCCAGTTCCAGGAGATTGGACACCCTTTTTTGGCCTCTGTGAACATCAGGCATGCATATGGTGCACATACACACATACACATTAAAACACTACAGAGAGGTAATTGACTTTCAACAGACCTTTCTCTCACACACTCCAGTATGGTTCTCTATGATGGGAACCAAGTCCTTGCTCACATGTGAGTGTGTTCTAAGTTGTCAGTAGTCAATGCACAGAGTGCACTCTAAGTTGTCACTAGTAACATCTCCCAAACACCTCATCTTCCTACAGATACTTCGCTTTGTCCAGGCAGCTGGAAGCTTTCTTTGGTTCACTTTTAATTTTTTTTTTAAAATATGTTCTTCTCTCATATAATATATCCCAACCACATCTTCCCTTCCCTCCAATTCTCTCAGTTCCCACACTACCTCTCCTCTCCCCCAGATCCACTGCTCTTCCAGTTCCCTTCAGAAAATGTAGTTATTCCAGGGATATCAACCAAACATATCATAACAAGATGCAATAAGACTAGGCACAAACAAACCCAAATGTCAAGGCTGGGCAAGGCAACCCAGTAGGAAGAAAAGGGTTCCAAAGGCAGGCATTGTCAGACACATCCTGGACTCCCATGTTAGGACTCTATCAAAAACAGCAAGCTACACAACTATAACATATGCAGAGAAGCTAGGGTATACCCGCGAAGGTTCTGTGATTGCAGTCTCTGTGAGCCCCACTGAACCCTGCTTAGTTGATTTTTTGGGCCATGTTCTCCTAGTGTCCTCAGCCACTGGTTCCTACAGTCCTTCCTCCTCTTCTGTGAGGTTCCCTGAGCTCTGCTTCATGTTTGTCTTTGGGTCTCTGCATCTGTTTCTATCAGCGGTCCGAGGAAGCCTCTGATGGCGCTTGGCCTTGACATAGATCTATGAGTATAGCAGAATATCATTAGGATTTGAGGGGAGACTGGCATCAGTTGTGTTTGGTTCTACCCTAAGGTCTCTAGGCCATCCAACTTTCAGTTCCTGGCCATCCAAGAAGATTCAGGCATGGGCTCCCTAGCTAGTTCTATGTTCTATGTCAACTTGACACAAGCTAGAGTCATCAGATAGGAGGGAGCTCAATTGAGAAAATGCCTTCAAAAGATCAGGCTGTAGACCAATCTCTAAGGCATTTTCTTAATTAGTGATTGAAGCCTGAAAGCAGGTTGACCAAGCCATGGAAAGCAAGTCAGTAAGCAGCACCCCTCCATGACCTCTGCATCAACTTCTTCATTGGGGATACTGCCCTGCTTGAGTTCCTGTCATGACTTCCTTCAGTGACAGAGTACAATGTGGATTGTAAGACATTGTACTGGCTGGTTTTGTGTCAACTTGACACAAGCTGGAGCTATCACAGAGAAAGGAGTTTTAGTTGAGAAAATGCCTCCATGAGATCCAGCAGTAAGGCATTTTCTCAATTAGTAATCAAGGGGGGTGGCCCCTTGTGAGTGGTACCATCTGTGGGCTGGTAGTCTTGGGTTCTATAAGAAAACAGGCTGAGCAAGCCAGGAGCAAGCAAGCCAGTAAGGAACATTCCTCCATGGCCTCTGCATCAGCTCCTGCTTCCTGACCTGCTTGAGTTCCAGTCCTGACTTCCTTTAGTGATGACTAGAAACGTGCAAGAATAAGGTCAATAAACCCTTTCCTCCCCAACTTGCTTCTTGGTCATGATGTTAGTACAGGAATAGAAACCCTGACTAAGACAAATTGGTACCAGGAGTGGGGTATTCCTGTGACAACCTGATCATGATTTGGGGAGGACTGTGGAAGGACTTTGGAACTTTGGACTAGAAGATCAATTCGGTGTTAAGAGCTTTGTGGGATGTTGTGTAGGAGTTTGGAAGATAATGTTGAGAACAGTGCAGAAGTTGGAGGCCTGGTCTGTGAAATTTCAGAGGTAAGATTAAAGACTTTTATCAGGGCCATTGCTATTTTGACTGTGAAGGTTCTGTGGTTTTGGATAGCTGGGGATCGCCTGTGATTAACAAGATACCAGAACTACTAAAGCAAAAACATTGCATTATTGGGACTATTGATGCTGGTTAGCTGGAGTTGGGAAATTGGCAGTGATTGGGAAGAGACCAGCATCATTGAGGTGAAATCTTCTGAGAAGTGTATTCTGAGAGCACAGAGACTGCATTCCAGAGACAGCCAGGGTTGTACCTTGTGCTGTGGCTGGACTTGGTAATATGTAAGAGTCACCCAAGTGGTACTGGTTTTGAAGGCATGAAGGAGTCATGAAGAGCAGCTGAGGCCTGGGCACTGTGAGAGACCTCAGAAGGCCATTGGAGAAGGTGCAGCCTCAGTTGCAATTGACCACCCAGGACTGAAGGGGTCATGCAAAGGTGAGGCTTGGCACCATGAAGAGAGCCAATGAGAGGCTGTTGGTAAAGCCTAGTTGCAGCAGAAGACAGCAGTGTTTTAGAAATGCCAGTACCATACGATGACCACCAAGAACAGCAGCAGCAGTGGAGTGCAGGCATCTGGAGCCTAGAAGACCAGGTATGTGCTGCAAAGGGCAGAGCTGGAAAAGTGACTCAAGTTCTTGGAGTAATCTAGAAGATTGTGAGTGGATCCCAGACATTGGACAGTTGGAGTTTGGTTTTGCTTTTGATTGTGACTGTGCCCTGATATATTTTCCCTCCTGAAGGAAGAAGGTATTTTAACGGAGCCCACAGTTAAGAGACTTTTTATAGTAAAAAGACTTTGAATTTTAAGAGATTGTATATCTTTAAAGGGATTGATATTTTAATAGGAGGAATTTGCAAAGACTGCGGGACTTTTAAAGTTATTTAGATCTTGGGGATAAATAAGAAAGTAAGGGTTGAGGCTTAATGTATTTGTGTGTCAAGTTGACGAGGCATCAATTGTACTGCCTGGGTTTGTGTCAACTTGACACAAGCTGGAGCTATCACAGAGAAAGGAGTTTTAGTTGAGAAAATGCCTCCATGAGATCCAGCAGTAAGGCATTTTCTCAATTAGTGATCAAGGGGGGAGGGCCCCTTGTGAGTGGTACCATCTGTGGGCTGGTAGTCTTGGGCTCTATAAGAAAGCCAGCTGAGCAAGCCAGGAGAAGCAAGCCAGTAAGAAACATTCCTCCATGGCTTCTGCATCAGCTCCTGCTTCCTGACCTGCTTGAGTTCCAGTCCTGACTTCCTTTAGTGATGACCAGCAGTGTGGAAGAGTAAGCTGAATAAACCCTTTCCTCCCCAACTTGCTTCTTGGTCATGATGTTTGTGCAGGAATAGAAACCCTGACTAAAACAGCCATATAAACCTTTTCCTCATCAAGTTGCTTTGATCATGGTGTTTCATCACATCACTAGCAACTTTAACTAGGACAGTTCTCATGTGATTAAATGGTTGTAACTATCTCTAGGAAAGTGTTTGCTGTATTTCAGTTGCATTCAAGTCCACCTCCTTTATCCTATAAATGCAGACTTTTTCCTTTGGGGTCTAACAAGTGCTCTTCATTCATTCTTTTTTTTTATTAAATAAAATATTAAGCTGATACAAGTACTTTCTCATCACTTTCTTAGTATAGAGTTCTAAGACTAAAATTATTAGGAGCCTTCCAGTTTCCTTCTGCAGCAGAGAGCTCATCCTGTAACACAGGGCTCTATACTCAAATAGGGCCAGGAGAGAACTGGTCTCCCAGGTGTGCTGACACACCTTCGAGCACAGGAAGACCACCACTTCTGTTCAAATTCCTGGATCAAAAGGGACCCTCAAAGTGGCATCAGGACAGAGGAACCAAGGAACGGCTGAGGACAGGATCCTTCTGGTTTCTGTCTGCACCCCAGAGCTGACTCTGTACCACAGCTCTCCAAACCCAAATTCCTCTCAGAGAGAGCTGGTCTCCAAGGAGTACTGACACAAAGGCTTGCAGGAGGGACAAGCCACAGTCAGAGAGAGAAACACCAGCTAACAACAGAGATAACCAGATGGCAAAAAGCAAGGGCAAGAACATAAGGAACAGAAACCAAGGCTACGTGGCATCATCATCTCCCATGACAATGAGCCCTGGCTACCCCAACACACCAGAAAAGCAAAATCACATCTCATGATGATGATAGAAGATTTTTAGAAGGACATAAATAACTCCCTTAAAGAAATACAAGAGAACACAGGTAAATAGCTAGAAGCCCTTAAAGAGGAAGCACAAAAACCCTTAAAGAATTACAGGAAAACACAATCTAACAAGCAAAGGAAATGAACAAAACCATTCAGGATCTAAAAATGGAAATAGAAACAATAAAGAAATCACAAAGAGAGACAACCCGGGAGTTAGAAACCCTAGGAAAGAGATCAGGAGTCATAGATGCAAGCAACACCAACAGAATACAAGAGATAGAAGAGAGAATTTCAGCTGCAGAAGATACCATAGGAAACATTGACACAACAGTCAAAGCCGCAAAATACAAAAAACTCCTAACCCAAAACATCCAGGAAACACAGGAAACAATGGGAAGATCAAACATAAGGATAATAGGTATAGAAGAGAGTAAAGATTTCCAACTTAAAGGGCCAGTAAATATCTTCAACAAAATTATGGAAGAAAACTTCCCTAACCTAAGGAAAGAGATGCACATAAACATTCAAGAAGCCTATAGAACTCCAAATAAATTGGACCAGAAAAGAAACTCCTCCTGTTACATTATAGTCAAAACACCAAATGCACAAAACAAGGAAAGAATATTAAAAGCAGTAGGGGAAAAAGGTCAAGTAACATATAAAGGCAGACCTATCAGAACTACACCAGACTTCTCACCAGAGACTATGAAAGCTAGAAGATCCTGGGCAGATCTCATACAGACCCTAAGAGAACACAACTGCCAGCCCAGGCTACTATACCCAGCAAAACTCTCAATTACCATAGATGGTGAAACCAAGATATTCCATGACAAAACCAAATTTGCACAATATCTTTCCACAAACCCACCCCTAGAAAGGATAATAGATGGAAAACACCAACACAAGGAGGGAAGCTACACCCTAGAAAAAGCAAGAAAGTAATCTTTCAACAAACCCAAGAGAAGATAGCCACACAAACATAAAAATAATATCAAAAATAACAGGAAGCAACAATCACTATTCCTTAATATCTCTTAACATCAATGGACTCAATTCCCCAATAAAAAGATGTAGACTAACAGACTGGATATATAAACAGGACCCAACATTTTGCTGCATACAGGAAATGCAACTCAGAGTTAAAGACAAACACTAGCTCAGAGTAAAGGGCTGGAAAACAATTTTTGAGGCAAATGGTCCCAAGAAACAGGCTGGAGTAGCCATTCTAATATCTGATAAAATCGACTTTCACCCAAAAGTCATCAAAAAAGGTAAGGAAGGACAATTCATACTCATCAAAGGAAAAATCTACCAAGAAGAACTCTCAATTCTGAACATCTATGCTCCAAATGCAAGGGCACCTACATTCATAAAAGAAATTTTACTAAAGCTCAAAGCATGCATTGCACCTCACACAATAATAGTGGGAGACTTCAACACCCTACTCTCATCAATGAA
>CM052708.1:1761728-1813538 GCA_028551405.1 Uromys caudimaculatus
CACATTCTCCTAGTGAAGCACATTCTCCTAGTGAAGCACATTCTCCTAGTGAAGCACATTCTCCTAGTGAAGCACATTCTCCTAGTGAAGCACATTCTCCTAGTGAAGCACATTCTCCTAGTGAAGCACATTCTCCTAGTGAAGCACATTCTGTGGAAAGAGTTGCCATCAGACCAAGGGTTCACTTTGTACAACTTAATCTGCACATTCAAATTTGAAACTCTGACTTCAAATGGCAAATAACCAAACCCAGTAATGAGGGATCACATGCCAGCAGCTCAAAACTAAGTCACAGCTCTACCCAAGTCTTCCATTACCAGCCTGACAGCAAGAATCAAACTGCTTAGGAAAACCCACCTTTTCCATATCTTACAGAGAAAAACTGACAACTGATTTTTAGTAATTTCAATACTAACACACATAACTTAGCAAACACACACACACACACACACACACACACACACACACACACACACACACACTAATAATAAACGTGCACAGCTACTAGCAGAAACTACCAGCATCTCAAAGCACAGTAACGACCGCCACTACCCATCAGAACAGGGAGAATGGTGAAGGATTCATGAAGAACTGCCGCATCATAACTTCCTCAGCAGGTGGACTGCAAACCAATCCAGAATAATCTGCTGAATTCCACAGCCACTGAGGTCAGTTTCTGTGTGCAAATTTTTGTAGGAAGAAAAAGGCCCTCAGAAAGTGGGCCACTCATCTGAAAATTTCCAGTGTGGCACAAAGCTATGTCATGCAAGCACAGAGATGTATTCGGTGGGGTAGACAGACATAGATACAGGCGGACTACAAAGGAGCCCTCCCATGGCTCATGAATAAGTCAAGGAAATGATCAGGAAAAAATGGGGGAGAAACAGAAAGATGTTTAGACAGATGGCCCACTTAAAATGCCTGAGATAGGGCATAAGCAATTTTAATGAAACTTTAGATCTAGCACATGAATTTTTTTCTTATTTTCCTCAACTGAAGAGGAAAAGAAAACAACTCCAAGGAAGACAGAAAATCAGCCATGTGCTGAAAATTCCACATTCAGCAAGTTCAGACAGAAGAAGGGTCAGAAGCATGAGTTTTAGTAGTACAATAAATTCATGCAAAATTCTTCACAGAATCATCAGCTATCAAAATGAATAGAAAAAAGCATGGAACAAACACATTAAAGGAATTTTAAACAGAAGTCTACTGCCAAGCCAAACAAAAAAATCTATGCCTTATTATGTGAGAACTACAACAGGGTAACATTAAAGTTCATCACTGAGAAGACAGATAAAAGCAGCTTTCAGAGAACCCTTCAAAGACAGAAACAAGTATGCAGGAGGATCAAGATCCACCTACATGCAATTTAAAATGTGTGCACCCAACACATGACACAGTACCAAAGCCTGTCACAAAACTGTCCTGAGATATCATGGACATCACTGAGTTTAGTGTTAGCATCACAGATAATCAGACGAGTGACAGAGACTCTAGTACTGAATGTGTCATTACAATCTTACAATTATTCATAGATGCAAATCCCACTCTCTTCCTCCACTGCAAAGTGTGTGTGCTTCTAGAAGTGGAGCACATGAGTCAGGAAAGCAACCCAGACTAGTGGGCACTACCGCAAGCCTCACCCGTTGACCAAGGGTAAGTCCGTGAACACTCTGTGGCCTCCATATGATAGAAGCTCACTGTGCCTCTGTTTTCCCATCCGTAAGAATGTCTAGCTTGTATGTGGATGAGAGGCAATGAGACGTGAAGCACTTGCGGTGTCACTGTGCAGCTAGGGTCCAGCGTCCACAAACATCATCAGGGGCTGCTATAGGAATCTGAAAATGTTCCATTGTCTCGCAATGCTGCACATCTTTTTGAAAGGATAGGTAGATATGTAAAGGACACCTGCTGCCCTGTTCTAATAGCCATAATATGGATCCTACAAGGTGCCTGTCATTATTAACGCTCTCTTCTTGATGGGATTCAGAATCCCCAAGGTAACATATCTCTGGATGATTTTATGAGGGTACTTCAGAGAACTGTGACTGAAGAGGGAAGACCTACCCTGAATGTAGGTGGCCCCCAAAGCCTGAGAGGAAAGTAAGCCAATCAAGACCATTCAGCTCTCTGCTGCCTGACTGAGGGTGTACTGCAACCTCACACTCCTGCCAACAGGCCTTGCCAACCATGCCAGACTCTCCTCTCAAACTGTGGGTCAAAATAGCTTCTTTCTTCAAGTAACATTGGTCAGCTATTCTGTTGCAGCAATAACTAAGAATACAGTGGCTATTGATATACAAAAAGATATGGTACATACATGAAATCCTGTCATCTGCAGCAACGGGGATAGAACAGAGAACACAAGCTGAAACAAACAAGTTACCAAAAGACAGATATTAAATGAGCTCACACAACAGAGACAAAACAACTTGGCTTCATGAATGAACACTGAGTAGGAGTCACTGGAAGCCAGAGGGTTAGGGGGAAAGGGATGGAAAAGGGGTTGGATAACAAGATACCAAATTGTTAGACAGGAAAAGTCACTAGAGGGCTGGATAACAGGTTCCAAATACAGTTACAAAGGAGGAGTACTCCCTGCATTTTATACCACGGAGATATGACTGGAAGACAAGGACTCGAAGGATCCTAGCATAGGAAAACAGAGGGTTTTGTTTTTTCTCCAGACAGGGTTTCTCTGTGTAGCCCTGGCTGTCCTGGAACTCAATCAGTAAACCAGGCTGGCCTTGAACTCACAGAGATCCTCCTGCCTCTGTCTCTTAAGTGCTGAGACTAAAGACATGGGACATCACTACCCAACTGGAAACAAAGATATTTAAGATGTCAATGCTGGGCTGGAGAGATGGCTCAGCCATTAAAGGCTAGGCTCACAACCAAAAATATAAGATGTCAAGGCTGACTATCCTTCTAAGACCATTTTATGTGACATATGTATCACATTATCACACAGCACCCACCAATAAAAGAAAACAAAATAAAATGCAATTTACATAGTGAACTTCAGCAGTCTTCAATTCTACCACTTGCCTTTCAGCCCTCCCACAGTTAATAACGGGTTATACTTCTTGGCTCCAAAGCTTCACCTCAGTGCATCCTGAACACATGCAGCACGGTCTGAGCTTTTGTTCAATGTACTTCTGAATTCCCCTCATGCTTATTGGATGCTTTATTCTACATATCATGTTCTCTTGTACACATGCTAAAGTTAGCTCCTCCTGTTGATGGGCACTGAGATATCTCCATTTTAGATTTAGAATGGATGTGAGGTTCCTGTCATTATTATAAATACCAAGGAGCACCACTCTTCGCTCTTATCCATCACCCAAGTGCCTGTGTCAGTTTGCATTCCTGCTGCAGTGAAGAGACTTCCTCTGGCACCTGTCCTATCCTTAGCAGTACTAGGTATCTTGAGCGCTCTGGACTGTAGATGTTCTAATAGCCATAGAATGGAAACTTGGTTTGTTCTTTTGTTTGTTTGGGTTTTTTTGTTTTTTGTTTGTTTGTTTGTTTGTTTTTTGATTTTGTTTTTACTACACTAAGGCTCAAAAGGCATGTTTTCTTGTGGTTTTTGTTGTTGTTTTATTTTTATATTTGTTCATTTTGCTGTGTGAGGGCATGCCACAGTGCTCCTGTAGAGGTCAGAGGACTCCTTATAAGTCAGGTCTCTCCTCCCACCATGTGGGTCCTTTATTCAATGTACCATTTCCTGACCCACTCTTCTAAATGAACGCATTGACTTGTGACTGATTTCTGGTTTTCTTCTGTGAGAGGACAGGGATGGAGGTCATTCAGGGAGATTCTGTAGGCCATGCCTTGCACTTGTGTTCACCTATAGTGTCATTGTTTTTCAAGCTCCCTTTCAACAGCCAGAAAGATTCCAAAGCCTCTCGTCTACTCCCCAGAGATAGCCCTCCTGGAATTGTGATTAGACCTATACCCAATCTAACTTATATAAGGCAGGGGTCACCTTCACCTCTGCTCATCCCATCTGCAGGCAGGTGGAGACTTAATATTGAATTTCTTTTCATCACACACATCAGGTCTGAGTCTCTTTTGTTAATTTTTATCTGTTATGATAGATGTCTTACAGACTTCTTAGACAACCTACTAAGTTGTTCTGCAAAGCCTTGTTTTCCAATCTTTATGCTTATTTTTTGCATCCCTAATTATTCTGAGGGATGATGACATAGAATATGCTTTGTTAAGGTATTTGCTTAATTATTTTAATGTTATGTTAAATTAAACATTGATTCTTTTTCGTTAATTTTAGTTTTTATTGAAATACGATTTATATTTGATTTTTAACCCTATATTTTCCTAAATGTGTTAGTTTGGACATTCGTTTCATAGATTTCTTAAGGATTTTTTTATGCAAATGATTCTGACCTCTCTGAACACAAAGCACTCATTTTCCTTTTTGTCTGCCTGTCTTATTTTGCTTCTTTTTATTGTGAAGATTAGGATCCCTAGGATAATATGGAAAAAATATTAAATGATGTATTACTTTTTACTTGTGTGTGAGAGAGAGATAAAGAGGAGGGTGTGTGTGTGTATCTCTCTCTCTCTCTCTCTCTCTCTCTCTCTCTCTCTGTGTGTGTGTGTGTGTGTGTGTGTGTGTGTGTGTGTGTGTGTGTGTGTGTGTGTTAAGAGGGAGAGAGAGAATGCCACAAGTATATGTGTGCCCACAAAGGCAGTTACAGGAGGCCAGATGCGGTACTGAGAATGAAGCCTAGATCCTCTAGAAGAGCATCAGGTGCTCTTAACTGCCAAGCCACCTCTCCAGACACTTATTCTCAATCTTATGAAGACAACATCCAATGTATTTTTCTAACATTTTTTGCCCTGCTCACTCCTTTCCTTTTGTGACTCCCAACACATGTGTGCTATCTTTATAACACTAAACTGTCTTCAATTTATTAAAACATATTTGCTGAAATATATTCTACATTTAAAACAAACAAACAAACAAAACACCTGGGCCTGAACAGCTCAGTGGTCAAAGTGCTTGCTGTGTGAGCAAAAGGACTGAGGCTTGGAGCCTCAGAACTCACACTAGCCAAGTGGGCATAGAGGTAGGCTCACCTGTGATCCCAGATCTCAGGAAAAGAAAGGATCTCCATAGCAACCTGGCTAGGAAAACTAGCTGTATCAGAGAAATCTGGGTTTGACTGAGAGACCCTGACACAGAAAAGAAGGTTAAGGAACCATTAAGGCAGATCCCTGACATACGCTTTAGGTCTCCACAGCCACATGCACTTATGTATGCCCAGACACATGCAAACACACAAACATGAAAAGAAAATATTCCCAATGTTTAAGGTACATAACTTGTAAGTTTGGACATATGTGTGTCTCTGATACCAACTACCACAGTCATGGTGTGAAACCCTTCTGTGCTTCAATGTCTGGAATTCCATTTACTCTTTCTTCAGGGTGTATAGACTATCATTCATCTACCTTCTGAACTACCCATCCTCTGTTCTGTCACCTCCAGCCTGCTTTCCAGTGTCCCCAGCAAAATGTCCATGGCAGATACATTGTACAACTGGAATTTCACTTCCTGCATTCTTATTGCTTCCAGTTTTCATGGTGAATTCCATTTCAGTTTTCTCATTGGTCTTTAAACTCTCATTTGTTCTTAAAATTTGAAATAATTAAGTCCTTACTCATGATTCTAACAGCTTCATATTCTCCTGGCTGGTTTCTTCTGACTGCTTTTTCTCTGAACTATGAGTCACCTTTATTCTTAAGCTACATGCCAAATCAACCTTCAGGGTTGGGGAGATACTGAAGGGGCTGCACATGTTATGTGATCTTCCTGAGTGGTCTTTATGACAGCAGGCACTGAAGTTACTAATTAATAACTGAAGTTGAAATCTTGCTTGCTTGTCATATAAAGATGTGTCTATTTGGTTTTGTTCTTAATAAATCAAACATCCCAAACTGCTGATTCCAGAAACAGTCTTTTCTCCCAAGGGATAGCCCTCCAGGGTTTTAATGGAAAGCTTGAAGTATTTACAAGACCTTCCAACTGGGAAGATTCAGAACTGCAAGCATCATCAGCATATCTCTTGGTATGCAACTCAAATTCAAGTTCTGTCCATTCATCACTCCAGCAAGTTCATGCTAGGGTCCTGGAGTCTTTATGCACACACATTTCAAGAGGCAGTCATTAACTTGAGAGAAGTGAATTTCCAATATGGAACTCTCCTGTGTATTTCTATTTTGCCATGATATCCTGCTTGATGTCAAAAAGTTCTGACAATCCTAAATGTCTTCTGTGAGGCATAACATAGTGGCTATTTAAGTTCTAGCTATTCTCTGATGCCTTTGACAGTGACTACACTATAGAGAACAAAACAGATGTGCACCTCACACACTGTAGTTTCTGACAGACCTGCCTTGTAGGAAGTATGCAGGTTCTGATTTGGATGTGTATCTCTTTTGGGAAGCTTACAGTCAGGAATGTATACATATATACATATGTATGTATCTGTGCTGCACATCAGATACATGGTAGATAAGTACTTCTACCAGTAAACTGCCCTATATGCCCCGGGCTCCAATCCTTTCCCCCATCCATTTTGTTATCTATTGAGGAATGAATTCTTTGATTACTGATACAATTTATGTGACAAATCATTATTCTCTTACTGAAAGCCAAAACCATACAATGGAAAAATGAAAGCATCTTCAACAAATGGCGATGGACTAACTGGATGTCTACATATAGAAGAATGAAAATAGATCCATACTTAATCACTCTGCATGAAACTCAAGTCCAAGTGGATCAAGGACCTCAACATAAAACCAGATACCCTAAATCTCATAGAAGAGAAAGTTGGAAATGCCCTTGAGTGTGTTGGTACAGGAGACAATTTTCTGAACAGATCACCAATGGCTCAGGCTCTAAAACCAAGACCAACAATTGATAAATGGGACCTCATGAAACTGCAAAGCTTCTATAACGCAAAGAGCACTGTCAATAGAACAAATAGGCAGCCTACAGATTGGGAAAAGATCTTCAACAGTTCTACATCTGCCAGAGGGCTAATATCCAAATTTTACAAAGAACTGAAGAAGTTGGACCCAAATAACTCAATTAAAAAGTGGGGTACAGAACTAAACAGAGAATTCTCAATAGAGAAATCTCAAATGGCTCAAGAAACACTTAAAGAAATATTGATGAAATTCGCAGGCAAATGGATGGAACTTGAAAATATCATCCTGAGTGAGGTAACTCAGTCACAAAAGAACAAACATGGTATGTACTCACTGATAAGTGGATATTAGCCCAAAAGTTCAGAATACCCAAGATTCAATTCACAGCAACTGTTGGACTGAGGGTGGGGTTCCAGATGGAGAAGTTGGAGAAGGGACTGAAAGAGCTGAGGGAGTTTGCAGCCCTATGGAGGGAGCAACAGTGTCAACTGGCCAGGCCCCCGGTGCTCCCAGAGACTGGATCACCAACCAAAGAATACACATGGAGGGACCCATGGTGCTGGCCACATATGTGTCAGAGGAGGGCCTTCTTGGCCATCAGTGGGAGAAGAGGCCCTTGGGCCTGAGAGTGTTAGATGCCCCAGTATAGGGGAATGCCAGGGAGGGAAGATGGGAGTGGGTGGGTGGGTGGGGGAATACTGTCATAGAGGCAGGGGGAGGTGGGATGGGATAGGGGGTTTCCAAAGGGGAGACCTGGAAAGGGGAAAACATTTGAAATGTAAATAAAATATCAAAAAAATAAAAGAAAAGTCGAGCAGTGGTGGCGCACCTTTAATCCCAGCACTTGGGAAGCAGAGGCAGGTGGATTTCTGAGGTCAAGGCCAGCCTGGTTTACAGAGTGAGTTCCAGGACAGCCAGGGCTACACAGAGAAACCCTGTCTCAAAAAACTAAAAAAGAAAAAGAAAAAAGAAAAAAGAAAAAAGAAAAAAGAAAAAAGAAAAAAGAAAAGAAAAGAAATATTCAAAGTCCTTAGTCACCAGGGAAATGCAAATCAAAACATTTCTGAGGTTCTATCTTATACAGAACGGAATGGCTAAGATCAAAATATAGCAAATGCTGACAAGGATCTGGAGCAAGGAGAACACTCCTACATTGCTGGTGGGAGTACAAACTTGTACAACCACTTTGGAAATCAATTTGGTGGTTTCTCAGAAAACTTCAAATAGTTCTACCTCAAGACCCAGCTATACCACTCCTGGGCATATACCCAAAAGTTGCTCCAACATTCCACAAAGACACTTGCTCATAGCAGCTTTATTAGTAATAACCAGAAACTAGAAAAAAAAAAAACAAAACAAAACTAGAAGTGCCTCAACCGAAGAGTGGATAAGGAAAACATGGTACATCTACATAAGAGAATACTATTCAGCTATTAAAAACAAAACATCATGAATTTTGCAGGCAAATGGATGGAACTTGAGAATATCATCCTAAGTGAGGTGACCCAGATGCAAAAGGACATGCATGGTATGTACTCACTTATAAGTGGATATTAGCCATAAAATACAGGTACCATGTTATACTCCACAGACCCAAAGAATCTAAACAAGGAGGGTCCAAGTGAGGATGCTTGAATCTCACTAAGAAGAGGGAATAAAATAGTCATAAGAGGCAGAAAGGGGAAGGGAACTGGGAGGGTGAGGGAGGGAATGAGGGCTCCAGGATCAGGTGGGGGTAAGGACAGGAGAGATGGCTAGATGGCTATGAAAATGAATAGAAATCTGCAACTGACAGGGGTGAGGAGGTGGGGGCATCTCCAGGACAAGACAGAGACCTAGGATAAGAGAGGCATTCAAGGCTCAATGGGGGTGACCTTAGCTGTGACTCACTACATTGGGGATATGGAACCTGAAGTGGCCACCTCCTGTAGCCAAGCAGGCACCCCACTGGAGCAATAGAGACACCAATCCACCCATATAACTTTCAACCCAGAATTTATCCTGTCTACAAGAAATGTAGGCACGGGGGATGGAGCAGAGACTGGGGGAATGGCCAACTAATAACCGCCCCAACTTGAGACTCATCCCAGGGACAAGCACCCATCCCTGACACTATTAATGGTACTCTGTTGTGCTTACAGACAGGAGCTAGTTGTCCTCTGAGAGGCTCCACCCAGCAGCTGACTCAGACAGATACAGATACCCACAGCCAAACAGTAGATGGAGCTTGGGGGCTCTTATGGAAGAATAAGAAGAAAGGTCGCGGGCTCAGAAGGGGATAAGAACTCTACAGGAAAACCAACAGCGTCAACTAACCTGGACCCTTGATGTTCTCAGAGTATACAAGGGCTGGACCTAAGCCTCTCTGCACATATGTAGCAGATGTGCAACTTGGTCTTCCTGTTGGTCCTAAATAACTGGAACGGGGTGAGGGGGGGAGGTTATCGCTATCCCAAAAGCTGTTGCCTGTCTATGGGATATGATCTTCTAGCTGGGCTGGCTTCAACAGGAGAGGAAGTGCCTAGTCTTGCAGAGACTTGAAGTGCTAGGATGAGTGAATGAATACCCCCGGGGGGCACCCACTCATAGGAGAAGGGGAGTGGGGAATGGGGGAATGTTTGTGGGAGAGGGTGACTGGAAGTAGGGCAGTGAGTGGGATGTAAAGTGAATAAGTTAAAAAAAATAAATTAAATTTTAAATTTTTTTAAAAAGAAAGAAATTTAGATTCCTTGTCCTCTCTAGAAAACATCTAGACATCTTCTGCTTTGGTGTTTGGGTAGCCATCTATCTTACTTGACATTACTGTTCCTAAAAGAAGGGACAGCTCTGCTCCTATCACAGATTCTTGCATCTTATCATATGAGCACTATCTGCGATTTTAGAATGACTCAGTAACAAATTCTGAAGACAAAAGACTAACAGCATGAAAAGAAGAATGTGTGTAAAGGAGCAGAGCTCTGTGAAGTAGATGGTCATAAAACCGGTCAGCCGGGCCAGTGCTATCTAGACCCACAGAACAAGAGAGCAAATCAGAATTTCCACAGAGAAGCAGATTGAAGGCAAAAAAGAAAAAACAAAAAACATTGAAATATACCTCTAAGATAGCATACACTTCAAACTTCTTTTTAAAATAAACAGTAACACAAGAAGCTTAATTCACTTTTCCTATTACCACGAAAACACTGGTGACTATAAAATAGGATCTAAGTATAACATGAACAACTACTACATGAGTATTATTTTAAACAACCAGACTTTCAAACAACATGACTCATTGGTCTCTCATTATTGTCCCTAGAGTTTTATTTATACTTCTTGTATTTTCTAAATTTCACAGAATTTATTTCTAGGACAGATTACACTGAAATCTTTGCTTGGGGTGAAGATGAAAAAGTAAACAAAACAATATCTAGCCAAGTTGTTTGAAAAGATCAGACTTGAGCACATGCACTTCCATCTGCACTGTTCTGTGGCATCTGAGGGAAAAGCAACAAGGAAGCGAGCTGACGAGCAGATATTAACGAACACAACCTCCAAATGGAGCTCCTGGAGCAAGCTTTCATCTCATTCTGGTACGTCTCATTACTCCGCCTGCCATTAAACACCTAAATCATTATGTTCTTTTATGCATAAATACAGGAAGAAGCAAGCTGAAAAATTAAGCAATATCTTCAAAAACCCTATTTCCCATTTGTACTAATTCCATCCTCTTTTTAATATTGCATTTCTCTCCCTGACAAATCTCTCTAAATCAATTTTAAATTCTTTGTTGGAACAAGGCCAAACATAAATATACAAATACTGCTCCTTTTCCTACTGAAAATTACTTTGCACAGATCGACTAACTTGGATTTTTAACAATCATCTTTATATTATGCAAATTAATCTTTTGACATTTTCTTATAAATGCACTGATGGTGTTGATTTAGTTTCAATTCAAAAATCAGGGATTTCATTACCCTATAAAACATATCCAGAGTTCAAAGTATTTAATGGGGGTTAAACAAAATGCAAACATTTAATGCAACATTAAACATGTGAAACAAAAACTTGATTGCCTGAAGAAAGCATGCTATGCTGTTACCCTGGTGACAGGTTAAAAAAGGGATTGTGAGATGAATAGCTGTATGATATGAAATTAAAATGTTTCACATTGAACAATCCGAAATGAATTGGGAAAGGTTAGAGTAGAGAAGAGAGAAATCAATTCTCCAATGGCAATGGTGAATGGGAGAGAAGAATGAATAGGATTTGCCAGTGGGGTGCACCAGCTGCCAAGTATCCTGCAGCCACAGCATTACAATAATACTGATGAAATGTGCACGAGCTTCTGCCATCAGGGCAGGGGAGGAAAAGGATCTCCCACAATAACAGGCTGTTCTGACATCTAGCCCTTGCAGAACAACCAAACTGAAGAAAAATACTTTAAAATGTCGTATTCAGCAAATATTACAGATGTGTCATCTTACACATGTATGATTTCATGTTTGGGATCTCTGTGATTTCTAACTCAGACAAGACACAGACATAGTAAATAACTGAAAACAGTAACAGCAGCAGTGAAAGCCAACAGGAAAATGTATTTGTATTTGTCTCCTCGTCTCCTCTTACTGCTTTCAGTGGGTTGGTTGCTCAAATGGAAGTGTGTGCTTCCAAAGATGTTGCAAGGCCTCATGTGTTTGGAAATACGCAAAGTATACAGTCAGCCATCAACACACCAACTTCACTGTAAAAACAGGACCTAGCTGAGAATATACATGAATTAAGTATGACATAAAAGTTGTTTTATTTCATAGGTGATATAAGTGTGATTATAACATACCTTTTTAAATCCAGAAAACTAAACCTCCTCTAATGCAAACTACCCAATAATATTGGCTTTTTCTTAGTAATAAGTTTCACAAGGCTAATTTTTTTCTGTGTTCCTTTCCCTAATTAGCATTCAATAGTTAAAATCCTATTTGAAACGTGAAACTCAACCTCCAGATGGAAATTTAAAAACAACTGAACAAATCACATCCGAGACCAGGAAAGGCCACTGCCTTTCAATAGCAAGAAAAGCCTCAGATAATTGCATCTGTCAGGTAGAAATCATTAGGACATTGATTCTCCATTTTATCAGGAAGCCAGATGAGAAAAGAATGTACGACACAGATGTCAACACAGTACATAGAGGGAATTCAAGAGAATGTAATTTCCCCTTAGAGGATTGTAGTTGAAAGGGTTAAATTGGTTGGTGGCAGGTTGTGTGGCTGGTCAGATGCCCAAGATATCCCTCTAAGCCAGGGTAAGGTCACACACTGAACCACATTGTAGGCTGAGCTGTTTTCATCAATATTACCACAGTTCATAAGAACATTCTGACTCTGAGACTTTAGCATCTGAACTAGTAATTATGGGAATGAAGTAAACTCTGTGACCTTGTTCAATTCAAACAGGCTCAGAGCAGAAGAAGCTGGAGAATCTGAAGAAGCCAACACTGTTGTTTAGACAGTAAAATGAAGGCAAAGGCTGAAGCAGTTTAGCAAAGCAGTTTGTATCACTTGTTTGTACCTTACCAAGAAGCTGGAACCAAACTCCTGGCACCTCACTAGGCCCTGGTTCCACCTGCCAACTGTTCACAGTTCAGTGCTGGGTGAAAGGGCCAAAACAACCAAAGCAACTCACAATTTCCAACCCTGAAAAAAATCTAACTACAGGACATGTCATAAAGCAGAGGCCTTTGGTGGGTACATTTTCATTGCAGACAAGATTTGGGGGTGTACCATCACGTTCTGTAAGGCGTCCTCATGCAAATTACCTGTCTATTATTCCTATTAGAACAAGATTTTCAACCATATGCTAATTTTTATAGTGCTAATGCATGGTTTTTCAAAACTACTATTTTGAAGAACATTAATATGGCAAAACATTGACAATATAATGGTATATTTTTAAAGTTGTCCTTTTAAGTGGAAATCTCCCTTTTCTATAAAAATCAAAGCAAAGGAGAAGACTTTATATATCTATGTGGAAGGCCAATCTGATTCTTCTGCCTCCACCTCCCGAAGGAATATAGGTCTGTGCCTGGTGTGTGGGCTCAGCCATGCCTCATTCACTACTCTTGTCTACTGCTTTCTCAAAGTCCATTGTTGTACCCTCCCCACTAAAAAAGATGGGTGCTGAAGAGTTCCCAGGGCCATACCTTGGCTACTGCTATCTCCCTTACTTGTCTCCCAGCTTCAATTTTTAACCTGGTTATAAACTGTTTCTAAATCTGAAGCCAAAAAATCTTGTTAGTACCTACACTGAAGCAAGTTCCTTACTGAAAACCTGCACTGACTCTCCACTTCCCATGGGGTACAAACCTCAGTCCTAACTCAAGAATCACTGCCCTTCCCTGTCCCACTCAGGGAGGAAGGATGGAGAGGGGAAGAAGTTTAGTCTTAGTTTCTATTGCTGCAATGAAACACCATGGCCAAAAAGCAAGCTGGGGAGAGAAGAGTTTCTTTACTGGCTTGTACCCAGAGCTTACCCAGCCTAATTTCTTATAAAACCCAGAACCACCAGCCCAGGGATAGCCCCATCCACAATGACCTGGGCCCTCCCCACCAATCACTAATTAAGAAAACGCCTTACAGCAGGAACTTATGGAGGCATTTTCTCAACTGTGGTTCCCTCCTTTCAGATTACTCTGCTTTGTGTTAAGTTGACATAAATTTATCCAGCACAATAAGAGAGGAAGGGAAGAAGGAATGGAGGGAGGGAAGAAGGGAGGGAGGGAGGGAGGGAGGGAGGGCAAACAGGCAGGCAGACAATCAAGTAGTAATAAAGTAGTCAGACTTGTGGAAACGAGGGGCAGAGTAGCAGCTCTGGCCTACAGACTTTCAGTTCTGCACAATGAAGAAGCTCTAGGGCTACTACAAACACGGGTGCTATAGCTGACACTACAAACCTAAACACTTGGAAATGGCTACAGTGGTAAATGCTGCTGTTTGTTTAACACAAAATACAAATCCCATTAGTTCTTGTCTTTCTTCCTCTCCTCTTCCCTCCTTTTCCCTCCCAGTCCAAACGGTTTTACTATGTAGTTTTAACCAGCTCTTTACTCAGTATGTAGCCTACAGTGTGCTCAAACTCAGTAATCCTTCTACCCCAGCCTCCTAAGTGCTGGGATTAAAAGTGCAAGCCATTATGCCTGAATCCCTAGTTCTCTTTATCAACAACATTATTAAGTGTATTCCAAATGAGTTAAAGAGTTGAGCACTGCTAATTTTTCTAATTGCTCCTTATAAGAGAATGTGAGTGCATCTTCTGGTGAGCTGTTAAAAGGGGTTGTCTTGGGGTTTCTAATGCTGGGATGAAACACCATGACTAAATGGAGTTTGGAGAGGAAAGGGTTTATTTCATCATTGTCTTAGTCAGGGTTTCTATTCCTGCACAAACATCATGACCAAGAAGCAAGATGGGGAGGAAAGGGTTTGTTGAGCTTACACTTCTGTGCTGCTGTTCATCACCAAAGGAAATCAGGACTGGAACTCAAGCAGGTCAGGAAGCAGGAGCTGATGCAGAGGCCATGGAGGGATGTTACTTACTGGCTTGCTTACCCTACCTAGCTTGCTCAGCTGGCTTTCTTATAGAGCCCAAGACTACCAGCCCACAGATAGTACCACCCACAAGGGGCCCTCCCCCCTTGATCACTAATTGAGAAAATGCCTTACTGCTGGATCTCATGGAGGCATTTTCTCAACTGAAACTCCTTTCTCTGTGATAACTCCAGCTTGTGTCAAGTTGACACACAAAACTAGCCAGTACAACCATATAGCCTATACCAGTGGTTCTCAACCTGTGAGTCACTACCCTTTTGGGGTCAAATGACCTTTTCACAGGGGTTACCTAAGACCATCAGAAAAAGTATTTATATTACAATTCATAACAGTAGCAAAACTAAAGTTATGAAGTAAGTAGTAATGAAAATAATTTCATGGTTGGAGGTCACTACAACATGAGGAGCTGTATTAAAGGGTCGCAGCATTAGGAGGGTTGAGAACCAGCTTATAGCCTGTCCATCATCAAGGAAGTCAGGGCAGGAACCAGGAGGCAGGAATTGAAGCAGAGGACATGGAAGAGTACCACTTACAGGCTTGCTCCCTATGGCTTGCTGAGCCTGTTTTCTTATACCATCTAATGTCACAGGCCCACTGGGCTGGGGGCTGGGGGCTGGGCCCACCCACATCAGTCTGGGTCCTCTCTTTCCAATGATTCTCATCTATGTAAAGCTGATGAGACACCAGCCAGCATGACGGCAAGGGAAGAAAAGCAAATGAATAGAATGAGGCCAATAAAACCCAGTAAATTCTTATCTATCTACAATAAAAAACATTCTCCTATGCCTAGAGGCAGCATTGGCTCTCCAAGACCTTGAGATTAATGCAATGTGAGGACAGACAACAATGTGCTTGCCCCTTCTAGCTCCGCTCAGCCCTGAGGACCAATCCTAAAAGAGACTAGGGCTTGCTTTCTCTGCACCATGCCTCTTCCTCAGGACACCAAGCATGTCTTCTGTTCGGGGAAGGGAGAGTTGGCCACTGAGCGGCCATCCCTCTATGATAAGTTTCACAGCTTAGCAGAAAGCACACATGACAGCTTCAGTGCCACAAAACCTTACAGAAGACAATTACAGAGAAATGCTGCAGACAAAGGGCAGTGCGGTGGTTCTGTGAAGGCAGGCCAGCCTTCTTACCAGCCCCTGAGAAGCCTGAGGGGCAGAGCTGGGCCTGTCCAGGGTAAGGGAAGTTCCCCTGACTGCTCCACAAGCAGTATTTCCAGCTGAGGACAGCAGGCATTTCGAGCAGATATTAACATTTCCAAAAGGGACTAAGGGATTATCATTATTATTTTTCCTTCTAGCAAGTTAGTGCAACAAACTACTAGACCAAAGCACAATGCTAGTAAAATCATTTTCAATTCGCATAAAAGAATATGTTTCTTTAACAGAGCTTTTAATATACACCTCTGCTCATTTAAGTGCTTTTATTTTTAACTTAGTTTTGGAGCTAAGGGTAGAGCTCAAGGCCTCAACTCTGAGTAACATGTGCAAGCCCCAGAGTGTTAAGAATGATGAAAGCACATAACTACACAGTAAATCAGTGTACCTGCATGTAAAAAATTATGTTCTGCACACTTACAGGTATCCCAAGAAGCATACTATTGTTTCTGCCATTAACTTTTCTTTTTTTTTTTTTCCAGAAATGTCCCCTATCACTTTACTATCTAAATACTGTGGTACATAGTAATGTCTTTTTCCAAGTCATAAATGATGAAAGAGTAAAAACCACAGAGAAATTGGGAAAATACAATCAGCAGCCAACACAAGCAAGCCAGAGGAAGGGCTGCAAGCTACTGGTTTGGAAGTGAAAACATTACATGAATATACCCATGGCAATGTGGTAGAGCCACACCTGGAGGGTGACATGCTACTCCATTCCCAATCCAATCATAAACACGGCCTCAGAAGCCAGGCTGTGTGACCTCAGCTTGGAGAAGGCAGGCAGCAGGGCCCTCATCAGCAAGCATGCAATAGAAACTCACTTTAGAGTCTCTACTGTGAATAGTGGTGCTGGGTTTAGAACGTTTTTGCTACTAAATAAGTGGCAAGTTCCACAGAAAATGAACTCACCAGAAAGGAACAATTACTTATTGCATGGGAGATATTCATATGCACAATTATCTGTACAACTGAACTCTGACCTATGTCTTTCACTAATATAATTCTTCCCACTTATAGAAAGACAAGCAGTTCAACAATAAGACATGCAAAGTTATAAAGGCCGCAATGCTCAAACTTACAATTTAGGTTAGAAATTCTGCAGGAGTCAAACACAAAGGAAGGTAGACACTAAATGCAGTACCAATAGCTTTCTGATAGAGATACTTGGTGCACTGTGTGCAGGGGTGTAAGTGACAAAGTACACAAGTAAAACTTGTTTATTTGCATGTGGAAATTTACCTCAAAACATTAACAAATGGTCATCTGAGGGATAGGTAGGAAGCAAAGGGAGAGCCTTTCTATGGCTGTGGAAGCTGAGGAATGATTAGATGAGGCTCCTTTATAAATTGCAGATGTTTAAAGACCTCTAAAACATAACAGTGTTTCCAAAGAACAGCTAGTAAGTAGTCATAACATATTACTGTGGGTTTTGTAACCAAATGAGATTAAGAGATAGAAAGGTAGCTATGGTCCAGGTTTAAAGCTTGTGTAGAAAGAAAACAATGCACAAGAAGCTACATGTTAAATGTGTCACTAGGATTGATAGAATCAAAGTGAAAGCACCACAATGTTTAAAGTGACTGTTAATGATGTGTGGGATTACACCCAGTTTTCACTTCTCATACTTTAACTGCTCTCAGAGTCTTACCCAGAATGAATGAGCATATTTATTTCTTTTAGAAAAGCCAACACAGATCCTAAAAGTCACATCACTTCCCCTTCAACTACACTTAGGGCTTCTGAAGTAATAACAATCCAAATGGGAAGAGACAGAGACAGAGAGAGAGAGAGACAGAGAGAGAGAGAGAGAGAGAGAGAGAGAGAGAGAGAGAGAGAGAGAGCAGAAATATCATAGTCATCCAAAAAGTCACCACAAACCACAAAAGGTTAAGATTCTCCTGTGCACACCCCTTGCTATAGCAGCACTGTCCCACAGAAGCCACTGGAGCAGGGTAGTCATGATGAAAGGGCTCATTGTGTTCCCAAAGCGCATAGCCTTGTACCACATGTGGATACTGAGCACTTGAAATATGGCCAGTGTGACGGAGAAACTGGGTTTTAAGTTTAATCTTAAGAGCACGTGTGGCTCTGGGCTTCCGTACTGAACTGCAAGGCAATCAAGAACAGTCATTGGATTTGCAGCCCTGCTGACCAATCTTGCTCTCCCACCAATCATCTGTAATTAACTGAACCATTACCTCTCCCCTCTCTCCAGATATCTACTGAATCGTTATTCCTAAACAGACTGTACACTAAGCTTCTAGCACTTCCACCAAAGAAGCAGCATGAATGAACCATATTAAGTACTAAGATGCAACTACACATAACTTTGTTACTTATCTACCTCCTCAAAGGAAGTGATCTGTGCTGCTCAGAGCTATTTGGTGGCCTTCCACCACCCCACTGTCTCATTGTTCCTCTTGAGGAAAAGCAAAAAGAAAGGAAATTAAAGTAATGCAGTTTTCATGACACTGTGGCTTTCCTTTTAAGTGTTACTTAGCAAGCACAGCTTTATGGTCAATGACCTCACTGCTGAAAAAGAGCATTGCCCATGAGCTGTTGTTCTTTCCCTGGTAGAAGGTGTGTTTCCCCTTTCACCTGGGTCACCAGAAAGTTAAAGTTAACTGTCTCAACGTGGTGTTAATGCTATCCTGTAGCTTCCAATTTCTGACATATGTATTTTAACCATCCGGATTAGTTCCTAATACTGTATATAGTAAATACTTTTCAAGACTAGCAAATTAATAAAACAAAAATAGCCAATGCAAACTAAGCTGAACAGAATTCTCAGTAAATATCAGAGTGGGTTTCTACCTCCACTGATGTCTAAATTAGACAGCTAAGATATTCTTTTCCAAGTTTTTAGAAAAAAAAAAAAAAAAGTTAGACTAAGGCACTCACAGCACCACATTAAACATTGAGTTTATTATACTTCCCACAAGACCCTAAGGAGATCAGGAACCAAGATCAGCAATGCTTTTACTGGTACTTGTCTGTGCAGACAAGACAATCCTGGGCATTTTCTGTCCCTTCACTCGTACCTTGAATGTTCTTGAAAGCGCTGTGCCCGTAGCTGGGATGCCACAAACATGGATGATGCAATGGCCAATAACTGGTCTCTCTCACTCGGTGTTAACGTGTGCCCTGTAGGAAATGAATCATCAGTCAGTCATATCTGTGACATCAACATCCGCACCTTCCTCTTACAGCTATCAGCCAATAAGAGAAGAACTTTACTAGGCACCTATAATAGACTCAGGATTGCACAAGAAACAGGTGATGGGGTATAAGAAAGCTCAGTAAGAAAAAACTCCCAAGCGGTGCTCACTGGAAACTCACTGCCTAACACAGGAAAAAAGATTTATTTTGTTTTGTTTTCTAAGTTTACTCATTTTCCAGCCAGAATACCAGAATACTGACATTCTTGAAAGCAAAATTCCAATTAGCACTTAACACTTATTTTTACACAAAAACATGAATTAAATTTCAGTAGAAGCTTCTTGTCTAAGCACCTATTTCAAACTTACTCATGTATACTGAAGAATAAGAAATTACCAGCTTTCTTAAAGCTGTGACTGAGTAGCAATGCCTTTTATTCTAAGAGTTATGAAAAGCCAATTCCAAAATGCAGAGTCTGGCTGCTCTGCAATGTGAGCAATGAAGTGTTAAGGACATATATATTGAAGGTGGCCAAAATCTCTCTGTAGCAGCTCCAGAAAGGACGGTTGATATATAGTTGTTCCCTCCTCTGTGCCTTACCACCAGCCCTGTCTATCTGAACTCTGAACTACAAGGAAGTGTTAACGTTTACTGAAACTTTTAGAGAAAGAAAACAACTGTTTAGTCTATAAACTATTAAAATAATAAAACCGGGGCTTTTGAGCTGGCTCAGTGGTTAAGAGCATGCAAGGCTCTTTAGAGTTTGGTTCCTATTCAACAGTTCAAAATTCTTATTTTTATTTTACTTATGTGTAGGAGTGTGTCTGCGTGTGGGTATGTGCACATGAATTCAGGGGTCCATGGAAGCCAGAGGTATTGGATCTTTAGAAGCTGGCAGTATAGAAAGTTATAGGCCACAGGCATTAGTTTGAAGAACTGAACTTAGGTAAGTTCTCCTAACTGCTGAGCCATTACAGCCATAAATGGGAAAGCCAGATGAAGGTCTCCAGGAAGTACCCCAGCTTTTCACTCCTGTTTCCTGTCATCATTCCTCATCCATAAGCTTACTTCTAAGGAAAGTGAGGATAAAAGGCCAGAAGTTACAACTCCTGCAGAAGCAGATTGATGCTGGTCAAGGACATAGACAGGCCATGTTTTTCTTTTTTTCTTTTTTTTATACTTTATTTACACTTCAAATGTTTTCCCTTTCCAGGTCTCCCCTTTGGAAACCCCCTATCCCATCCCACCTCCCCCTGCCTCTATGACGGTATTCCCCCACCCACCCACCCACTCCCATCTTCCCTCCCTGGCATTCCCCTATACTGGGACATCTAACACTCTCAGACCCAAGGGCCTCTCCTCCCACTGATGGCCAACAAGGCCCTCCTCTGCCACATAAGTGGCCAGCACCATGGGTCCCTCCATATGCATTCTTTGGTTGGTGGTCCAGTCTCTGGGAGCACCAGGGCAGACGATGTTTTTCTAGCATGAAAAACTCAAAGAAAATAAAGGCATGCTTTTCCTGCCTCTATGTATATAGTCAGAGGCAGATTAATCAATCATTCAATTAACAAATTTCTCTCATCCACAATTTCTCTCCATATCAAAATTCAGTTGGCCTCAGGGGCAGTAGTCTAGCTTCTGACCAGCTTCATATGCCCAACTACCTTGCAGCAGGTAACTGACTTCACTGGCAGAATTGTATAAGAATCAATGGGTGTCAGAGCAGGTCAGATAACACAGAGCCTATAGTTAGCACACCTCTTGAGAGCACCGAAGCAACCACGCTGTCTGCTACAGTCATGTGACAGCAGACAATTGCATGGTACAACTGGAGTTCTGAGCTAAAGAATCCAGTATGCATACAAATTTATTTGAAAGAAATAAAGTGACTTGAACATCATTTTTAAAAATAAACTAAAAACACTCAGAATGTAAATATATTTTTCAAGATCTGTAGCACATTCTTCAGTAGAAAGGTGATTCATGAAACATAAGGGTGTGGAAAACCCAAGCAATCCATCCATTCCTGTTGGGACAAATCAAGACACTGATTGAACCTCACAAAGTGGGAGCTCATGCCCGATTCTAGGAGAGACACCCTCATTGACTTCGTAAACCACAACCCTGTGGGCCATGTCATGTCACTGACCCTCTTCTGACACTGGGACAGCAATGAAAAGACCCACATGATCTTTTCTAAGCATTCTTACAAAAACAGGACACCAGCCTCCCAAAACAAAATACCTAGAAGAAGAGTACTCCAAACGTGTCTCAGCAATGACTTGGGGCCCTAGGAGCCCAGTACAGGCCAGCAAAACTAGAGCAATTTTCCTATCTGCTTTTTATTGACCCTCATTTTCAAGGTGAAGTATTTCTGTATTTCTTCCTGGAGTCTACTTATGGTTCCAGATTTCAGCATTCAGACTGTGTGATGACATCATTGTTCCCATATCAACACCTAATGGATTTATTACAGTTGTTTACAAATGAACCAGTGAATATGCTTCCATTCATCAGTAACATACTAAGATCAGTAGATACATAAGCTTTGGAGCACAAGAGGATTGAACTAATGGACTTCATGGGGACTCCCAGTAACGGTGGGTCTACCCTCAGTGGCACACAGAACAGAGAATATGATAACGCAAACACATGCTTCCTATGTCCGATCAAATTCTTACAAAAAATATGATAACACAAATGCATATTCTATGTCACAAAAAATCAGCAATTCTCAAAGGAAAACAGATTATCCTGATATTGCTTTTGAAGGGGGTTGAAGTTAAAGTGTAACAAGGTACCAGAGAAAGAGATCCAAGATGCTGATACTGGTCAACTGAAATTACAGTTCTTAAAATAGCTTGTTCATTTTTTCCTTTAATTTCAAATCAAAGAAAATTTACCTCTCAACAATGGGATTTAAAAAGTCAACAGGAACAATTTCTTGTGTATCCTTTTCTTAAATTTTAGATTCAATCATTTCAAAGTTCAAATCTAAAGATCTTTTGTAAAAGTGCCCTCAGTTACAAACAGATTTGGGGAAATAAACAAATGTAATAGAAAATTTTAATGCAGTCAAAGAGACCAGCACTTGCCCATAAACAGTGGTGAGATCAGGCCAGATGGGAAACAGATGGGTAACCCCAACGGCACAAAGTGACCTGGACCCAGACATATTGAGAAGATCCTGGACTGGCTTCTCTTGCCACTTCCTGCTGTCTCTCAGGCACATATATCAAATAATCAAAGATAATAGCTCAGCATAGCTGAGATTTGCTCTGGGTTCCACCTTCTGGGGAAGGTGAAGGACAGGAGATAGTAGCCATTCAGAGAAGGAGAAACTGGCTTAACAACAACCTCAGGGAATAAAATGGGAGGGAGGTATTGGGAATGGCCAAAAAGATGTGTTTGCTGAACACCTTAGAGGCCATCTGACGAGACACCATTGAAAAGTCTGTGGCCAATGAACTGGAATCCCAGCCCAACCCAAGAAATCCTCAAGCTGTAACTGAAAACCCTATCTTCAGGGCTTGAGATGAAGGTGGCTGTTCTGGCCTACCACTCTGTCCCAAACATTAAAGGAAAAAATTACTAATGCACATGAGTTCACAGAGACCATGACAGCTTGCACAGGACCTGCAAAATTCAAGACAATATCCAAGCAAGGAGAAGGTGAAGTAGGAACAGAGTCACACCCACTAACCAAGATGCTATTTGCAATTGATAGGTGCTGGAAGAGAAAAAAGTATCAGTTTTCTCCAGTGGAGTGACACTGGGTATATCAACCACACTCCAGAACAAGTCTCAGGTTCAAGAGTAGTTAACTAACACAAAATAGAGTCCATGGCTTTTTTCTGCATATGGTGGTGGTGGTGGTGGTGGTGGTGGTGGTGGTGGTGGTGGTGGAGGAGGAGGAGGAGGAGGAGGAGGTGGTGGTGGTGGTGGTTTATTGTTTTCGTCTTTCTTATTTTGTTTTCACTTGTTTTGGGTTTTTCTTCTAAGAAAGATAAAGAACATAAAGTTGGATAGAAAAGGAAAAAACACAAACCCTAGATTCAGTTCCTGACTTAGTTGTTTTAGATCATGCAGCTTCTCTGAGCTTAATGAAAATGAGAGCTGAGATGAAGTCATGTAAAAGGCTCTTCTGGCAAATTATGACAGTCAACAAGGCAGGATTCCTTCTGCTGCAAGCACATGAGTCTATGTTGGTAACTCCTTACTACAAAGGAAATACAGTTAAGTGTCCAGTGGAAAAGTGTGCTCTCTTCTAAGGTCAACTTCTCAGCTAAAGCAGATTGTGACTCCTAAAGAATTTGCAACACTTTACATATTTTTAAGTGTACACTAAGTATAGTCATCAACTCAAATGAAAGATTCGAAATACCTATTTTCCTCTCCCATGGGTTACTTACCCATATGTATATTCATGCTCACATAACTACATATGAATACAAATGCTCAGATACATACAAATTTGTTCTGAGAGCTGACTCAAGGGACTACTTCCTTCTGCCCACTATTTCCTATCATGTTACCTACACAAATGAATTATCTGGGCAGACATGGAACCATATGGAAGTTTTGAATCTACTTCACAACTTACCATAGATTCTAAACTTCAGTAAAGAGAATAAAATATTAGAATCAAACAGGATGAGTTGTTTATCTAGATATGTGTATAGGTGACTTAAAATCTCCAAAGCATTCCTTTCATCAACACTATGGATAAGATTCTTTTCATTGATTAAACAAGTGTCTATATAGTATCTCCCGTGAGTTGTTACTAGTGAGACGGTAAGAAGCAATGGCCTAAGTGGTTCTGACCTCAGGTTAGCAAATGTTAATGAGCAAATACTCCATTATTAAGCAGTAATCATGGCCAAGATGTAGTTTATCCTGTATTTTTGAAAACTCAAAAGTTTAAGAAAAATAATCTGATGAATTACTATTACTATTCATTTTAAGAGTACAAATAAAAGAAATTCTCAATTTCTCAATACTAATGATAAAACTCAGAGAACATTCAAACTGTCTATTTTCAATTTAATTTACAAAACCTTATTTTATAGTTTGAACTAAGAACCACTTTGTAAATGCGTTCAACAGTCAGCTCCACGATGCTGAGCTGACTGTTCAAGTTACTTTCTGTACTACAATATGTGTTTTGCTTTGTTTTATATTTAACTTGATAGTGTCAGGAATCAAAATCCAGGGCTTCACACATCCTCAGCAAGGGCTGCTAATCCACACTCCAAACCCCTAAAATACTTGAAATCTAAGAATTGGCCTTTGTATCCCAGCTCACTAGGGATTTATGTCTAGATATTCCTAGAATCCCAATTAAATCACTGGTTTCTACAGATGCTGACCAGGTCTTCAGTGCTCTAATCTCCAACTTGATAAAAAAAAAAAAAAAATTATTCCGAAACTTGGAAACAATCTCTGGCAACTTGTCAGTGTTAAATTTAACATGAGGATATTTTCTTCATCCAAAGTATATTATTGTTGTTGTTGTTGTTGTTGTTGTTGTTATTGTTATTGTTATTATTACATTTAAAGCTGTTACTCGAGAGACTGTTCCCTGAGCTCCATATGTACCATGACTGGCGCATTCCTAGACTCTACATATGAGCACACATTACACACACATATTCTTTTGTTGTTTTGCTTTTAAGAGAAAAACTGAAGATGGTTACATTCATGAATCACCCATCCATATTCAAAAACATGAATGTTAATGGTCAAGAATACTTCAAAAATGTAATACAGCAAGTGGAACAGAAGCCAAAAGACCTTCACTCATAGCAGAAAAGTTGTGAGTTACAAATAAGAATAAAATTAACCTGATGTAACTCAACAGATGTCTCAGAACTAAATAGCTCAGCACATACATATACATACCTTTGAAGCCATCAGGATACACATCAGAGAGAAACTTAGTGCTGATGTCCCCTTTCACAAACCGCGTGTTGATTATCACCTCCCGAAGCAATGAGATGTTGTGCGTAACACCTACAAACAGAATTTCAGACTGAGTTGGAGAGTTGATAAAGGGCTTGTCATACAAGCACAAGGACCTCTGTTTCACTCCCATGTGACAAATGCTGAGTATGACAGTGTATGCCTGTGATGCCAGTGTTGGGCAGGCAGAGAGTGAGCTGCAGGTTAGTGAGACACTCTGTTTCAAAAAATAGACCCACTAAGAAAGATACCAACAGTGACCTGTGACTTAAATTCTCTCCCTCTCCCTCTCCCCTCTCCCCTCTCCTCTTTCCCTCCCCCCCCCCCATCTAAGAAAAACCCTATTACTGGTCTCTCCTTACCTAATAAAATAATTTAAAAACAAAAAAACAAAAGTAAACCAGCCACTCAAACAAACCCTTCCACGCTACTTGCAGCTAGGCATGATGACTAATTCCTAAACAGAGAATGCAAGTTGAACTGATGTGTTCAACACCTTTCTCTCATTTCCTCCTCTTAGGGACTTCACTTTAGAAATGTAAATGAAGCAGACCAAGCCCTAGTCTGCTAGTCTGTCTACCTGTGTGTGCATGTTTATTCTCTTAATGACCTCACTGTCTGGAAGGACCAGCAAACTAATTACATCAAAACCAAGTACATTTGCACCTTTCCATAGCGTCTATACTACAGTACCTAGACACCTTTCCATAGCGTCTATACTACAGTACCTAGACACCTTTCCATAGCGTCTATACTACAGTACCTAGACACCTTTCCATAGCGTCTATACTACAGTACCTAGACACATTTCCATAGCGTCTATACTACAGTACCTAGACACATTTCCATAGCGTCTATACTACAGTACCTAGACACATTTCCATAGCGTCTATACTACAGTACCTAGACACCTTGGTTACAGCAGGTTACCATGAGCCTGAGGTTTACATATGGGGACATGGAATTATCTTTCCAAAATGACTATCCATCCCTCGGCTAATCAATATTAACAATTTACTATATCTTTCTAAGCATTTTTTCTATGCACCTCTTTGTTCTAGACCACATTAACAACCTATGTAAATATGTGAGCATCTCTGTTCCCAACTTAGATAAAATCCAATTCTCAAACTATCCCATTTACCTCAAACATTTACATCAAGATCCAGAATTCCAGTCATAATGTTATTCCTTTATACAAAAATTCCATAGATGGAGTTTTCTACGTAGAGGGTGATATAACACATCACTTCTGTATTACATGTCTGTGAGAAATGCACCCCCAAGGCAACACTTTAGCTCATAGCCAAAAGTTACTGCTTCTAAGGGTTTAGAATACCTAGAAACAATTGTATGTAGTGTATATTAGACACACATAAAGACTTTTAATTAAAAACAAAACAACAGCAAAAAACCACTTTCATTGCTGAGGTAACAGAAGTTCTGTAACACCTCTGATGGCCTAAGGAGTCACTGGAAACAAGGTGGCATTCATTTACAAAGATGCAGCATTTGATAAGACACTTAGATAAACCAAAGAGGCAAGAATTTTTAAAAGCTTCTTGAAAAGGTGGTGACATGAAAGGGATCAGCAACTAGATCGTATATTACATGTGGACAAAATCAAAGCACTTGAAGAAAGGATCTCATCTGCCACAGAGACATCTGTCCATAGGAAATGAGCCCAGCAAAGTTCAGAAGAGAAATGTAGAGCAAGATATTGGATGGAACTTGAGGTCTGCATAGGAGAAGGAATTTTACCTGTTTTGAGAATTCTGACAAGGCTAGAAAGATGACTCTGTAGTTAAGAGAAGTTGTTGCTCTTGGAGAAGACCCAGGTTCAGTTTCCAATACCTACATAGCAGCTCACAAATGCTCAAAACTCCAGCTCCAGGGGACCTCTTCTGAACACCATGGGCACCAGGCTCATGCATGGTGCACATACATATATACAAGCAAAATACTCATACACATAAAATAAAATACATTTCTTTAAACCCGAGGATTTCACTGTATACAAAGCAAATGGTTGCCAGAGTACATTTGTGAGGAGAAGACGGCCAGAAGGGAATTCAGGCAAACATAACCAATGCAACTCAAAGTCTAGGGCTGCATTCAAGGCATAACAGGGCACAGGAAAAAGTCACTGTCTCTCCTGAACAATGAGAATGGTGGTGAGAAGCAAGGCAAAGAGAAGTAGGTTCATGCATTTTGAGGCAGGAAACTGCACAGGGGTAGGATGAAGACGGCAAAATATATCCTTCACAACTACACAATGAAAACAGCTCAGGCAGTGGTGCGCAGCTGAGAGTGTCCGTGGAGAAAAGAAGTGGAGCTCGAGAGAAGTAAAGGATTTAGCCACAGGCTGAGTGTCTTAGTTGATGTCAAGGGCAGGACTTGAGTCAAGAATGTCCTAATCTTGGGTTCTACAATGCAACAGAAGGTGCTTCAACTGACATGAGAATGAATACTCAGTTCACTTTGAGCAAGGCAGACGCCTATGAGAAGATAGGCTGGTGCTGTCTGAATAGTGCCCCGTCTATTACATGCACAGTAGAAGGTAAGGTGGATTCAAAGCCCTTCCAGGGCCATCAAGAGAAGGAATCAAGAACAGCAGGAACAGCAAGCACAGACAGGATGAAATCAGCACTGCACACTGCCACAGGGACTACAGTATTGATCAGCACTGCACACTGCCACAGGGACTACAGTATTGATCAGCACTGCACACTGCCACAGGGACTACAGTATTGATCAGCACTGCACACTGCCACAGGGACTACAGTATTGATCAACACTTCACATTAACACTGGTATTACAATATCTAAAGTGCACAAGAAATATCAACCGATGGGAAGGAACAAATTCATAATATGGAGTACAGTCATAATTTAATTCAAAGAGAGAAAAGTGATTGTTCTGACATGAAAGTTAACAACTCAGTTTGTCCTTTCACAAGACACTCTCCCCAAGCAGCCATCGAAATAGCAGATAACTTAAATGAGGCAGTCCAACTTCTATGATTATTACTCCAGTTAATAAAATAAAATGTTTGTACACATATGTAAAGTCACATTTAGCTTAACTGTGAGTTTCCTCTTACAGTCTAGTCCAGGTTTCGCAGCCCTCCACAGGGCTAATACCCGAACAGTTTACAGACCTGCCTTCAGCAAATATGACATGGTTTAAAGATGCAGTTTATGAAAATTTGGACAAGATAAAGTTACTTTCTGATACTGATATCTAAAATACTGAACGGAATGTAAGTAACAGGATGAATGAATGAATGACACATTAGCATTTCATTCCATATTCACAGTTGAAAGGGGGGTGAAAGGACTGTGAACAAGTATTTCTTAAACAATGGAGCCAAACGCACAAATGGTCATCTACTTCTTTTGTTATGGTATTTTCCTCAGTCTTTCTGCTTTCCTGTCATGTAGGTCCTATATACCCTGCCCCATCACCTCAGAACTTCTCTTCACACTCTCTTGGTCTCCTTTCTGGCTTCATCCACATTTACACATGTTTATAAACACACACATACTACAAACTAAGGTGGTCATGATCATATGAACAAGAAGACAGGGTTAGTGTTTATCTGAGCCTGGGTTACCTCCTTAATATAATTCTTTCCAACTCCATCCATTTCCCTAAATTTTCCGTAATTTCATTTTCCTTTACAGCATAGTAAAATTTTATTATGTCTATATGTATCACACTTTAAGCACACATTCATCTACTTATGGGCATCTAGGCTGCTTCTATTCCATTGAAGAATTATTTTTAATCTTGTTAATTATATAGTAAATACAGCATGAAAAAAACTTAGATTTCATTACATTTCAAGAATAAAATTAAAACTCAAATACATTTGTCCATAAAGTTCTCTGAACAACAAACCACATACTACTATGTAAAATCAAACTATTATCTGTTTTCCTTCTGTATAAAGTATATAGTAATTTAACCTTTTTTTTTTTTTCCAAGTATGGTTATTAGCACAGCTAGCTGATCCAAGAACTAATGCTCAGGAACTAATTCTAAAGCCAAATCAGTAATAATCAGGAAACTGTTCCATATACACAAAGCTCACAGAGCAGATGGGAGGAGCAGTGAGGAGGAGAGGTGCCACTGTGCATTGGGTTGCATTCTCCCCATGTCCCAGAGAAGACAATGCCACTGCAGAGAGTCCCTGTGCAAACGTAAGCAGACAGTAGAGTATTCACCGAGATTTTACAGCCTCAGTGATATTATTAATCATATACTTATAAAAATTATGACTCAAAGTTTTAGATTGGGAATTAGGGTGACCTGTGCCAGAGTTCACCAGGTCCCATCTGCATGGGAAATCATGACCAGGACACAGAGGGAGGCCCCTGGAGCAGCCTTCTGACTGCCTGCTGGTTCCAAAACAGCAGGCCAGACACTAGCTGTGCACTCCACCAGGATCAAACAGAGGCTGAGGCCACCGCTTCTTTCATGGGGACTTGGAAATTAAGTTTAATGTAGGTATACTATGCTCTAAAGTTTCTTTAAAGTTTTTAGAGTTTAGAAACACTACAATTTCTCTAGAGTTTTTCTTTTATAAAAGTTCACAAGTAATTGTGGAGTTGGGGAGGGGGATGTCCACATTTGACCAATGAAGCGTTACTTAACAATATAGTAAATTTCTTTTCTTGCCCTTTGCAAAAGGTTAAAAATCATCTGTCCATTAAAATTTACCAGATTTAAAAAAAAAACAAAACAAACAAACAAAAAAAAAACATCAAAGACAATGGTGGGAAGGAAGACTTTATTTAAAAGAAAAAAAAAAACCCTATTCTGCAATAATTTCAGAATCTTAGAAAGTTGGCAAAACTAGTATAGATAATTACTCTCCACCCTTGATCCAGGCTCTGAATCTGGGGGCAGCTCAGCACATGTCTGTGCTTGATTCTCTGTATGTATGGACCACAGACCACACAAGTCATTTTTAATGTAAACACTTGAACGTAAGTTGAAGACAGAATATCCTCT
Organism: Uromys caudimaculatus; assembly: GCA_028551405.1. NCBI lineage: Eukaryota > Metazoa > Chordata > Mammalia > Rodentia > Muridae > Uromys > Uromys caudimaculatus. The sequence continues at coordinate 1,791,584 of CM052708.1, forward strand.
AAATATCTTCCTTTACATTTCCTAAGAGGAAGATGTTTCTTCTGCAATTACAAGTGTCTATTTAATCTACATATATTTGATTCAGATTGCTCCAGGTGCCCCATTAGTGGCTTTTACTACAAAGGAAAGTCTTTTTTGTCCTGGTCCAGGATGAGTGCCGAACCCTGTTGCACTGAGCGGTCTCAGGCCCTCTGGTTTCCTTTGATCTAGAAGCTGCTGGCTTCTCCTTGTGTTTATTGACCTTGACACCTCTAGAGATCAGAAGCCTTTTATTTTGTAGATTGTCTTTCAGATTGATATGTCTGATTTTTTTTTCCTCATGATTATATTCAATTTACCCATTTTCAGGGTGTGTGTGTGTGTGTGTGTGTGTGTGTGTGTGTGTGTGTGTGTGTGTAGGTGGGAGGTTGGGGGAAATGACCACAGTAAGCACAGATATGGGTCACCACGTCAATAGTGGCGATCCTTGGCTGCTTGGAAATGTTGCTAGCACGAAGCAGCTCCCATGGTACTTATTAAGTATATTACATTGGGACACCAACAAACTATACTGTTCCTCCAATTTCCCCATTAACTTCAGCATCTACTGACTTTTTTATAGTTTATATTCTCAGCGTAGTACTTTTTCTACATGTGTCGGATTTTAAAATCTATGTAGAGGAGCCATGCTCTCTTTCATCTATGAGAACTTACTGAGCTGCAGTCTCCCAGTCTCCCAGTTTGATCAGTGGGGGCCTCTTCACGCAGATCCCATGTCTTCATAACAGATCTGCTCTTGAGCTTTTCCTTTGTTTGCTTTAAGGTTTGCACAGGGTGTCTGTCACACTATAGCCAAAACTGTCACACCAATCCTACTGCCTCAGCCTACCGAGTAAGTGGACTCCAGGATGGCCTGGGATGACAGCTGTGAATTAAGCCTGAGCTGAGATCACTCTTCAGCACAGCTTTCCTTTTTTACATGGGAAGTTCGGGCTCATCTTATGCTCCTCCTGAAACCAAGCCTGGACACATTTAGTGAACTGAGTGGGCAGAAGCCAAACATGTGGACGAGCACACACGTCTCAGGACTATCATCCTACAATTGCTGGCCTCCAAATGTCAATAGTACCAAAATTCAGAACTCTCAGCTCGAGGATGAGCATATGTGTGTATACATGGACATACACACACACACACACACACACACACACACACACACACACACTTTTACATAATCAGTAGTCTATATTAAAGCCCAAGAGTTCTCATGGATACCTCCTGACTCAACCTCATACCACACACAGGGTTCATTTCACCCCCAGGCATTCATTCCCACATCTGTTACTGCCTTTCTGACAGAGGGAAACTTGGTTCTTATTATCCACGATACATGTATTTATTTCCTTAGTTCCAGAATGTACATAAATTGGTTTCAGATCTGCTAACTCATCAACTATGAAAAATAAACCTACTAACTAGATTTAATATTTATTTAGACATATTTTCTCTTTAGCCTGGGGATATTACAGTTAATATACAGTTAAGTTATTTGGGTTAGTTCTCTCCACCCTCATCCTTCAACACGATTATGTCACTCATCTGAAATATGTCCCATTAGTTGTTAGGAGTCCATTTTAAGTGTTCAACCCCAAACACTGATTAGCCCAATATTCAAAAATGGTCACATCCAGAGTCACTCCATTCACGTGTTTCCCATCCCCCACCACCCCTACACCTCCTGCCAATCCTGGATCTTTGTTTGTATATCTGTATGTACAAATGTATGTGTGTGTTCACAGAGGCAAGAAGAGGACATCAGATCCCTTAGAGCTACAGTTACAGTGGCTGTGGGCCAACCAATGTGGATGGTGGAACCAAACTCCAGTCTGCTAGAAGAGCAGAGCTCAAAATGACCCAGCCAACAGGCTTGCCTAGAGGATGTTCTTAGACCCCCCACTAGCCACTCAAAATTATAATGTACAACTGAATCTGATAGCAAAGTTGGTATTTACATTTAGTATATAATTTACTCCTCAAAGCAGGTAAGAATACCCACTTTGAAGACTCCAGTGCAAGAGTAGCTACTGATTCAGTTACCACTGCACTCAGAAGGCTTGTATGAGCACCTAGGAACAGACCCCCAGGAGACAACTGCACTTACAAACCATCTACCGCCTTCTCTGAGCAGAGCCAGTAGATGTTCCCAGACCCCAAAGTCATCAGCTGTAAGGCCAGGGTCCATCTCCACACATCTGTAAGTGTGCTACCTTCCAACCCCAAAACTCATAGACAGTGACATAACAGACTCATTCTCCCAGTGTGAGACAATGGTTCTTTACAGTCCCTCATGTCATGTACTGTGCAGAACTGCAAGATGCCACGGGTCAGACTGCAGAGGGTCAAACACCTGTGCCCGGTATTTAATCCATTCACACTTTTCTCATTTTTATTTAAACACAGTAAGCAATTCTTTCATGAAATTCCCTAACTACAAAGCCTTCAAGCTGTTCTCTAGAACTGGACAACATACACAGCAACAGAAAGGCAAGTATGCAGTCTTACCCCGGATCACATAATTGTCCAGTGCGTCTTCCATCCTCTTCAGGGCTTCTGCTCTGTCAGACCCATATGTGACTAGCTACAAGCAAACAAACAGAATTGTCTGTAAAGCCAGCCATGTACCGAGTGACCAGGCCTAGTAAGTTTAATACTTCCTACCACATTCCCCAATGTGTCTTCTCAATTTTCACAGTGGTCCAATTTTTTAATATAAAATAAATCAAATAAGATTCCTTTAAGTAAACAAATGAGTGCCAACCTATATCAGACATTCCCCCTACACATCACTGTCATAGTAGAGAAATATTTGAGAAAAAAACCAATAGGTTCTTCATTGTTATAATAGAAAAATACTAGATAACAAACAAACATGTTGTGTAAACAATCACAGGAGAAAGATTAAGGAAAGGAGAGAGCAGAGGCTGAGGAACTGCCACAGCATGCCAGCTCACGGCACAGCATATCAGCACGTGGCACAGCATGTGTCCAGCACGTGACCAGCATGTGTCCAGCACGTGACCAGCATGTGACATCGTACTCTAGCACATGGCACAGAAAAGCCACACATGTACAGCATGTCAGCATGTGGGACAGCAGACCAGCACGTGGCACAGTGTGGGGTTGGGGACAAAGTTTCTAATTTCCCTGGCTTTCTCTGCTTCCAAGTTTGATTTCCTAAACAGCTAAAACTTTTGTAAGTTGCAAAAGAGCCAGTAAGAAAGTTAAAGAAAAAGATAGACTGTCCTTAAAATCACTGGGTCAACTAGGACATAACACAAAAACTAAAGGTTCTGGTTAAAAACAAAGAAGACTTTGTCTGCAGTGTCCTTTTATATGTAATCTCTACAAATTTAAAAGTAAGACTTTGATAATATATATCAAAGATTCTTCTGATGCATATCATTAAATAGTAGGTTGTAATTATTTTAGTAAGGTTTGTAAGTTCTTCAATATAAAACCAGTTTGCCACATTGTGGCACACACCTTTAAAGCTAGCACTTGGGAGACAGAAGCAGACAGATATCTGTGAATCTGAGACCAGCCTGGTCTACAAAGCAAGTTCCAGGCCAACCAACTGCATAGTGAGACAGCATCTCAGAAAAAAAATAATTAAATAAATTTTATACACATGAGCCATCTAGAAAATCTGTGGGGCATTTTTCTGGACAGACGTACATTCATCTAAAAAAAAAACAGTTAATTTGAAAATCAATTTGTAATATTATGTATTTTATTTTTATATTGTGTTTCTCTAATAAGCAAAATATCTAAGGTTTATTTTTAAAATATTAATGGTAAAAACATAGGCCAAAAAAACAGCAAAGATTAAAATGGCTTGTTTCTGCAGCTACAGCTACAGCTACAGCTACATACGAGAGCACTCAGGGTACTAGAGATGTGCATCACAGCAGAGCCTTGCACAAACTTGCAGGACTCCTGTTTCATCTCCAGCACAAAATTAAAAGCAAACTTGAAATTAATCGATCCTTGAAACAAAGCTACTATTTCAGAGACAAGGCATTTTCAAATAAAACCTGCAGTTCATCTATTGCAACATTTTACAATTTATGAGGTCTTAATATTTTAGAGACTCATGATTTTCAACTTTACTCTGCAAAGTTAAAGTTTAAAAAGACACATGGGCCAAATCCTATTGTACACTTTTCTATAAAAGTTAATGGGGTTGAGTGTGGCTTGGTGCCTGCCCAAGATGCACCAGGCTCTAGGCTCCAGCCATAGTGTAAACAACAAAAGTCAAATCCACTCAAGTTGTAGATTGGAAAACCTTCAAAGGACAAAAGTACTCTTAACAAATACAAGGCCAGTTTCTCCACAACACTTGACACTCACACATACTGCTTACTAGTTTGTTTAATTAGAGTACATTGTTAAGAAAAAGGCTGTGAAAAAAAGAAAAAAGAAAAGAAAAAGGCTGTGATCAGTATGTAATGTGTATTAAAGAAAGGAAGGAGGGAGAGAGGAGAAGGAGGGAGGAAGGGAGAAAGGGAAGGAAGGAAGGGAGGGAGGAGAGAGAGAGAGAGAGAGAGAGAGAGAGAGAGAGACTCAATTTTCAATTCCTTAATTAAATATGTGTACTGTTTCACAAATGGAACTAACTTTTGAAATCATAGGGTCATAATAGATGCTGATGTCACTTCCTGGTTGGATGCCACTGTCAACTCGGACCTGAGAGGAAGAAAAGAAAAGGAATATAACTTCATATTGGGAAGATTTGTTTTATTTAACCATAAGTTGTTTTTTCATGGAGAAAATGGATAATAAAGTTTCAATCTCAACATCCTTGCCTCTGGAAAATGGACAACTCAGACACATAATGAGAGGCTAATCTTTGATCTCTAACATGCAGTACAGCTTTTAATTTTTGTTCTTTCACTAAAAAAAAAGAAACTGGGAAGAGGAAGGCTTCATATATCCCTACCCTAGGGCGCACCTGCAACTGGCTGTAGCCTGTTGGGATGACTGCCCCGCTCAGAGAGCCCTGGGTTGGCCCTGGCCAGACCTCCTCCTCACACAGCCTCTAAGCCACACAAGCTGGACAGACTTTAATGTCGTCAAGACTTCGCCTTCTGCTATGAGCACTGTTCTCTGTTACTGTTACCCCGACAGGCCTTCGTGTTTACACAGCTTTCCCTGTGGCTCTGCTCTGTGAGGATGTAAGCTCCAATTAAGAGTTCGGATTCTGCGCTTTTCATCTTGGGCAGAACCGGCACAGGTTCAAAATATCCTTTTGAAGCCGCTGGTTGCTGTTAACCGGCCAGCGAAGTCAGTTAGTGCATCACTGGTCCTTGTTTTCCTCTCCCAGCTTGATACCCGAAGAACAGCACAGAGGTTAGCCATGGAAAACTTTGAATGAGCATCTGCCGAGGACAGAGCATTTATTAAATTATTGTGACCAAGTTTTGGAATCTGAAGTATTTAGAAGCTAGTCAAAATATTTAAGACTGACAGGCGGATCTTAGGGCTTGAGGATGGAGGGATTTAATCGAAGGTTCTAGAACAGTAGGATGATGCCCAGCACTTTAGGGATGGAATAGAAGAGAGGAAGCTCAGGGCTCTGACACCTTGGTGAAGGAGGCTTCCCAGTAAACAGCAGCTCATCTGTTTGTGGCAAGACAGAAAAGGTCAACACAGCGGCTGGTAGGCCTTTAATATTTTAATTTAGGCAATTATCAAGGGACCACATGTAAAACCTCTTGTCTAGAATAGCCACGGGAGAATGGGTGATGGCTTTATTACATGACATCAGAAGATAAGTGAAAACCACACCACCCTCCTCTTTGTACGGTTTTAAAGAGAAGCTTGTAACAAGCCCAGGGAGCATTTATTTCGGTATGTGCAGCATAAGCAACAACTTGGGCCCATGTACCCCGAGTTCCTACATGAAGGTCTTAAAGTGAAAGCCACTCCACATACGTAAAAGATGTGTGCAGCCTTTGTTTACTGAAAACATTCTTCCAGGCATAAATTCTAAAATTTGATGTTTGTTAAAAATAAAAAATAAAAAAAAGGAAAAGACTTTGCTGGCGGCTGTGAATGCAGAAAAGTGACACGGTATCTTCTCTCGCACACAAATGGCTGCTGGTAACTTACTTGGTTGAGAGAAAAGACAGTCTTCTCAGTTCTGGCACCAGTAAGCCAGAACTACTCTGACCACAGCACCAGCTTTATACCCACAGTGCATTGCCAAAGCCTGTTTATCACTGGAATTGCTGCAGATCTGAAGCCCTGGCTTTCAGTACATCCGGTCATCTGCGGCATAGCTGATATCCAACCCACTAGTAAAATAGTACAAGAAATAAGGAATATCATTGCATTCCCCTGCAGTTCATGAGACAGCTCTCATCATCCTAAAGAACACTACCCTAAATGCTAAGTAAATTATCAGTGGCTGCTAGGTATAACTGTCTTTGTTGTTTGCTAAAATAATTACGGAAATGTGTCACCTTAAACACATGGGGTCAAATCAAAACATATCATATACAATCAGCACACACAGGCAGATCAACATTCCCAAAGAAACTGTATAAAGCAAAAACAAAAAACAAAACAAAACAAAAAAAAACCCGACTTTTAACTCACCGTTTATATACATTTTTTTCAACTAATAGTCAACTATATATCTTCCTCCTAACAATCAATTGAAAGCCAAATTCGGCACCCATTCCTCCATGTACACAAAGCCTACATCACTGTCGCTGGCCAGTTTCAAGAGTGAAATCAAATGGAGCTCTAAGAACATCACCAGTGTGATCTGAAAATAAATTCACAAACTTGGAAGATCAAAGACTACAAGGAACAGCCTCATCTCTGCCCTACGAGCATGTTTCAGCCTTAATGATGTGGGTGGAAGGTGTGAATCAAAAGTTAACTCTGAAATATTTGCTCTTTCTTGTGACCAAAAAACCCAAGATCCAAAACTGGCTTCCCTGGGAAACTGACACATCTAGTTTTAATACAGTGAGGGAGAAAGAGGACCACACTGAAAACATCCTTGCATCCCAAGTCTGAGGTTCTCAAGTCAGCCTCCGGATACCTCCAGAACAATTAAAATTGCCTTTGTCGGCCAAAAAGTGGACCCTGGAAACTATGACGTGGTTCCCGGCCTTCATTATCAATTCACCTCTCCCCTCAGCACAGCTCCCAGCCCGCCTTGTCTACCTGACAAGTGACAGCCCAATATGATTAAATGTGTCGAAGGGAGGGGACTTGTGGGCCTCCATGACAGGCCAAAAGTGATCACCATGGAGATACATAATTACAGCTGTCAACGCGTCTACTGTCCTGCTGACATCAATTTGATTGCTCCCAGCAATAATGATAGACAAAGCTTAGCACACACTCTCCTGCCCCCAATCCCTTTATCTATTCCTTGGTCCATTTAGCTGACATGCAACATTCACACACGCAAATAACAGCAGTAAGCAGAACATTTAAGGCATTTTAATTGTTTTTTCTTTCTATGGATGGATCACAACTGCAAATGTTATTACATAAAACTCCTGCTGCAGCATTAATTGAAGAAAGATTTGGTGGGACAAAGACTGTAGGGGGTAGAGTTTGCCCATTATCACTTGGGCTTTCAACAGGTCTCACGTTCGAAAATTGCAAATTGCAAAAACTTGAGAGGGCAAAATGTTTGACATCCTGTGAGCTATTACAACATGGTGGAAACTTCTAACAACTAGAGGAATTGTTACGGCTTCTTATTTAAGACTTTTTTGTTTGATTAAAAAAGTGTTTAGATACGTCCCTATGACACTTGCTCTCATGTGTTATTTAGCATCACAGAATGCCTGTTCAATCTTTACAAAATTTTTCCGCCTCCAGGCTTTGAACACAGCATGGAGTCTCCAGGCCTAGAAAGGGTCAAGTCCCTTTAAAAAGCACATGGGCAAAAACAGTTTAAAAGTGAAATAAATCATATATCCATCTTCTTCCAAATCATATATAACATCTTCAAATTCAGAATTCTTCCTGTAATCTTTCACCATCTTCTTAGCAGTCATCACACTGAATAATCCTGTTCACAGATGGTGCAGCCTTTTCACGCACGGCTAACATAGTATCATCTATACATGCACTCAATACCTTAAGTAAGAGAGAGGGTGCCGTCCTTATTCTTCTGAAGCAATCCAATTGCTTAAAAAGGACAAGAACAGATGAACTATGAAATAAAATGAATGCTGGTCACTGTTTTCTCAAAGTTGGTGATACCATGCAAAATGAGGCACTTTGTTCTCTTTAATAAAGTCCTGCTAATAAGTTTATTTTGTGCTTGAATTTCTTGACATCTGACTCCAACACAGGGTGGATTTGTTTGTTTGTTTGTTTGTTTGTTTGTTTGTTTTTTTAAAGAAAAGATTACATTTTTAACACAAAAAGTCATTTCCCATTCTTAGAATTCTATGATCTTTCACAGTATAAACTATCGTTTATATCATTAGATGTGTGTGAACTGTTGAGTGGATTCTGATGTTGCTAAATACCATAAAGTACAAAAAATATTTTTTTATTTAACACAAAAAATGACTCCCCATGAATTTCCCTTGTCCCTCAATTTACACCCTTCAGTGTTCACATTCTCAAACATAAAAGTGTGACATAAATCAAGGGCTGAGCCCCTCAGTTGGGATCACAGTTAATGACTTACACCAGGTAGATGTATCGGCTCTTGGTACTGAGACAGTCTCCCAATAGACGGTAAACCGAAAGACTTGTAGGGGTCCTGGAGGTTCAAAGGAAGGGAAACTCAGGCTTTGAAACATAAACCAGCACAAGGAAGGTTAACAACAATGAGGAGTCTTTATAGGTCTATTTTAACATACGATATTTACCAAATCACAGATTCCAGAGTACGATTGTCTCATCCTCTAGACAACTTCCAAGTGTATTTAAAAATCAAACAGAACCACAAGCAGAGTTTAGCCTGACCTCCATAGTACTTTATTGAAGTTGGTAAAATTCCAACTTTTTCTAAAATTTCTTGCAATGCCTTGGGCAAAAAATAAAATGACCAAGACTCTTCATCAAACATAGCTCAAGTTCAGAACAACAAATGCAGTACAGCAAAGAGATTTGTTTTTCTTACTTCTCCAAACAGCTCACATATGGTAAAGCTGGGGAAAGCCTTCCAGGAAAGACCTGGAAATCCACATATACTTCTGTACATGTGCATGTTCTACTTGAAAACATCATGAGAGCAGAGCTGGGAAGTGAGAGTCATCACTTTATATATGATCATGAGCCGCACACTGGGGCAATGTGTGGGTTTGAGTTACCTACAATTTCAAAACAACTCACAGCCCTCTTAGAGATGTGCTGACTCACTGCTTTATCTTTAATAGTATTTTGCACCTAAAAATTTGCACAAATGTTTATGCTGCATTTCTGTTCTATCACCTGAGAAAAGCATCTTGAGAAGCTGAGTGATCTGTTACGTGATTTGTATGAACTGTCAGACTAAGACGTTGGCAAAACCAGTAATTAAAATTATGAACCAAGAGTGCACACTTTACCAAAAGCTTTATAGGTTAGAGCTCATCCATAAAGGACAAAATCAAGAATGCCCAGCTGAGGCCCTGTCGGTTCCCAGCACATTGCTACTGACTTCCGCACCCAGAAAAACACAAGAATTACTTGAACTCCATTCTGTTTTTAATTGCTGCGAATACCTAATGTTTTTCTGCTTTGACCATGGACTATCAAAGCCTTATTCTATCTGCGGTATAGCCACACTGGCTGTTCCCACTTGGCCATAACCACCACCACCACCACCACCCCATCTACCATCAGAATGCATTTTACCTCGGCATAAACCCGACATTCAACTGCCCAGCCACTGATGGGAATATCCTCCTGCTTGTGCCTGAGTGGGTAACCCTTAGCAACAAGGATCATTTCTTGGACTAAGTCCAGGCCGGTAATGCACTCTGTGACAGGATGTTCAACCTGGAAGGCCAAGATTGCCAGTTAATAGGTGAAGAAAAAGGCAAATAAATGGGCATCAACAAGGGAATTTGCAAAGTTTCAGAGTCAAGTGAAGTAATTCTACTTAACCTTTAGTAATACCTGACTAAAAATCTTCAGTAAAATACATAAAATGAAAGAATAAATACAACTCCACACAGATGAAGGTCAGAAGCACCCTGAAAGTATGTGTAAGCTTCTGTACTACTTTTCCCGATTTTGATTCATTTGTGGCCCCACATCTGATGGTCTAGCTTTACGTTTCTTTTGCTGCAGTTCTCAACGTGGCTGATGATCATCCTGCTACGCTTGCTGTGGCACCTGTGGGGAGACCGCTGGTGTCCTCAAGCCCTCATCCAGTCTGAATCGTGCTCACTTGCATGCTTTCACTAACCTGTCCTGACAAGAAGCAAGATTAGCGTAATCTTGCATCAGTGCAGCATGGCAGGAAGCAGCAGATGGAGCCTTCAGGTTGCCTTCCCTCCAGACAGACCTGGGCAGTGCTTAGCATGCACAATAGCAGACCAGGGTGGGGGGAACACTCTGCTTTCTCAGCAGACTGCTGATAGCTACTTCAGCTGATGGTGTCAGGGGAGTACCTGGCCTTCCACACCAACACATGGGATACATATGTGCAAAAACACGCAACTGACATACAGCCACATGAGCAGATAGACATCATTATAATTTGATTGACTGCTCATGTAGAAATCCCTAAACTTGGGTTCAAATAAGGCCATTTACAACACTGAAAAAGAGCATGAAATCCTTTATCTAAAATCTCAAGTTCTAAAATTTTTTTAAAATCTTTGATCATACCTACTACTTCAATATCATTATTTTTCCTTTTAAAAATTAAGTTCTAGGTGTATGTCACAAAAATTTTGTTATCGTGATATGTCACATTTCATACATGGACACAGGAAAAGGTCACTGAACAAATGAATCATCTTTTAGCTTCAGCTGCACTAATTGAAGGACAGGGCTTAGTCATTACAATAATCTTGAGGCTTATCATAACCAGACAATGCCATGGTCTTTTTAAAAAAAAAAAAAAAAAAAGCTTGGTAAAAATAAACAGATGGCATCCATAATTAGCTCTGTGTGTGTTATGAGTTTGTTTACAGTTTCAACAACATTTTAAGACATTTTGACATAATTTTAATGCAAATCATTGCTAAAATAAGCATCTACCCTTTGTAAAATAAATGTGACACTAAATAAAGAACTTATTAGACAGTTTAATGCATATATATTTTAAATCAAATTGTGATGTGTTAAAAACAATATTCTATAAGAAGCAAACACAAAGCCCTCTGCTAATGCTCAACACCAATTCCATGTGAACAAAGCATCTCAGCACCCCTGACTATTCTTAACTATAAGATGTAAACCTACTATGTGACAAAGCACAGTTTACATAACATTGTTCAAAATGAGTTTTAATTAAGTGAAAGACTCAATTTTCTCTTTGTATGACCAGTACTCCAAAAGTATTAAATAAAAAGTAAATACACAGGGAGAATAAAACTGAACAGAAGTTAGGAAGTATGGTCAAGTTAGTGAGGGTTGAAACTATAAGGAGACAGCTAAAATGAAATATTTAGAGAATTTTAGGGCATCTCCCTTGAGCTACTTCACTGACAACAAAAGGAAACACAGTGAGTGTGCAGCATGAAGCGCTGGGCGCACTACCTCAACAAAACCCACATCAGTAATCATGGGGTACAGAAACGCTAATGACACTTGCACAGTGCTCACAGACGCTCCCCGCTGCTGGAGCCATCCTCCAGAAGGGCAAGGGTGCATCTATAAGAAATCAATGAACTCTGAATGAGGACTGCTATTTTTTTTTAATGGCCTATGCTTTTTTAAAAGGTCAAGATCATAAATGACTAAAAGGCCATGGGATTTTTCCAGATTAAGAGAGTCTAGCCAGGCAGTGGTGGCGCACGCCTTTAATCCCAGCACTTGGGAGGCAGAGGCAGGTAGATTTCTGAGTTCGAGGCCAGCCTGGTCTACAGAGTGAATTCCAGGACAGCCAGGGCTACACAGAGAAACCCAGTCTCGAAAAACCAAAAAAAAAAAAAAAAAAAAAAAGAGAGAGAGTCTAAAGAGAGCGCTGAGTGTGATGGTGCAGGCCCAGGACCCCAGCGCTCAAGAAGCAGAGGCAGGAAGATCCCATGTTCAAGGCCAGCTTGAGCTACGCTGGAAGAGACTAATCTCCAAAAACAAAAGGAAACAGAAAAAGTAAGACAACAAAACAAAACAAACAAACAAGGGATGATTGTGTGTGACATATAACCCTGACTTAAAAAGTTCCCCTTCTGTAGCAAGCTTTAGTGAGGCCTCTGGATAACAGCAACGCAGCAATGTCACCATCCTGATTGGGGTTCTGTAGCTATGTAAAAAATACTTCATGGTTTTCAGAAAGGAGAGGCATGAGGCCTGAAGTTTTGCTCAGAAAATGTTTATGGTAAAGAAAACATATGTGGCTCTGCATGTGGACTTACAGAAAGGGCAGCTGTAGACAGGGCTAGTGATGGAAGCTCGGAGCCCTTTCTACTTCTCCATCTTTACTCCAAGTCAGAAATCATTTAAAGATTTAAAACGTAAGTAAACATGACACTCCTGTAAAGGGCTTTGTGTTTTCTTAGGATGAAACGATTAAAATAACAATATTTGGCTGGGCCAGCACATGTTACTCCTCAGCTTCAGGATCCTGCAGTTTAGAGGAATGGGGCAGCTATCCATAGCTGCTCATTTGTTCCATTTCTCCCCAACCTAAATTTCTAAGACTTTAATCTGAATTTACCTAATAGTTCCTAAAGCATTTTTTAAAATAGGTACCTACATCTCCTTATCAGAAGAATAATTTGAGTAAACTGTAATTGCATAAGTGTGCCTGTTAACAAGAGAAACCTAGTACAGATGAGGGAGGAGTCACTCAGCTACTGTGCAGAGAGGATGATGGGAAAAGAGCCCACGTTTGGCAGCTAGTGATCTGTGATTATACTTAGTCAAAGCACAAACTTCCACGACCCAAAGTAGAAAGTCCAGCACTCATAATCATGAATGGCATGTTGAAATGTGCAAATCCTTCATAAGAACATGCTTATTCAAAACTTAACACTTCCAAAGTAGACACCTGTGAGGAGAGGTATATGGTACAAATTTTAAATCTCTAAATAATACCATTTTAAACTAACATGCCTTGGTATCTTCAGTAAATATATAAAGTATGACTAGACAGGTATCAGGTAGAGGTGGTCTGTGAAAGCTTTCCAAAGCTGAATGTGTTGGAGTCAGCCCTACCTTGAACAGGATATGAATATAGATATCATAAGGATAGAGAGGAGTATCGCTAAAATAGGAGGAAACTGCCCTCTCCTATAAAGCAAGGTTTCATCATAGTGCTTGGTACTATAAGTCTCTGTCTGCTCTTCTCACCTAGAAGGATAACAGATGACTTTATTTTTGGTTCTGCTCTCTGAATTCAGAAAGACTCTTTGTCTAGAACAGGTTCTAATGGGCACATGTGGCTTAACCAACAAACATTAGTTTCTTACAGTCCTGGAAGCCATAGCAAAGTGTCTAGAACATGTGCCCATTAAAATTCTGAAGGCCTCCCTCTTGGGGATATGGGATTTCAAAATAAAGACCGAAAGTTATTAGACTTTTGATCTATAGGAATGAGGATAAAAGACACATTGAGAGACCTCAGCACATGATTCCTGAAAACACACCTTGAAAATAATAGATACATTCAAGAAAAGCTGCACAAACTTAGGCTTTGTCATGGAGGGTTCCCGTTGAGAATTAACAGATAAATACAGGAAAACAGGACTGCCAGGGCTGCAGTGTATCTTCCCCTCATATACCCCGTCTTGACGTTCTAACCCTTGCTACCTCAGAGTGAGACTGTACATCAGGAGACAGGGCTTTTAATGAAGTGACTATCTTAAATGAGGACATTAGGGTGGGCTCTACTCTAGTATGCCTAGGGCCCTCATAAGAGACTGGGCACAGACACACAGCATAATGCAAGGAAAGATGTCTGTGCAGACAAACATCTACCTGTAAACCAAGGAAAGAGGTGTCCCCAAAAGACTACTAACCCTGCTGACACCCTGGTCTTGGGCACTTGGCCTCCAGGACTGTAAGAAACTACTGTTCATTGGTTAAGCCATCCAGCCAACGGCACTTTGCATTGGTTGCCTGAGGGCCCTAACAAGAAGGCCAAAGTGGGATATTAAATGTGAGTAGAAATTCCAAACTTGAAGGGGAATGTTGACACAGGCTTTTAATTCTAGGGGGTACAGGCAGGTGAACTTCAGTGAATTTGAGGCCATCCTGGCCTACACAGTGAGTTCCAGGCCAGGCAGGACTACATAACGAGACCCTGTTTCAAACACTCAAAAAAAAGTGTCCAGAACTCAAAAATAGCAAAATAATTTATGAAAGCTGCAAAACAAAAACTTAGCTGTCTACCTGACAGGCTTTCCCATGGACATCTGTTTAACTTACCACACACATATACATGCAAAGAAAAGGGGGAGTGAGCTACATTACTCCAAAGTTAGTAAAAGTATTTGTCCAACTATATCTACTGTCAGAAAACACAATTTCACTTGCAATGTAGCCAAAAACTAAATCCCAACAGAACTGCTAAATTATCAATGATAATCATCAAGAGTAATTAGTAATTCAAATAGTAAATAGAAGAAAAGGGAAGGCATAATTTAAAATGGAAAAAAATATTAATTTAAGAGAGAAAATTGTGACATCAATAACTAAAAACGAGGACTGCCTTTTCACATTGCAAGCATGTCAGATGATGTCATGGCCATGTGCACATGCATATGTATGTGTGTGTACAAGGGCATATTATAGAGATGCGTATTTAAGAGTGTGAATGTGTTCACATGTGTGTCAAAGAACCTCAGATGTGGCTCCTCAGGCATCACTCACATTTTCAAACCAGGTCTCTCATTGGTCTGGAACTCACTGAGTAGGCTAAGATGGATGGTCAGCAAGACCAAGGGATCCACTGTATCTGCCTCCCCAGGGCTGGGCTAAGGAGCTCATGGTATATCACTATACCTGGCTTCTTCATCTGAGTTCTAGGAACTGAACTCCATGCTCTATGCTTGTATGAACTGAGTCATGTCTCCAATCATAGACCAAATTCTTCAAAAGTAGTTTTTAAGTTTAGAAAGTAACATTTGAAGAGCTGGGGAGATGTATCCATGAATATGTCACCTGGTACACAGGTATAAGGACCTGCGTTCAGATCCCAAAGCACACATAAAAGCCACACAGGTGAGGCACCCCACCACTTCAAAGACAGAGGCATGGCTCCATGGCAGGCTGACTACCTAGACTGCCTACAACTTGCATTCTTCAGGTCCAGCAAAAGACTCTGCCTTAA
Source organism: Uromys caudimaculatus (assembly GCA_028551405.1). Classification (NCBI taxonomy): domain Eukaryota; kingdom Metazoa; phylum Chordata; class Mammalia; order Rodentia; family Muridae; genus Uromys; species Uromys caudimaculatus. The sequence goes on from CM052708.1 coordinate 1,807,041, forward strand.
TAAAGTGGTCATTGATTAAAGAAACACCTGATGTCAACTTCAGTTCCTCATATGTACACAAATGCATGTGTGTATGTACCTAAACATATATGTGTATGTAAAAACATACACATACAGCCGGGCAGTGGAGGCGCACGCCTTTAATCCCAGCACTTGGGAGGCAGAGGCAGGTGGATTTCTGAGTTCGAGGCCAGCCTGGTCTACAGAGTGACTTCCAGGACAGCCAGGGCTACACAGAGAAACCCTGTCTCGAAAAACCAAAAAAAAAAAAAAAACACACACACACACAAAAAAAACCATACACATACACATGTTACAGACACATACATGTACAAAGTAGAAAGCAGCAGCCTCTGAAATAAAAGATCTGCCAAAGATCTTCAATGTAGAAGATACAACATGATACAGGTTGGAATTTGATATTAAGCCTTTTAAACTAAACTGCAGTTACATGGTAAAAGGCACAGTACAATAGTCATGTGCGATGACACAATGTCTGCTGTCTGCACTGGAATGCTCCACGTAAGAAGGCATTTAGGAACAATATTGGAAGAACAAGCGTGAACGTGCAAGTCCATGGCTCTCTTACTCTTGCTAATCTTTCCCACTTCTAGATGCTTAAAAAGAACCACAGGGACTGGAAAGCTATCTTATTGCTCTTCCTGAGGACACAGGTTCAGTTCCCAGCACCCACACGGTGGCTCATAACTGTAACTCCAGTTACGGGGATCCAATGCCCTCTTCTGATCTCTGAGGGCTACAGTACACACATGGTACACAGACATACACACTCAGGCCTACACACATACACATAAAATAAATATTAAAAAAGGAAAGTTACATGAAGATAAGGCAAAAGGTTCCAGTGCAGTGGAGGAAGGAGGGAGGAAAGGAAGAGGAAAGGGGAAAAGAAAAAAGAAACAAGGAAAGAAGTAGAGAGAGAAAGCAAGTACTATTTGATGCGAGGATTTCTGCTTCAGAGGGCGTTCTTGGTCGAGAATATTTTGATTCCAACTGAAATTAATTTGATTCAGGAAGAATACATGAACTCGTTCGTATATAACACCGATTTAAAAAGAGGTTATTTATCAGAGTAGCTGCCAGCTCCTATTTAGCAGGCTGTTAGAACAGTTCCCACATAACGTCCCGGCCCCCATTCGGCTTTCCCAGACTAGGAGCATGCTGCATCAGTACGGGAACTTGTGACAGTTTATGAGCCAACATCAGTACACTGCAATTAAAGCCCACATTTTACATCAGGGCTCAATCTTAGAGACATGCATTCCTGGTGGATGGCAAATGTGTAGCTAACTATGTGTTTCTGCCTTGGCAGCATTAGCATTTCCAATTCAGAAGTCTACACCCAAAATAGCACAAGGAAAACCATGACCAAAAACAACTTGGGGAGGAAAGGGTTGAATAGGCTTATGCTTCCAAATTATTAAACACCATTGAAGGAAGTCAGGACAGAAACTCAAACAGAATAGGAACTTGGAGTCTGGATCTGATACAGAAGCCATAGAGGAGTACTGCTTATTGGCTTTCTCCTTGTGGCTTGCTCAGTCTTCTTTCTTCTGACCCAGAATCACCAGCCTAGAGGCCCTCACAGCAATCATCAATCAAAAGAATGTACTGCGGGCTTGTACACAAGCGATCAAATGGGGGTGTTTCTCAACTGAGGTTCCTTCTTCCAAAGTGATTCTAGCTTGTGTCAGGTAAATAAACTAACCAGCACACTGCCCAAATTTGCAGCTCCTTCTCCATTCTTCCCGCCAAGCTATCACCACCAAACAACAAATTAGTTCAAAGAACCTTTGCTTCTCACTGTTTTCTGTTGTATTTTTTAAGAGTTACTCAAGGGTTTATATTGGGTCAAAAAGTAGTTCATTTATTTCAAACTGCAAACTTTTGTAACAAGGTAAATGTAATACATGTAACAACAGCCTTATTTACCGCTCACTGAACAGTTCACAGGAGACAATACCCAGAGCTACAGCTCAAATAAGAACCTGTGACTGAAGAAAAGTCCTGGTCACGTGACGATGAAAACACAGTGCTCAGTGATGGAGACCTGCAGTAAGACGCTGCTGCTGAGTGTTATGGAGTTTGTGACCCCTGGAAAAGACATAGACTCAATCCAACTATAATTAAAAGAGTTATTGATTAGGTACTAGCAGGGCAACAGTCCTAAAGCCTAATCCCAGGTATGCCATGAAGGACGGGTGTGGGAAGGGTTTGTAAAGGGGTAAACCATGAGATGACCTTCAATATCTATGCAAGCAAGCAATAACTAATCTGTTCTGCCAAGTTAAGTGGTTAAGGACATTCAGAACAATCTTTGGGTGTGTGCATAAGCAAGTTACAGAAGCCAAAATAGCAGTTAGTCATACTGTAACAAGTAGATGGTCATGACTGTACGTTTTGGGGTGGGGCGATCACTGAGTCATGTTACTGGGACTTATCTTTCAGGGACTGGAGGAAGAGAAAATGGTTAGTTGGTAACAAATAGATGCCTGGTATACAATGAGCTTTCTTTAGCCATCATCCTGGGCGTCCAAGTCAAAAATATTAATATGAGAACCAGGAGAGCCATGCCTACACATTAGACAAATGGTGGATCAAGGAGAACAAGCAGTGAAAGCAGCGGACATGAAGAGTTAGTGAAAAAAGATAGCAGGGTCAACAAAAATAGGTTAATTCCCATTAAGTATATTAAAAGGAAACAAAGTACTATTTCAAAATGTTATCCATAACCATCTTTTTCTTAAGATTATATCTTACAAATTATATCTGAAAAATTAAAAGCATTTTCTCAAGGTTTTGGCAACTACATTATTTTAATTCTTTTTCTTTTATTAAATATAAGATAATCTAATAACCCAAAAATTTTCACATATAAAAATAAAAATGAGAAGTAAATTATTTGCTTGGATACTTAACTATAATATATGGTATAATATCTAAAACATTGCAGTACTATCAACCAAATAAGCAGGAACGTTTTTTAAATTAACAGATGTGTGAGATAGTTGAATAAATTGAATGTCTTAAATAAATACAATAAAATTGATACCAGATGGAGAGATCCATTATGAAATATAAAATGAGTTCTAAAGGAAAACATGGGGGTGAAGTTTGGCTTATCAAAGAATAGGGAAAACCAAATGCTGTCACAATGACACAAATTACACAATAGAGATTTAAAAATTCAACTACTTAGAAATAAAAACTTTTTCAGAAAGTAACAACATACAAAGTCAAGAAGACAGGCAACAGATGGAGGGAGATATCTAAAAATAGTACCTGAGGTTTTTACACCTAGATTTATTTGCTGATCCTGCTGGGGATGAAACGGCTTCTGGCTCAGGTGAGGGAGGAACCACCTGCTCTGAGACCATCAGCACCATAACCATGTAGCAAGGGCCAGTAGACCCAACACAGGCAGAGGGACTTGTACCTCACAATAGGAACCCGAATGGTATTAAATTCAGGCCTTGTGCAAGCGTTGTGGGCATATCTGACCTCCTCAACACTGAAAAAGTAAAGAGATGAGGGAGTCGGGAGAGAGAAGAAAATTATGCAAACTTTGCTCTGGAATGTCAGAAAAGGCTCAATGTAAAAGAAGCGGAGGGTGTACAGGATATTCTACGATCAACTGACCATACAAAGAACAAAGCTAAAACAAGCATCCAAGTTAAACCAAAGCTACACCAAGCTACACCGAGGCCTCAACTTGGTGACTCTCAGTGGCATATCTCTGCAGAGAAACAAAGTTTGTCAGTCTAAAAGTCACCATCCACCAAGGGAAGATGCTACTCAGATTGCTGCCACCAGAAAACACACATGGCCTGAAGCTGGACTGACCAGCTCAGGAAATTTCAAGTGAAAGAACAAAGCACAGTACAGACTTCTTTGCTCAAGCTGGTGCACTAGTTAGAGATAAGACAAATTACAAAACCTACAGTATTTGGTTTGTGCTTTAAGAATTAGAATCTCAGTTTATAACATAAATTTGGAAAAGAAAGTATACTATTTTTTAAAAAAAAATGTAAGTGGTTAAGAACATTTCCTGCTCTTAGAGTTCAATCCCCAGCACCCACATCAAGTAGCTCCCAACCACCTGTAACTTCAGCTCCATGGCATCTATGCTTTGGTCTCTACAGGCGCCCGTACAGCCTCACTTGCACACATGCACACACACACACACACACACACACACACACACACACACACACATATACTTTAAAATAATAAAAATAAATTTATTAAAAAGAAATGTTGCTATTAAAAAGAAGAAGAACGTTTGAATGTCAGAAGCCAGGCATGGTAGCACATACCTTTAATATCTCAGCATTCAGGAAGCAGAGGCAGGAAGATCATAGCAAGTTTGAAGTCACCCTAATCGGTAACAAGTTCCAAGCTAGCCATAACTACATAAGTACAAAGGGGGCATGCAAGAAATACTTCCTCAATGCACTGAGAAATCCGAGATTTGTTCTTCATGATCCCATTTAGTAGTCAACTTACTATGAAATACCCCGTACACACAAACACATTCTAAGAAGGCAAAATTCATTTTTTCTTGATAGCGAACAGGGACACACTCATGGCAAATAAACCCAAGAAAAGAAGTATGAATAACCATTAAGCATAAGCAAATGGTATTGTCAGAACTAACATGATGAAATTTTTACCAATTTAACTCCTCACCCCACCCCAACCCCAGAGCTATTCTGTAACCTTTAAATGATAGAATATAATTTCCTGGAAAGCTAACCACGATAAAAAGCAGACAGGCGTTGAGGTCCTCCAGTGATTTCAACCAACTGTGAAGAGCTGTGTGATGCAGAAGACTGTGGGGCAAGCTTTAAGAAACAATTGGCTAAAACAAGTGAGACAGAAACAAACTCAAGAACAAAGAAAACCACAAGAGTCAGTGTGTGGTAACACATGTAGCTGGCTACTGGAGACTCTAAACCAAGAAGATCACCAGAGCACAGGAGTTCAAGGCCAGCCTGGGCAACATAGCAAGACCTTGTCTCAGGGAGTAGGGTATGTAGTTACAAGTTGGCCTAAAAAAGACACTGGATGGTAATTGTACAGATGATGGCATGTATCCAACCCAACAGTCAGGTCTATTTGTAACAATCATGTCTATTTGTAGAACAAAACACAAATGTTATCTCATTACAAATTTCTCTCAGGATCTTATTGCAAGCTGCCATCCTCATCATGGCATAATAAAGTCCTCATCTTTCCTAGTTCATTATCTAATTAGATTCACTTAGTTAGAAAACCATTATTTTAATAAAAAACAAATTAATATCCAAAAGGCAAAATTGTAAGGATATTCACACAAACAGAATACAAGCTTAGATATAATTTAAAGGGGAGTGACCAACTACCATTAAAAATAAATGCTATGACAATTTATAATATTGGCCTCAAAATACAGCTAACTTCTGCTATGGCAAGTGAGAACCAATCTGTTACTTGATAGGTGTATTTTTACTCTACCAGTAATTTTTTTGATAACTAACATAGATTAAAACTTTGCTGATTATACTCATGGGACTAGTTAGTATTTGATTTGTATGCTCAACTGCCAAGTCCCTTGCAGCTGATGCACATCCTGTGACTGTTGAGGGTCCAGGTGTCAGGGAAGCACTTCCACATGTCATTTAGAAAGGGAGTGATAAGAGAGGCAAAGGCCATGTGTACAGGACAGGAAAGGGCACAAATTTACATGTATATAATGCACTTCTTAAAGCCATCAGTTTGAAACCAGTACTCACAGTTACTGGGAGTAGATAACAAAGAATATTCTTAAAAACATCAAAGAGTAAGAATACAGGAAAAAATTATCACCCAAAACCCAACAAACAAGCATGACAGACATAAGCACAGCACTCAGCACCATTTCTGTCCCACACACATGTGCATTCCAGGAGCAAAGGATCACTGCAGATGTACGTTGTTCCTTTAGTAGCATGAACAATTGAAAAAACACCCATGAACATGAGTGGCCATTACTGGACAGCACACAGATAAACCACCTCCACAGGGAGTAAAGGGCACAAAGGAGCACACCCTGAAGACCAGAGTGATCTTAGAAACAGCACCTTACTGGACTGCAAACAAGCTTACATTCCTCAGAAGCCCAAGAAATTTCACTTTCAACTGGGACCCTTAGCACCACAAAGTATGCATGAGCACTGGGCAGAAAACAACAACAGCAAATCTCTATAAGAAAGAATCCATCATCCAAGGTATCATGCACCATTAAAGAGAATGAATGAATGAATGAATGAATGAATGAATGAATGAATTAATTAATTAATTAAATATCCTGGGGCTGGACCGAGGTAGGCGGGCCTAGAAACCCCCCTGGATCCCAAAAGCGGGCGCCTGTGGCAGGAATCTTCTGCCTGGGACACTAACATTCCATAGACAAGCAGCCCCGGGAGAAAATTCTCTCTTCCAGGAACGAGGAAAAGC
>CM052708.1:1814038-1849095 GCA_028551405.1 Uromys caudimaculatus
AAGATGCTCCAAAATGTAATAAAGACACATGCTCCACTATGTTCATAGCAGCCATATTTATAATAGCCAGAAGCTGGAAACAACCCAGATGTCCCTCATTAGAGGTATGGATACAGAAAATGTGGTACATTTACACAATGGAGTACTACTCTGCTATTAAAAACAATGACTTAATGAAATTTGTAGGCAAATGGATGGAACTTGAAAATATCATCCTGAGCAAGGTAACTCAGTCACAAAAGAACAAACATGGTATGTACTCACGGATATTGGATATTAGCCCAAAAGATCAGAATACCCAAGTTTCACTTTACAGTAACCGCTGGACTGAGAGTGAGGTCACAGATGGAGAAGTTGGAGAAGGGACTGAAGGAGCTGAGGGAGTCTGCAGCCCCATGGAAGGAGCAACAGTATCAACTGGCCTGAACCCCCCCCCCCCCGTCCTCCTGGAGGCTGGACCACCAACCAAAGAATACACATCAAGGGACCCATGGCTCGGACCACATATGTGGCAGAGAAGGGCCTTCTTGGCCAGCACGGGAAGGAGAAGCCATTGGGCCTGAGGGCGTTAGAGGCCCCATTAAAGGGCAATGTCAAGGTGGGATGAAGGGAGTGGGTGGGTAGGTGGGTGGGAGGTGGAATATCCTCATAGAGGCGGGGGAGGGGGAGGGGATAGGGGGTTTCCAAAGAGGAGACCTAGAAAGCGGGAAACATTGGAAATGTAAATAGAGTATCAAAAAATAAAAATAAAATAAAATAAAATAAAAAAAGTTTCTCCTCTTGCAATCACTCATATGTTGAGAGGTCCAGATACATGAAGGAAGAGTCTACTTCCAGGGACAGGTATGAACATGAAGAAAGAAACTGAAGCAAAGGCTGCTCAGGGTAACATCTAAAGCTAAGTGTGGAGTAGCAACATAGAGAAGTGCTCAGGCACCCTGGTGATATATGAAGGGCCACTAGAGGAAAAATAAAGCATTCAAGCCATACTCAACTTCTACCCAGAGACACTCAACTGCCTCTCCTGACACAAGCAAACCATCCCACCCACTAAGGGCCTAATGGAAGCAAAGTGGATGCTATTTTCAAGCATAGTATGATTTACACCAGACTCTATTGTCAAAGGTGGCATTTCCCAATCCACACCACCCTAGATCCCTGGTGTCATGAAACCACAATATATTTTCTTCTTTTGCACACCAAATGTGTTTTACAAATGATGCACAGATTGAATAGAATGCCATCTAAATTTATGTTCATCCTGAACCTGTGAATATGACCTTATCTGGAGTCTTAACAGATATAATCAAGTTATGGTCATACTAGAGTGGATTGACCCCAAATCTGATGGCTGTTATCCTTTTAGAAAGAGGAGCTTTGAACATGGAGATACTTAAGGAGAAAGCCAGGTGACAGCTAAGGCAGACCAGAGCTATCCGCTACGAAACAAAGAACAGGTTAACTGACATCCACCTGGTGCCAGACTCTTGGTCAGCTCCAAGATGACAGCCTCACCTTAGACTCTGGTCCAGGCTGTGATTTCACTAAATGAGTAAAATGTACATTAAGCATTTACAGAAGCTGAAATATAAGCTTATTTTCTTCAGAGCACTATCATATGGGCTGGCATGAAAATTCCTATTTGAACTGCATGAACACCAAGGAATAAATACATGGCCCCATCAACAACAACAACAACAACAAAAAGTTAAAGATAACAAACAGCTAGTAAAACTGGTATGTCAACATAAAACAGTATCTCCATCATATTCCAACACAATTTCCATCAGAAAGGAGACACTACAGAGATAGAGGAGAGGGAATGAAAGACAGAGAGAGGCCTGGCAAAAAGTGCTGGCGCTTTGTAACACCAGTCCCTGCTGATGCTTCATGACTTATTCAACAAATGCTTTTGTTCTGTCTACTTTTACATATACATATATATATATATATATATATATGTATATATATATACACACATTTACATATATATGTGTGTAACTCCCTTGTACATGTGTGTATTGTGTATGTATATATAACATTTCATCCCTACATGTGTATATGTATATGTGTGTATATATATACATACATATGTAAATTTATGTGTATGTATACACACACACAATTTAAATAAGGGAGAGAAAAGGGAAGAAGGAAGAAAACAAAGCCACCTGTTGCAACACTGGTGACCTCTGAGATCGTAGCTGGAACTCAGGAAATCACAAACAGGGTGGCCACTGGACTTTTCCTAATTGGGGCAGAGGTGGCAGTTCCTCAGGAACTTGGGAGTCACTGCAGTTTTAGGAGTTACTCCCAAAAGTTCACATTAGGTCTGCTTCCTCTAACCCTTTAGAAGACACATAAGAACTTATCTCTTTCTGACTACAGCACCAAGTTCTCTGACCAGCACACAAATCCTGACAAGTACAGCTCTCCTAAAAGGGTCAAGCAAACCAAGGAGACTGTCCACATGGAGTATTATCATGTATTAAGAATATTAACAGTATAGGAGGCTAAACATTTGCCTTGAAGTTGACAGGGTATGGATGGGGCTGGACAGATGGCTCAGCAACTAAGAACCCTGGCTGTTCTTCCAGAGGACCCAGGTTTGATTTTCAGCACCCATATGGCAGCTCAAAACTGTCTGTAATTCCAGCCCTAGGGGATCTGACTCCCTCTTCCCACCTCTAAGGGCACTGCATGCATGTGGTGCACATACATACATGCAGGCAAAATGCCCACATATATATAAAACTTAAATTATATATAATTTAAATGCATATAAAACTTAGAAATTAAATAAATAAATTAGATGTCTTAGTCAGGGATTCTATTCCTGCACAAACATCATGACGAAGAAGCAAGTTGGGGAGGAAAGGGTTTATTCAGCTTACATTTCCACATTGCTGTTCATCACTAAAGGAAGTCAGGTCTGGAACTCAAGCAGGTCAGGAAGCAGGAGTTGATGCAGAGGCCATGGAGGGATGTAACTTACTGGCTTGCTTCTCCTGGCTTGCTCAGCCTGCTTTCTTATAGAACCCAAGACTACCAGCCCGCAGATGGTACCACCCACAAAGGGCTCTCCCCCCTTCATCACTAATTGAGAAAATGCCTTACTGCTGGATCTCATGGAGGCATTTCCTCACCTGAAACTCCTTTCTCTGTGATAACTCCAGCTTGTGTCAAGTTGACACAAAACCAGCCAGTATGGTAGGCTTCTTAATTCTCCTTATCAGGTGTCTCAGCACAAATATAAAGAACAAACGGTTGCATTTATGGTGCCAATTTCTTTAAATTTTATTATAAAACAAAATAAGAATGCATGAGGAGGACCAAAGAGGCATGGAGAAAAATGAAAACACAAGTTGTTACCTGGAGTCTTGTATTCATCTCCAAGAAGTAAAAATTCTTCTGGGAGTCCACAAGAAATTCCACAGTTCCAGCAGAAGAATACCTCACAGCTTTAGCCAAAGCCACGGCCTGCTCTCCCATTGCTCGGCGAGTCTCAGGATCCAGAAAAATGCTACAAATACACAAAGCACTCAGCAGCAAAGCCTTGGGTGATCTTTTATAGCCTTACATAAAACTGCTACATAGACTCATCTGAATCAATTTAGGAACTGGTCATGTTTCATAGCACACACTGGAACTTGGTGAAGTCATGTGGAACATGCTTCACCAAGCCAACGTCACATTTTATGGAACATTTCATCTTTTCACATTACCCTACAACTTCATTTCTAAAATACACAACTAACTTTTACCTAGTAAAACTGAACATATATACTGGAAGTTGCTTCAAGCTAAAACACAAATAACCTCATGGAGACTGACATACACAACCCTCATTCTTCATAGATTCCTTCTGTGCAAACTTGCTCCTTGCTAGAACTTATATATCCTTAAAAATGCATGTGTGTAGCACCTTTACACACACATGAACAAGAAGAGAGAAGAAAACTGTCAAAAGCTGTAGATGAGCAAATGAGGTGCCACCTTCATCTGCCAGGGTTCCAAGGAAAGGGAGAGGAGCAGCGGTGCTTGAGAGGCCCTTGACTTTTATGCTCAAGTGCTATCTGGGCTCCTGCGAACATAATGACTGTGAAGTATCTTCTGGAGAAAGCCTACATGTAAAGGAAGCCTAGACAGTCTTGCATTGCAGTTAAATACGGTGTTCTTCAACTGGGACACACAGAAAACAAGGTTCTACACTGACCAGGTGCATAAGTCATATTTACGTGTTATGTGAAAATGTTATGGTCTGAGGTTCAGAGAAGCCCAAACCCTCTATTTCCCCTCAGCAAGACAGTTCAGTATTTGCTAATTCAGTGTTCACAATGCCCTTGTAAAACATCAGTGTGTCTAATAAACCTCTAATGCCTGTTTCAAAATCACTCTCTCACAGGCAGGTCAAACTAAAATGTTTTCATCAAAACTTGTTTAAATGGAGGGAGATATATATATACATAAATGAGGGATACACAGCAGACAACCAGTATTTTCTGATTGTGGTTCTACATAAGAAAGGCTCTGAAGAAACTCAACATTAACTCCCTTTCTCTTTGCAGGCTGATGTTCTCCCCTAGGATCTGCCAAAAATGCTGCACAATATTCATGGTGGGACGGTGTACTGAAGTGGCGTGTGCTCTCCTTCATCCAGAATGGCTTCCAGAAAGCGCCCCCCACCCCACCCCACCCCACCCCGATTCCCTATGTCTCTCGCCCGCCCTTCCACAGACTCACTGGTCTCCTTAACAGCCTGTCAGTCAGGGTTCAAGGTTTCCCTAACTTCCTTGTAAATATCTCTGTAAAGACTAGTTTTCTTAGAATTAAGATCCAAATAAGGTCCAGACTCTACATTTGGCTGTTTTGCTTTGCGTTGCTTTGCTTTGTTTGTTTTGTTTTGTTTTGTTTTTGCATTCCAAGATACTTTTCATCTGCTGTCCCATCCCTGGTTTTAGGCCAAAAACTTGGCCCCTTTCCTATCTCATTCCCTAAGTTGTAGCAAGCAACTCTGTGCTGTCTTTTAACACTAGGATTACATTTCAATTCCATATAAGTTGAGAGATTCAAGCTGCCAACAGTCGTTTAGATTGCCATAGGCACAGAGCTAAGCAGACAAATAAACAGAAGATGTACTTTCTAATCGCCCATCAGGTGATGTTGGGATCACTGGGTGGCTTCGGGTGTTAAATGTTTTTATTATAAATATAGTTCTGCAGTGTCCTAATAAATATAGGCATAGAGAAATCTGGAAACAACCAGCTGATAAAGCTAATGCGGCCAAAATAAGGAAAGCATACAAATGTGGAGACTTCTAGCAGCCAAGTAGACTCCATTTTGTTCTTTCTGGTCTTATCCTCTCCTATACCATAACCCCTGCCTGGCAGCAGCACAATTGCTGGGCATTCTATTGGTAATGCAGTCACAGGACAAGGAGATAGAGACCTCCCAGCACTAAATAACAGCAAAGCCAAAGGATTACGTTCTAAGACTGCCACATTGCCCCTTGTTTTCAACCATGGTGTTTAAAATAGGGAATAATTTTACCCTGTGATTAAAATTTTACCTGTGGTCATAATATTTTTCTGAGACTACACATATATTAAGGCATGTTGGCTTTGCAAATTAAAGTACTATTGGATATATATCTTAGTGCTTAGCATTTCAAAACAACTACATATACTCAACTGGGTTTTGTTTTTGTTTTTTAGTTTTGGGGGGGGGGTTGCCTGATTTTGATTTTTGGGAGAAGGTCTTGCAATGTAGCCTTTGGCAGGCCTGATACTCACTCACTATAGCACAGTTGGGCTTGAATTCATGGTGCTCTTCCTGCCTCAGCCTCTGAGATACTAAGTTGTGAGTATACTTCACCATGCATGTCAGCAACTGGGCTTTTTTTTTTTTTTTTTTTTTTTTAAGACAATGGTCTCATTATTTTGCTCTAGCTGGCCTAGAACTCTCTATGTAGACCAGGCTGACTTCAAATTTATAGATTCACCTGCCTCTGCCTTTCTACTGAATAGAAATGAATTCTCATGGAGTGCCTCACAAACCCACTGCAGCTGCTGGGAAATACCAGAGCAGCTCAGATGGATCAAGGACTGTTCAAGAACTATACCCAGGAACCCTTTCTCAGTAGGAAAACCCAGGACCACCTTTGTTAACGTTTCTCTAACATGAGAAGCAAATCTATTCTAGGCGTCCTGAGAGCTGGCAGGCTCTGCACAACCCCAAAACCTAAACAAGTCATAGCTGTCTATCTAACTCTTGCTTAATAAAAATCTACTTCTTTTTCAAGTGGTTTCTCACTTTTATGCACTGAAAAACTGAGGGACATCAAGTAACAGACTCTTATCATTAATATAGAAACATCTATTAGTAAAGTTATATTAAGGTAATGTTAACAAATAAAAAGTTTTAATGTAGAAAATAACTAAAATCAGATAGTTTCATGGGTGCTCTCTGGGCAACGCTTACCTTGGTGCCTCCTCTACCACCTTCTGGTTTCTTCTCTGGATCGAGCACTCCCTCTCATTGAGCCACAGAGCATTGCCATGTTTATCCCCTAAAACCTGAGAGCAGTGACACCTGAGAACAGTAGCAGTGAGGGTCACCAACTAACACCCCCTGTAACTTCCCTTGCTGTTTAATACCCAGACTTTAGAGAATACATAGCTTTCAAAACACACACTGAGTTAATATTAAACGGAAGAAAAGTATATTTACAACTCTAGAACACAATGAAATATTAGTAAAAACAGCAGAGGAGGAAGACCCTCATGTTGCATTTCCAGCACAGATGGTCATATAAGGATCATTTAATAATGGCTAGAAGGTCAGAAGCCACTGTGGAAGTAAGAAGCACTGAGGTCATGCCTTTTGGTCACCAAAAAGCAGGAACAGCAGATCATTCTGCAAATATATCTGTTGTTCTTATCCAGTGTGTTGTTATTTGTGTTGGGGTTAACACTGATGTGCTTAATCTATCAGAGAAAACTAGAAATGGTGGCCAGGAGCTAGCTGCTTTCCGTTTGTGAAAGGGAGAAATAAACTGGGGCCCCTGGAGAGAATCATTCGGAGTGTTCCAATGTCCCTGAGCACATATTTCAGGGTCACAGACTTGTTTTAGGAGCTCTAAAATGAGTCACTAATTTTAGCACCAAGCAGCTATCCAGCCTCACTGCAGGGCTTTCTGTTATCAGTTCCTTCTTGTATTACAGAGAACCGATAGAAGTATCATATTAATGTTTTATATGGCTGGTAAAATTTTTAAAAAAGGCATACTCACAATACACATGGTTAATTAGGGCATGGATAGTGAATATATGACTGAACACTTTTAGGAATAAAGCCTTTCCAAACTCAAAAATCATTTCAAGTAATAAAGGAAAAATTTAGAATCATCAAATGCCAATAGATTAGCATTTTACTTCTGAGACTCCAAGGTAGCTGCATGAGGGTCATCTAAAAATATTTTAACTCCTGAAAATAATGCTCAACCTCCTTTTTTTAAACTCTAGTTGGCAAGGAAGTAAAAGTACATTTAGTCTCTAAGAAATAAAGCCAAAACAACAAAGAATCTCAAAAGGCACTTGCAACTGTTTTTAAAAAAAAAAAAAAAAAAAAAAAAAAAAACAACTCAGATATAGAATCAAGTGTTTGTTTTTCTCTGATTCTATATAGTCTCCTTTTTGCTCTAAAAAGTGTAAGGAATTTGGCACACACTTGGTGCCCAGACATACATGCTGGCAAGACAGCCATACATATAAAATCAGGGAATTTATCAAGCATTTTAAAAACTCATGATAATATACTGGAAAACATTAATAAAATAAACTTATAAGGGAATTACCCTTACCCTTGTGAGCTGTTGTACACGTTGGCTACAACCCTTTATGGGCTGAACAGGAAATAGCCATGTGTATGATCCTCAAGAGGCGTCATGATAGTGCAGGCTCTTTAGGATCCTTGAACCCAATTTGGGGAACACCAGTGGTCCTCTAGTTAAACATTCCCAGTGTACACTCAGAAGACACAGGATGGAAGTGCTTACATAAAAGTTAGCAGGTGATTGACATGCACAGATATGCTTCCCAGACTGTGAGTAGACATTCAAGAAATGGGTAACATCATCAGAGTGCACAAACCAAGGGACCAGGGCAGGGTAAAAATGAAGTCGATTTCTGTAAACTAAGCTTGTCATACGGCAGTGCCCTCTGAGCCAAAGCACTGCCGTCATCATTTGACGATGTCTGCCAGCAAAGTACCACCACAGCTGCGCTTGTTCACTGCTCCTGTGTCCTCACTGAAGGAGGAGGGCTGGACAGGGCCACTGGACCTTCATCTGATAGTCCAGTCATTCTTACAGCTACTTGTATATACTTCTGTCTAATTACATGTGGCTTTGGGTCTTGGGAGGGTCTGGAGCATACAGGCTGGATGACAAAAAAGAAGAGGGTCTCATCTGCACAGCCATTGGGAAGCCATCATTCATGTTGAATGTAGACCTTCCACTGTGGCTGCTGTAAGGACACCCACACTCCTGCCCATAATCCCTCACACATGCTCCATAAGTAAGCCTAATCTCATTAGTTCCCCAAGGGAACTCTGGATTGTCATTTGGCCTTTGTGAGGGGAGGGTGGACAGACACTGCTTGGTTCCTACTGAGGAAAAATTATTAAAACAACCCTATAAATGTAAATTATAATACAAGTATGCTCATGAAAACTGGAAAGTGAGTAGTTTTCTTAAAACCTAAGATAGATCAGATGAGAGAGACATCTGGGTTACCCATTTACTAGGGGACAGACTTACCTACGTTTAAAAACATAGCCCAAAAGGGAGGTCAAAGGTAATTAAACTAAATGCTAATGTAGATGTGTAACTACCTAAGTAACAAACATTTGTTGAATACTAATGAAACACAAAGGCCTAGCTGCTGGAACAGAAAAGAACTAAGACCTCATCTCTGCTCCCAAGGATCTACGATCAATCAGGAAACAGGGGTATCTCAATCTCAAGCAGTGTAAGTGGGCTCCAGCCAGCGGGAGCAGTGCCTTCCACCTCTGCATTTTTAGATTCTCACTCAGCACAAGATCTAAAGATACAATTTTTTTAAAGGTCTTAGCAAAGATACCTGTTTTAAAACCAGTGCACAAAAATCATCTACGTGCATTACATGAGCAACAACAAATAAATGATAAATCAAACTAATGTGCAGTTAGCACATCACAGGGTCAAAATGATCAAGTGTCTGGGGGAAGATGAATGAGAGACATAAAACCTTTAGACTTAAAACTAAAAGGCACTTCTGGAGGAACTAATGAAGACATATAAACTATGTGCTATTTTAGGTTCATGGGCTGGTGAAAAAGTCAATTTAGAATCAATACAACCCAAATCCAAAACCCAGTACCTGGGGTGTAAGTATGTATGTTATAAAAGAATTAGGTTAATGGATAAAATCTAAAATTTACATTGAGATTTAAGGAACTTAGAAAGCCTAAGCTGTCAGGGGTGTTAATTTAGAAGATTAACAGTACCATATCCTGAGATCTCTCTCTCTCTCTCTCTCTCTCTCTGTGTGTGTGTGTATGTATGTGTGTGCATGTGTGTAGCATATGCTTGCATAAGTATGTATGCATATGTATTTGCAGGTGTAAGCACACAAGCATGTGGAAAGGGAAAAGATTGACATCAGGTGTTTTCTTCTCTTGTTTTCATTCTTATTTTGAGACAGAGTCTCTAGCTAAGCCCACAGCTAAACAACTCAGTCTGGTCAGTGGCCTGCCCCAGCACTGGGATTACATGCACCACCATGCCTGCTTTTTATGTGGGGTCTGGGGAACTGAACTCAGGCTTGCATACCAAGTATTTCACCAAGTATTAAACCATCTCTCCAGCCCTCAGATATCTTTAAAACAAGTATAATTAAGACGATGAACCAATATCACTTAATTTAGATCAAATCGTATATACAATGTACATAACAAATATAAATAAAATATATGGTATCATTTTGTAAAAGTAACTTTTAGTCTGCTGAGGTAATTGTTGTCATCCCTGAGGCTTAATGCCTCCATCTACTAACCTAGGCCTAGCTCTGGAAACTTCTAGCTTCTGTACAATCTAATCTAGACCTAGAATATTTTCTGCATCTGACACTACTGAATAAGCTCACCCCTTCCTAGTTCTTTCTGACCCCTGGCTGGCTGGTGCAATTCAGGTGTTCTGACTCCTCTCCCAGCTGACTTATTCAAGCTGGCTTTTCTCTGGGCCTCTGAACTGCTCTCCGTGGCCTCAAACTGACTCTAGCAATCTTTTCTAATCTCCTGGCTCCTTCTCATTCTCTTGCTTGTTCTGTCTTTGCCTGTGTCTAGCTTATTCTCTCTTCAATGTGTCTGTAAAACTCTCCTGGTGAAACTGTCTCCTTCCCCCTCTGCTGCCCTACTCTCCCTCTCAACTCTACTTACTGCTCTCCATGACTCTACTGTATCCCTGCACTGCACTCTCCTCCTCCTGCACTGTCAGTCTCTCCCTTAAATAGCTTCCCTTTTCTCTCTTCTCATGAGAGTTGGGCATATCCTCTTCTGTCAAATCTTTCTCTGATTCATCACTTTGTCTACCCCTTAATTAGACATCACTTTCAAACATGGCTGCTTCCTTCTACAGACTAACTTTACCTTCATTTTTGGGGATTAAAAGTGTGTACTAAGGGCATGTCTGTATTCCAGCCAGAGGAACTAAAGGTGTGTGCTAAGGCTGAGTCGAACCACAATTAAAAACAGGTTCAAATATCCTGTAGCATCATGTATTAGAGAAAATCAGAGAACCAAATGGGAAAGCATTTACTCTCACTACACATCAAACAAAAACATTTATTCAAGCATAGTCACAGACTAACACACTGTGCCTAAAACAACAAACCACAGTGCTCTGGCAAAGCAAGAGGATTGCATATGTAAAGAAAAGTCCTGTAAGTGTTAAGAACTCTGATGCTTAAAGACAATAACATGAGAGGGAAAACCATAGAGATGGGATGAGCTAAAAGGTATAACATGTATACAAACAAATATTCTTAACATTATATGTATTAATAGTATATATTATTATTTCTTTTTTTTAATGGCTCCAGTGACCCAGTCATGAAAGAAACTGGGTGAGTCCACAGGTAGGAATCACCTTAGACTGCTGTGCTTTACAGGTAGGTTTCTATTTCATCCAGCCTAACCCAAACCATTCCAGCAACATGGCATAGTCGTAGTCACAACCATTAGATGGCATCTTGAGCAGTACCAACCTGAATTTCTATATGACGAGGGTTATCGATAAATTTTTCTATTAGTAGTCTATCGTCACCAAAACTAGAAGCAGCTTCCTGGGATGAAAATCTAAAGCCATCCCTGTAGAACGAAAAGAACAATTTTACTAGCAAGTCAAAGACAGTCTTCTACATAGAAAACAGTTTTGTTTCAGCCTAATTCAGAACAAATAGGGAATAGACTCACTGCATGTACAGAGCCCTAATCTAACCTGAGCAGCAACTTCCATTTACCCCTCTGGCACCTTGGGCCACTTATTTAACATGCTGGTTACAGATTTTCCATGAAAGCAAGAATAGAGTACTTGTTTCACCAACCAACTGTTGAACTAGCAATGCTAGAGAGACAGACTGCTCAGCAATTAAGAGTACTGGCTGCTCTTCATCAGGACCCAGGTTCGATTCTCACACCTACATGGCAGCTCACAACTCCAGTTCCAAGGACTCTAACGCCCTCTTCTGGCCTCCACAGGCACTGCATGACTGTGGAGCACAGACATGCATGCAAGCAAATACCCATTCACACAAAGTAAAATAAATATTTTTAATACACTAGTGAAGAAGTATTAAAAAGCACACATATATTTGGCTTAGAAGTTAGAAGACACAAACAAAAGTGGAAAGGGCCACAAAGTGTTGGGAACAACAGAAACTGCAATTCTGCAGGAAGATGCTTCCTAGACCCCAACACGTGATTCAGATGCAGGACCTGGGATGCAGCTGTGTCCCACACCACTTAGGTCATTAGTGATGCATCTCCTTTAAATGCCTTGAAATATTTAAAACAGAAAAGGATGGTTTTTTGATGGAAAAAAGTATAGATTTAATTATTGCTTTCTATTTTATTCCTAAACTAATCTATCATTATTATATCATTAAAATGGGTTTACTAGATAAAGGGGAGTTATTTGCCCAGTTCAGTAACACTCAAACTCAGCAGGGCATGGTGGCATACAACTTTAACCTCGGCACTTGGGAGGCAGAGGTGGGTATAGCTTGTAGAGAAAATATCTTGTGTGTTGTATGGATGCATCACCTGTTGATTAAAAAAATAAATAAACAACTTAAAAAGAGCCAGGAGTGGGAGAGTCACCCAGGAAGATGTGAGGAGACAGATGCAGGGCACCTGGGCACAGGCAATGTGGTAGAATGTAGGTTAAAATAAGTGGGTTATTGTAATTATGATCTAGTCAGAGAAAAGAGCCTAGCTATGTGGCCAAGATGTTTGTAAATATATTTTAAACCTGAGTCTTATTTCTGGGAGCATGGGGCTGGGAGAAAGAACCAGGCCTAACTTCTACAGTGTCTCTGTGAGTTCATGACCAGCTTGGCCTACATAATGAATTCTGGGCCAAACAGAACAACATAGTTAATTAGATACTATCTCAAAAACATTAAAATAAATTAATTAATTAGATTAAACTGAAACTTAGGATTCAACTCCATGGCTCACCCAGTAAGGGCTCTTGCCATTAAGCCCAGGGACCAGAGCTTGACCCTTCATATCCACAGTGCAGATTCCCACAAGTTGTCCTTTGATGCGCACACACACACAAAGTAAATAAAATAAGTAAACAATTTTGAAGGAAAAAAAAACCTCAAACTTATCTAAAAGTAACTGAAAATTTTTATTCATTCATTGATATATCTGGAATACAAAATGTAATTACTTTTACTTCTAACCAAGTATGTCTTCATTTTAAATACTGGTATTGAGCATAAAACAAAACAAACAAAAAAAAACCCAGACTCTTCTAATCCTTTTATATACACACATTGCATCTGGCAATGTTAACATAATTAGTTGATACGCTGTGTCTGTACTTGAAATGTATAGTAGTGAAAGTAACAAGAAGACATTTTAAAACCTCAGGGGGAAAAAATCTCCTCTTTCTGCTTCCTATGAAAAATGATTTTAGGTTTTCTTAGTCTTTCATTGTATCTTTGACTTAGAGAAATGGTTTTCAGATTGGGGCAGACTAGAAATGTGAGAGAAACTAGAAGCACAGTGAGTCACCCTCAGCAGCATATAGCCAAAGTTTTACTAGACGGGATAGATAGAATTCATAAAGAGAATAACATAGCACTTTACAGTTTGCCTCTAATGTAATGACTAAAATCTTTCATTTTGCTTTTAAGCCAAGAACATCAAAAGTAAAACATCAAAGTCATCAAAATAAAACATAAAATTTGAAAACATCACGGGTACATTTTGCAACTAAGGGAAAGTTGTATTAAGAACATCCTCTGGGACAGAGCTCAGTGTCAGAGTGAAAACGTGGCACATGTGAAGTTCTGGGTTCTACATCCTATGACCAGACAAAACCAAACAAACAGTTCTTATTACTATCATTTATACCTTCCTTAATTTGAAAAAATAATATCACTCAACCAAGGAACCCGATACATATTTTTGTACTTATAACATCTAAAGTAAAATAGAAACTATCTGATGTATGATAGGTTAGTCAATATTGTAGCCAGGGTTCCATTTTGGCCATATATTTCATGTAAATCTACATATAAGAAAGAAGGACAGAGCCTGTTGTGAAAACAGCTAAGCTCTACATTTAACAACTTTCATGATTTGTTATTGCTGTTGTTTTGAGACAGGCTCTCTCTGTGTAACAGCCCTGGCTGTCCTGGAACTCGCTTTGTAGACCAAGCTGTCCTCTGCCTCTTGAGTGCTGGGATTAAAGGTGTATGCCACCACACCCACCGAAGTTTCACTGAACTCTTCCTACTGTTGTAAAGGCTGTAAGCATGTCTTAGATCAACTGCACTGCCAAAACAAAGGAAAGATGCACAGATACAGATGCTCTCAGGACAAACAAAGCAACAGACTGCTAAACTCTATGTTGCATCCAAAGAATAGAAAATGTTTGTAGGTTGTGCAAAAAGAAGTTTCTTCATCAAAATTAAGTTTCTTCTTCTGAGTGAAAGACGGGACAGAAGAAACTAGACAAGTGTGCTGTGGCATTAACACCTCTGCACTATGAGAGACTATCTGGGCTCACTGGACCATTTTCTGAATTCTTCTAGACTTTTGGGTTTATGTTTGATATTTTCTGGGGTTTGGTTTTGGTGTGGTTGTTGTTCTAAATAAACGAAGAATATGTAACAGCATTCTTTTTTTTTTTTTTTTTTTTTTGGTTATTTTATTTATTTACATTCCAAATGTTGTCCCCCTCCACAAACGCCCTATCCCATCTCCCCCTGCCTCTATGAGGATGCTCCCCCACCCACCCACCCACTCCTGCCTCACCCTAGCATCCCCCTATGCTGGGGCATCAAGTCTCCAGAGGACTAAGGGGCTCCCCTCCCATTGATGCCAGATAAGGCAATCCTCTGCTACATATACAGCTGGAGCCATGAGTCCCTCCAGGTGTACTCTTTGGTTGGTGGTTTAGTCGCTGGGAGCTCTTGGGGCTACGGTTAGTTAATATTCTTGTTCTTCCTATGGGGTTGCAATCCCTTTCAGCTCTTTCAGTCCTTCCCCCAACTCTTCCATTGGGGTCCCCATGCTCAGTCCAATGGTTGGCTGCAAGCATCCACATCTGTATTGGTCAGGCTTTGGCAGAGACTCTTAGGGGACAGCAATATCAGCTGTCAGCAAGCACTTCTTGGCATCAGCAATAATGTCTGGGTCTGGTGTCTGCAAATGGGATAAATCCCAAGGTGGGGCAGCCTCTGGATGGCCTTTCCTTCAGTCTCTGCTCCATTCTTTGTCCCTACATTTCCTTTAGACAGGAATAATTCTGGGTTAAAATTTTTGAGGTGGGTGGGTAGCCTCAGCCCTCAACCAGGGGCCATGCCTATCCACTGGATATAGAGACCATATCCCCTTTGTTGGGTATTTTGGCTAATGACATCCCTGTTGGGTCCTGGGAACCTCTTGCTTCCCTGGTATCTGGGACTTTCTAATGGCTACCCCTAGTTCCCCATCCCCCACTACTGCACATTTCCTTTCAATTTCCTGACTCTCTGTACATCTCCCTATCTCTTCCCATACCCGATCCGGCCCCTCCTTTTCTCCTCCCCCTCCTCTCTCTCTCCCACATCCCTCTCTCCCTCTACCTCCTATGATCATTTTGTCCCCCCTTCTAAGTAGGACTGAAGCATCCACACTTGGGTCTTCCTTCTTGTTGAGCTTCATATGGTCTGTGAGTTGCATCGTGGGTATTCTGAGCTTTTAGGCTAATATCTACATGATATGCCTGGGTCCTCAGGTAGAACTATTTCCAATTTTCTAAGGAACCAACCACCAGACTTTTTTTCATAGTGGTTGTACCAGCTTGCAGTTTCACTAGCAATGGAGAAGTGTTCCTCTTTCTCCACATCCTTGCCAGCATCTGCTGTCACCTGAGATTTTTATCTTAGCCACTCTGACTGGTGTGCTAAAACAGCTTTTCAAACAAAATTATCCATCACCAAACCTGTAGTGTCAAACTTCTGCTTTTCTACACAAGATTACAGAGATGGCTCATTCATCATGTTGAGACAATATTTTCAGATAGAAAGTAATCTATTTTTGCTAAGCACATAAGTGTATTTTAAGTCTGTATCACTTAGCTGACTAGAAAAGAGGATGCTACATGAATAGATACCAAGACAGAAGTTGGTACCAAGAGTAGGGTATTGATATGATAGGCCTGACCATGTTTTTGTTTGGAGGAATATGGATTCGGGGACTTTGGGTCTGAAAAACAGTGAAATGTTTTAAGTGGGGCTTGAGGGGCCATCCTAGTAGGAATACAGAAGGCATTGGTGCTAAGGGTGATGTGAACTATGGAGGCTGGCTCAGGAGGTTTCAGAAGAGAAGAATGTAAGTATGTGGCTTAGAGACTGTTTTGTGATATTTTGGTGAAGAATATGACTGCTTTTTGTCCTTGTCTGAAGAGTCTGCTGAAGGCTAAGTCTAAGGTGAAGAGAATCAGATTAATTGCATTGACAAAGGAAGTCTCAAAAAAAGTCCAGCATAGACTTGGTCCTCTAGTTTACTTTTGTGAAGAGTGTTTTGAACAAGCATAGCAAGCTTAGTAAGAAAAAATACAAAATGTTTGGTTCAAGTAATAAAGGGGCACCAGGAAGTGAACTGGAGCTGAATCCTGTGTTCAAGGAGATAAACAGATTAAGGAGTGGTGATCTCAGGGCAAGATCCCACCCAGCTAAGCTTATTGTTTGTGTTTGCAGTTGAAGAAGGAATAGTTATATTAGGTGTTATTACCTGGTTATTGTTTTCATTTGGACTTTTAATCTGAAATGAATTACAACCTAGAAATGGAGGGCACAGATTTTGATCCAGATCTTGAGGTTGGAAGACACAGGCTTTTGATCCAGATCTTAATGAACAGTGGCCATGAAAAGCTTAGGCCCAGGCCTGGCAATATTCACCTTTAATCCCAAGAGACAGAGGCAAGCAGATCTTGGAGTTCAAGGTCAGTCTGAGACAGAGTAAGTTCTAGAGGAAGAAAAGCTTAAGTTCAGGCGTAGTGGTATACATCTTTTAATCCCAGCATTCAGGTTCAGAGCCACATAGATCTCTAAGTTCAAGGTCAATCTACAGAGCAAGTTCCAGGACAGCCAAGTTTAGGCAGTGAAGGAGCTGGAAAACAGAAATCTGGTGATAATGTAATACAAGAAGGGGGTCATGTTTCAGCTCCAGCAAGCAGCAGAACTTGGCAGCTTCAGCCATGTGACTCTGGTTTTAGAGTCAAGAAGAAAAGGGACTACTGGGACAAGTGATGCTGGTTAGCTGGAGCTAAGAAATTAGCAGTGAATAGAAAGAGATTAGCATCACTGAAGTGAAATCTTCTGGAAAGTGTTTTCTGAGAGCACAAAGAAACTGTGTTCCAGAGATAGCCAAGGTAGTAACTAGTGCTGCAGATGGACTTGGTAATGTGTAAGAATCACCTAAGTGGTACTGGTTTTGAAGATATAAAGGGGTCGTGGAGAGCATCTGAGGCCTGGCACTGTGAGAGGCCAGGGAAGGCTACTGGTGAAGGTGTAACCTCAGTTGCAGTTGATGGCCCAGGACTGAAGGGGTCACGCAAAGAAACTGAGGCTTGGCACCATGAAGAGGGCCCATGAGAGGCTATTGGTGAAGCCTAGTTGTAGCAGAAGACTCCAGGGAATTGGGGGTGCCAGTACCATGGGATGAACAGCAGCAGCAGTGGAGTAGAGTCAACCTGAGCTTAGAGTGTTACAGAGGGCAGAGTTGGAGAAATGACTGAGGCCATTTGGATAAGTTCAGAAGATCATATGTGGATCTTAGACATTGGAACAAGAAGCTGTGCAGTTGAATTTGCCTTGGATACCCCATTTCTGGTAACAATGTCTGTCTTAGTTAGGGTTTCCATTGCTGAGAAGAGACACCATGACCAAGGCAACTCTTATAAAGGACAACATTTAATTGGAATTGGCTTACAGGTTCTGAGGTTCAGTCCATTATCATCATGGGAGGAAGCATGGCAGCGTCCAGGCAACTATGGCACTGGAGGAGATGAAAGTTCTATATCTTCATCCAAAGGAATCCTGGAGCAGACTGCTTTCAGGAAGCTTGGAGGAGGGTCTCCAGGCCCACCTCCACAGTGACACACTTCCTCCAACAAGGCCACACCTACTCCAACAAGGCCACACCTCCTAATACTGCCATTCCCTAAGCCAAGGATATTCTAACTGCCACAATCTCTCTCACCAAAGCACTCAGTTGTTATTAGCATTTTTATCTACTCTTCCTGTGAAGAAACTGTATATAGCAGACCATCTGCCAAGAGATAACAGAGTGTGTCTCCAGCTACCTGTGCTGCTCTAGGAACCTCACCTTGCCCCTTCCTAGTGATATAGTACAGTCACAGCCCACACCCTGCACTCAAGTTCAGAAGCATGGGCTCTCAGATAATCGATACATACCACTGCAGGAGAAACTGTGGTACTACTGAGTGGGGGTGGAGTGGGGTGGAGTGTGGGGAGACCTATCCACTTGGATTTGAAATAACTAATCTAAGAACTAGAGTTACACTTGTGAGCCACTGTGTGTGTGCTGGGAATCAAACCCAGGTCCTCTGCAAGAGCAGCACATAGAAGTATGTGCCAACCCTTCAGTGCCCATACTTCTAAAGACAGAAGCCCATACCTCTTGTAACTCCTAGACTATCACTGGAAACTTTGCCCTTTAGCATTTCCCAAGTACTTCCAAGTAAAGCAGAGTTGTGTTGTATGCATTTAATTTACATAAACACTAAACCCACACATAAAAGATGACAAAGTAACTTTAAAATAGTGCTTACACATCATCTTCAAACAATTCCACTCTGTATCCAATCACTTAGAAACTCTGCTTCTGTGTTTTGTGAGAAACTATGGTACTTCTGATACTGAGTGGGGGTGGGGTGGGGTGGAGTATGGGGAGATCTTCCACTTGGATTTGAAATAACTAATCTAAGAACTAGAGTTACACTTGTGAGACACTGTGTGTGTGCTGGTAATCAAACCCAGGTCTCACTCTGTAACTCACACTGGACTCAAATTTATTATAATCCAAGCCCCAGCCAACCTCAAATTTGTGGAAATACTCTTTCCTCAGATTCCCAGGTTATGGGGCCATGGCACAAGTCAGTACATGTGGCTTCACTTTCTCACCACCTCCATTCTAGCAGACTAGTGAAAGCCACCAGCACTGTCTTCCAGAACAGTTATTGCAGCTACCTCCTCATTGGCTTCCCGCTTCTAGAGTATGATTCAGCTGGCCTTCAGTCCAGTATGAAGAGGGCTACCAAAGTGGGCCTCATCAAACATATGTGAGAAAATCTTCAATTCATTTGTCATGTGTATGTGTATGATGTGTGTTTACAGGTGTATGCATGTACCTGGAGGAAGGCCAGAGGAAGACATTAGCTGTTCTGTGTCATCATCTCCAGTAATCTTTGGTGGCAGAGTTTCTCCCTGAACCTGGGCTTATGCTGATGACCAGGAAGTCCGAGCAATCCTTCAGTCTCCACACTAAGAATTGCTAGGATGACAGATGTATACGGCCACATGTAGATTTGAACTCAAATCTTCATGTTTGCACAAGCACTCTTACCTACTAAACCATCTTCCATCTCCCTAGTCCACCCAAACCTTGATGATTCACTAACCTAATACACAATGAAGGTCATCATATCATTTTTCATATCTTTAATATTTTTAAAATTAAAAAGCATAGTGTCATGATTAGTTGAAGGTCCATGATTTCTCTACTGTGACCTTCCCAGTCTTCCTGATATCATAAAGAATGCACACAAGAGCATACACAGGATGAGAGGGAAATCAAGTTGTGATGTCTGCCATCCTACAAATCATCAGGATTAACTCAGCTGATCTGGCTGATGTCCCCTCCTCTTCCTCTCCCACCACATCTCCATATGCAATCCGCTCAAAGATACACTTGGTCAAGGAGGATGACTGGCACCAACGAAGTGTCCCTCATAAATATGCAGCTGCTAGTGCCCCTCACACAACTTCCAAACAAATGCTTAGACACGTACATGATGTAGCTCTACCCACTCAAGACACTCAGATCCAACTCCTACTGTTCGGTCACCTTTATTGAGACAGAGGCTCACGTAGCCCATGCTGACCTCTAACTCTCCATGTAGCTTGAACTCCTGAACCTCCTGTTTCTGCCTCCCAAGGATGGGGCTCCTACTTTACCCTCATACCACTATCAAGATGCCTTGCTGCTGCTGGCCCTCTCCAGATTATACTTTCTGTTAGTTATTCATGGTTTGGCTCCTCATATCGAAGCAGGCCTTCCAACCTTGCTTAAGCCATGGGATCCTTTGTAGATGATAAAGCACAGGAACTTGTCAAAACAAAATTGCTAGTTCTAGAAAATACGTGGCACTACTGATCATGGTGACATGCATTGAAGTCTAGCTGGTCAGGAAGCCAAACCAGGAGATTCGCTTGACCCCAAGAGTCCGGTATTATCCTAGGTAAGACTTTCTCGTATAAAGATATAGTGAATGGACTGGGAGTGTAGTTCAGAGGTAGTGTGTATCCCTACTTTGGCAAGTATATTGGGTTTGATTGCTAGTTCTGAAAACAAAAAAAATATGCAAACTTTTAAATAAATAGGACTGCATACACTGAAAGATAGACCTCGGAGTCTACTTTAAAATGTTTAGGATATAATACATGTGGTTCTTTATTGAGTAAGTTCCATAGGCTGAAGATAGCATAGAAGTTAAGAGTGCTTACTGCTCTTGCAGAAGACCTGGGCTTGGTTCCCAGTACTCGCATTAGGCAGCTCACAATCATCAATAACTCCAATTCTAGGGGATCCAATGCACTTTCCTAGCCTCCACAAGCTCCCGCATACACATGGTACATGCAAACTCACACATACTCACACATATGCATATAAATTAAAAAAATTAATAATCTTTAAAATAATAAGCAGCAGTGGCACCAAGGAATCACTTACAAAACCTAGTAACACCTACATCATCATAATGGATTAAGAAGATACATGTTTTTAATGGTAGAAAGTTCCATAGATAACACTTTTTCTGAAAATTGTCTTATGAGAGGATGTTTTGCTGAAGCAGACACATGGGAGGATGTTTTGCTAAGAGCAGACATGTGGTACTTTTCTAGTGGCAGCCTGGAAAAAGGACTTGTAATGTTTTGCTAAAGCAGATGCTAGAGAAAACATGTGATGCTTAAAAGGCCCAACAGACAGTAGGAGATGCTAGATGGTATTGGTACGCCTTGTCATTCTTTACTGGTCATCGTTGGGCTTTGCTATCACTAGTCTTTGCTGACGACACATTTGGTATGCCTTACCATTCTTTGTTAGTTACCGTTTGTCATGACTTCATAGGGAAAAGCATACCAAAAACCTTCTAGCGGTATTCCAGCAGCTTCTTGCCACTTCTAGGGACTCAGGCCAATTGGCAGAACCTTGAGATTTCTTCTTGATTGACCTGCCATTACTAATTCATAAATGGTGTCTAGGAGACCTGCTGGTGATGATGTTTGTGAGACTTGCTGTTATAGATCCATAAATGGTGTTTGTGAGACCTGTTGTTACTGATTCATAAATGGTGTATACAAATAGATCCAGCTGCCACTACTAACTCATATAAACTAAGCTACTAATACCCTGACAACATAGATTAGATTTGCTCCAAAAAATAGTTCTAAACAGGTCCACACCCTCCTTTACTCTATTAACCTTTCTTTTCAACTCCCCTGGCACGTGGTGGGATAGAAGGGACATTAAAACATTTAAAAACTCTTACTAAAAATAAATTTTAAAAAAATCTAAACCTACACACTCTCTCATGTGTGCGTGTGTACGTGTGCACGTGTGTGTCTGTGCATGCACACACAGGCACTCAGGCACACACATAGTCTACATCAAGTGTCTACCTCTGCTAGTTCTCTCCAACTTTTTTTTCAAACAGTGCCTCTCATGGAACTTGGAGTTTGCTGATTTGTCTAGACTGGCAGGACCACAAACACCAGGGATTCTCCTGCCTCTGTCTCCAGCATAATGAGCCTGAAATCTAGGTCTGTTTTATTGTTGTATCTGTTTTGGGTTTTCTGAGGTTTGGTTTTGTTTTGTTTTTTAAAATTGGTGCTGGGATCTCAACTCAGATCCTCATGCTTGCACGAGAAGCATATCTATGACTGAACCATCCTCTAGCCTCTCCTTGGTTTCAGATTTGGCTGCATTAGGCAGTCTCTTTTCTAATTTCCATGTCACCATACATTAGATTTACCTCTATAAGAATGACAAGATAATAGTTGCCCAAGAAAGGCAAAGCCCTGGTGAAGAAGTCTGGGGGCAAGGCCCAGTGGGATGAGTTCAAAGGCAAAGCTCAGGACAATGAATGCTGTTTATAGAAAGGAAGTTCTGCACCAGAGCTTATTGCCCCAGCTGTGATCTCTGTGGCACTGGAGACCTGTGGTTCTCCAGGAACTCCTTAGCAAAGGACTTATCAAAATGCTTCCAAAGCACAAAGCTCAAGTAGGCTAGATGGAAGATGCCAGGGGTGGGGAAGCTCCAGATGCTGGGGAGGATACATGAAGAAATTCCACCAACTGTGCATTTGCAAAGTCAAAGCTTTATTAAATAACACAGATTATTTTGACTTCTGAAATTATTAAAAAATAATTTTTTCTAAATTTATAATAGAATGTATTATATATAAAAGACATACAGCGATTTCAAACTCAGAAGGAAAACAGTATCCTACACACTAAAACTTATCAAAGTAATTATCCACTGGGAATTAAATAAACTTGGTTCAAATTTTTAGACCGCACTGTAAATTATATGGCCAGATGTTAGTAATTCTGCATAGAAAACATAACAACTCTAATTTCTTAAAAATACGCTATAAAAACAAAACCCTTTACCAATGTAAAATAAAAATTTGTTTTAAATAACCTTTCTATGGTAGGGTAATTATCTTCAAAATATACAGAAGGAAGATTTCTGCATAGTATCAATTTCTCTCCCATCCAAAAAGTAAAAATTAGATGGTCACTGTAATTACTCCATTATGCAATGGGTATCTGTTTACCTCTCAGTTTAATAAAACTCTGGTAACTGCAATTTTCATCAAAAGTGTATGTCAGGCAGCCTCTCACCTGGTCTCGTCGTCATCCCAAGCGATGCGCATGCCTTTCCCACCACCGCCTGCTGAGGCCTTGATCATCACAGGGTAGCCTAACAGCAGGGAAGAGTAAGTCAGACGCTCAGACTTTGATCATGTGGATGTATGAACATGACAACTGACCACATGTTCTGGAACACAGACGACAATAATTTATTTAAAAGTTCCTTTCTTTAGAATTACAGAAACACAGCCAATGTAATGACCTTACATATCTAAATGAATAAGCATTTTAAAATAATAGAGCATTTGTATCAACAAATATACTACCCAAGAAATGAATAAAAGCTTAAAAAAAAATCTGACAGACAATTCCAAAATTAGAAATACATAAACTAGCCAATGATTTAAAAAGCAGTTTACACAGCATGCACACACATGCACATGTGCACACACACATTTGTGATTCTGAAAACCGCCACTTGCATGCATTACACATCAATTTCTCTTTCATTTGCAGGAACTTTGGGTATTTTCATATGAAAGGTCACAGAGAATGCCTTTAGCCTTTATCAGCAAAACTGACAGAGTAGGGGGAAAATCAAGTATAGCTATTTCCCAAAGAGCCTGAGTCCTCTCCCACAACAGAGAAGCCACTGCACTTCTCTGTACATTCAACAGGGTGTCGTGAAGGTAACAAGTCAGAACCCAGATAAAGGCTATTCTCAATTACAGTTTCATGAGAAGAAATAAGCCACCATTTTATCATTCTACAATCCCTCCCATCATGTGTGCCAGAAAAGTCAGTCTCAGTCAGGCATGGTGACACATGCCTTTAATCCCAGCACTAAGGAGGTAGAGAGAGGAGGATCTCTTTGAGTTTAAGTTCAGCCTGGTCAGCCTAGTGAGTTCCAGGACAGCCAGAGCTACATACTCAGATCCTATCCCAAATAAAAATAGAAATAAAATAAAAATAAAAATAAAAAAAGGAAAGCAAGTCTCCTTCCTTAAAGGCTCTCTGGAAACTCAGTGAAAATAGTCACCTATTTGCAAGTAATTGCATTTGTTACTGTCTTTGCTCAGGAAAGAAGCAGTCAGTGAGCCTTACAGTGTCCTTCCTGGCCTGTGATTCTACTACAGCATTGAACTCTAGCTATAGGACCTTACAGAAAAAAAGGAAGAAACTGACCAAATGTCACAGACTTTGACTCTGACACACGGAACATCACCATTGGGGTAGTTACAACAGTACTTGCTTCCTCAATATTTCACAATTAAGTCCATTAAAATATGTTTGCTATGCTTATATGGGACAGCATTTTGAAAACAACACAAGTGTAGTAAGAAGAAAGCTAAATGTACTATTCTTAGTCTAGGGGCCTTCTAATCCAAGAAGAGAAAAGCAAAGGACCCAAATAATTCTAACCTTGCAATTAAAAAGAGCAAATGACCAAAGAAAGTTAGAAACAAGGGGAATTAGAGCCAGTGTGACGAAAGGGTCAGTTCAGTGGCGCGAGGGGTGAGCTATGGAAACAGATGGGTGGGGGGACAAGGGAAGATATATGAAGTGATGAAGCAATTCAGTTAAAGTATAGACACAGTGTGGATACAACCGGCCAGTGGAGACGGTTTTGCTTGTTTGCATGCCAGACCCCACCTAGGATCATGCACAGGGTTTGCTCTCACAGTAAGCAAGCATCAAGCCTGGCACTTGTCTCATTCAGTGCTACGGCCACCGTGAGGGCCATGCTGAAATCAGGAGAGAGAGAGAGAGAGAGAGAGAGAGAGAGAGAGAGAGAGCGCATGCATCTACTTTGGAGAAATAAAGAAATGTGATGTAAAACTGCCATGCCTGCAAAATTTCTATCTACAAAACCTTGCAGTCTTTGTATAGACAAATGACCCATCACCACCCCTGCACCAGAGAGCATGCTTACCAGTTCCACCCATACTTATTCATGCTTGCAACAGGAAAGCTCGGGGGGATGGGGATATTCTCCTCCTATCCCTCCTCCATTTTGGGTTCCTGAAAACTGGGAAATCTTCAGTTTTCTCAGCCATATATATGCTATGAACCCTCAACTATGCAGTCATTTTTGAGTTTGAAAACATGATGAAGAATTTATCTTTATCCAAAATATCTCTCTTATTAGATGTATGAATACCTGCAGCCCAGAAAGTCAAGAGTCCCTGATAAAAATATAAAAGCCTGAATATGAGGAGCCTGGGAGAGGACAGGAGAGCTGTCCCAGCAGCTAAGAGAGTGTGTCTCTCTTGCAAAGGACCTGGGATCCGTTCCTGGCACCCACGTTAGAATACTCACAAGCATCTGTAACTCCAGTTCAGAGTATCCAATGCCCTCCTCTAGACTCAGAGGGCTCTTGCACACATGTGGTACACATAAACTCACACAAGCACATACATAAATTAAAAGTTAATTCATCTTGAAAAGAAAATGATGGAAAGAAGAGGAAAAACTAGCAGAAGTTGGTGATACTAATTCTGGTGACATTCTGAAATAACAGAAGGACTTTGCACTCAGTTTGTGATGTTAAATAACTCATTAAATCTCAGATGGCACCACCCTATGAAGAAACAAAACTATTCCACACAGACAATATGAAGCAGCCCAGTTCCTCTCCTACCATCTCACTATGTCCTGCCACTCTAGATACCTTAAGTTGTTCAGTGCCTGGAACTGGAAATGGAAAGAACATTAAGGACTTAGTAAAAGTCAGTATTACTGGAAAATTAGGGGCTACCAACAAGAATGATGGTCATTACCAACTCTCTGTTACCTAATTGACATATACAGTTTCCACAAATAATCTCTTATTTTCTAATCCACTAAGGCATTTGCTCCTGGGTTTGGCTTTTGTCTGAAATGTATTTGTTTAAATTTATATTTTCAGTTGACACGTGTTTGAAACAGAACTACTTTCCTTACCACAACAAATATAAAGTATCTGAGACTTTAAAAGGAAGCAATCTCCCTTCTGATACTAAGAGATCACTTGTAACTTTACACTTTTTAAATATACAAACATAAGCAACTCACAAACACAAACAAACAATGACACTCTTTTGGGTTTGTTTGTTTCTGAGACATGCTGGCTTAGAATTCCCTATACAGCTCAGGCCACCTTAGACTGTCCATCATCCTGGTTCTGGGATCACACATGGGACACTATGTGTAGTGAAAAGACAGCTTAGACTCAGGCCTCGGTGCTGCCCTGGTTTCTTCTCACCTTTGCAGCTGTCTCATTGGATCATCTAGGACTAACCATGTACTCCACAGCCACATGGAAGCTCTCCAACTTACTAAGTACAGCACAGTGTGTAGTCCTTGTGTCCCTTCTGCACAATTGTGGGTAAATGAATTCTTTCAAAAAGAAACTACACAGTTTCTACTTATAAGTCATGTGCACTCAAGTACACATGCACTCTTGTAACATGATAACAGCTGGGAAGTATGTCTCTCAGAGGGGCCAGCTTTACTCCTTCTTGAAGTGGCTTCTCTAAACAATTGATATTTTAAGTTAATTTAAATGCTAAGAGTGGAGCCTAGGCAAACTCAGTGAAGAAGAATGAGTATTCCTGACAGAATTCTGTATAGAGCAGGCATCTACCAATGCTTTCTATGACTACTTCAAAAACCCTGTCATCAAAACAAAACACACACACACACACACAAAAGGGAGACATTTATAATAAGCATGTGTTAGGGGCCATAAACAATGTATAGCCCCTAACTGTTATTGACCAAATAAACTACCCGGTTGAGTACAGTAATAGTAGACTGGTTTAATTCTTTGAGGACATCTTGTGTCATTGGTGTTTCATGGTTGCTTTTTATCTCATTAACAACTGTCTGACAAGGAGGAGGAGGAACACAGCAGTAGAATACAACTCTGTAATGAATAAGCTGTAGCAACTGGAACTCTGATGGCAAGGTCTTTGTAAGAGCCCAAGTGGCAGACAGCTCTGATTTAGATGTGGCCAGTCACAAAAGAGACAGACTTTGGTTTGTTCTACAGTTGGAGACACCATGTGTTGGATACAGAAGACAAAGAAGACTCTGGAAGCTTAGAAGCTTCCCCATTTAGTTGTGGGTACTAACAACAACTTGATTAACTGATAATAAGATATTTACCTGTATAGCAAATGCCACCCAAGACTGGGAAGGGGGGGAGAGTAACAATCAGTTAAGTTAAAAGCTGATAAAAATACCTAAAGGATAAGGTACTCATAATCCATTTTAAAATTACATATATTTTAGATTTAGTTTCTTGAACTACATTTTGATAGAATATATCAACTAATAGAGAAGGGAAAGTAAAAAGAAGACAAAAACAAAATATTTCTTGGGAAATGTCCACTTCCAAATTTAGTAGTGCTAATCAGTAATCTCACCCAGGAAAGTAAGGTCGATGGGCAGGAAAGTTATCTTTTTAAAACAGTTGGGAAACCTACAAAGGTCTTTGTTTCCTAAAGAAAGGTTCAAAGAGAAAAGAAAATAAAAGATACTTCAGGGAGAGGAGATCTCTAGATGGACAGAATAGAGCCTGATAATGGACAATGGGGCTCAGACAAGAAAACAAAAGCCTTAAGAGAAAAGATCAGACAGGAAGGAGACCCCTAGGGAGTCTTGTGTTAGAATTACAGAGAAATCAGTGTCACACATTGCATTTTGCAGATTGTTTTTTGCTTGTTTAATGTATAATAGTTAATCTGGCCTTTCTTTAGTTAAGGATTGGTTTATTTTTGTTTGGGGGCAGGGGGAGATCCTGTCCTTTGTGACTTTTTAAAGACTGTGACTTGGTTGTTATAATACTTGGTCTTGACTGCCAACTTGATTTAGAAGCAGCTTAGAAATACACCTTTGGGACCAACTGACCTCACAGTGGGGAACATGTACCAATGAGAATCCTAGAGGTCCAGGAAGAAAGCAGTGTAGGCTGCCTGCTTCTACTTCCTCATCCTGCATGAGTTTGTGAATGCTGATGCCCTCCACTGACAACAGGTTCCAGCTTGAGTGTCCAGGACGGAATTAACACCAGGCACTCTCCAGGGAGCACCAGACCTTCACTCACTGTCCTCTGCATCTCCGGCATCAACCAGACAGCCATTGCTAGACTACTCAGGCCCTGCTGTATATAGCACTACAATGAATCCACTTTTATGACAATGACTTGAACCTCTAAGGTAAGAAGACAGTCTAGAGGCTGCCTCTGTGTGAGCCAATGGAGGCCAGAGTCAGAATAAGCAGAGGGGGATTTATCCGAAGAGAATAATAAAGAAAGCTTATTTGAAATCCATGAAGGAAATGAAGAGATACCAGGCAAACAGCAATAAGAAGTTGTACAATGCTGAGAAGAAAAGCAAGACTTGTATCAGCTGCACAGCTCATGGACAGACAAATGGGAAATACTACTTCAGAAAAAGTAAACTAAGAATTGAGCCTTAAGAGCAGTCTGTTCAGGGAGAGGAGAGGAAGGGGAAACTGTAGTCAGAACGTAATATGTGAAAGAAGAAAGAAAGAAGAACTTAAGAAAAAAAAAGAGTGGTCTGTTCCATGGATGTGGGGCACATGTCTGTAATCTCAGCATCAGGGAACAGAAGCAAACATCATCCACCATTTAGAGCATTTAGAGACCAGCCTGGTCCACACACTCGGAGATACACAGATAGACTTTGTCTTGGAAAGCAAAACAAAACCAAAAAGAACAACAGGCTGTTCAAAGAGATCTCTCCCAAAACCAGATCAGTGAGCCAATGTACAAAGCTTTGTACATTGTACAGCTTTGTACAGCTAATGTACAAAAAGCACAGCACAGAAATGAAGGAAGCATGAGAAAGCAAGACACATGACTGTGCCAGACTACCGAACTTGAACTGGAACAGGTACATCACCAGATGGAGATTTCAAAAGTTATCTTGTAAAAATGATTGGTGACACAAAAGAGGAATAAAAACAAGCAAATGAGTTAAATGAGGATCTAGAAAGGCTGCAACACAGAGGGAAGAGTCAGCAAAGCAGATAATGAAATCAGCAGTTGTGGAAGTTTGAATGAAATGGCCCTGTAGGCTTACAGGAAGGTATGTGACTTGAAAGAATTAGGAGGTGGAGTAGGTTTGACCTTCTTGGAGGAAATGTGTTACTAAATGGACTTTGAGGTTTCAGAAGCTCCAGCCAGGTCCAGTGGCTCTCTCTTCCTGATGCCTGAAAATACAGATGTAGAATTGTCGGCTACCTCTATAGCACCATGTCTGCCTGCATGCTGTCATGCTTCCCACCATGAACTGCCACAAATGGACTAAACCTCTGAAACTGTAAGCCAGTCCCAATTAAATGTTTTCCTTTATCCAGGCAGTGGTAGCACATGCCTTTAATCCCTGCACTTGGAAGACAGAGGTAGATGGATTTCTGTGAGTTCAAGGCCAGCCTGGTCTACAGAGCAAGTTCCAGGACAACCAGGGCTATAAAGTTTTTCTTTATAAGAGTTTGCATGGTCATGGTATCTCTTCATAGCAATAAAAAGCTAACTAAAAAAGAAGTTTTTCTTTTGTTTTGGTTTGGTTTTAATTCAGCAACATGGAAGAAAAAATTCAGCAGTTAATTTTTTGCAAAAACAAAAGCACGAGAAATGTTGGAAGGGGGAACAGTGAACACTATTACAAACAAACTAAACTAAGCAGAAGAAAAATACTAGGGATAGAAGGTAAAACTTACAAAATGCTAAATTCAAACATCAATAAGTAATACAAAATAAATGGTATATCCATCATGGTCCAAGAACCCTGCGATACGATCAGAACAACCCTAAACATTCACAGGATAAAGAGGGGGCTAAGATAAACACTAAAGGCATGAAATGGCAGCAGGAAAAAAAGGCATTCAGCTGGTCATGGCAGAGATACCTTTTAACTCAGTACTAGTAGGCAGAAGTAGACAAATCTCTGTGAGATCAAGGCCAGCCTGCTCGACATGGTGAATTACAGGCCAGCCAGAGCTACATAGTGAGACACTGTTGACATTCAAATGCAATAGCCATTTAGTACTCCAAATGGACACAACAAGGAAAGAACCTTTCTACAACGTATTATACACCAGATGCCAAAATATAAAACATTGAAACATTAGAAGCTTCAAAAGGCAAAGTAGACTTCCAACCAGAATTAGCCAGAAGTGATAAAGAAGGTCACCACATACCAACAAAGGAAGCAATGAATCAAGAAGATCTGCAACCGTGAATGCATATGCACCAAACATGGGCTCCTAACCTCCCAAGCAAGCACTACCAAACACAACATTGGATAGGTACTTGTACAATAAGAGTTGCTGACTTCGATACCTCTTGTCTCTATGAAATCAGCATAATGAGGTCATCAAAATAAAAAGTCAACAAAGAAAACTCAGATTTAAACCACATCATAGATCAAATGAACAGATGAATACAGACTATTCCATACAATAGAAACAGAATACACATTATTCTCAGCAGTCCATATAATCTTCTCTAAATAGACTATATTCTCAGCAACAAATCAAGTCCTAACAAATGAATCATCTTTTCTGTCTTATAAGATCAGTGTGATAAAACTAGAAATCGGTAGTGAGAAAATCTACAGAAACCATAAAAACACATGAAGATAGACCAACTAACCCTTGAATCACTGAAGAAATCAGAAAGAAATGTTCAAAGTTTCTAGAAGCAAATGAAAATACAACTTAGCAGAACCTTTCAAATACAGGAAGCCCAGAAAATTTCCTCTTGAGCTTGCAGGTGAGAGTTTGCATTAAAATCTTAGAAAAAAAATCTAAATAACCTAATGACATATCTCAAGGACCTAGAAAAACAAAAATCCAAACCCCAAAGCAGTAGAAGTCAAAAAATAATAAAGATCAGGGTAAAATTAATAGAATGAAGACTAAAGAACACATAGAATCAATCAAACAGAGTTGGTATTTGAAAAAAAAAAATAAGATTAACAAATTTATAGCCAAATGAACAAAAAAAGGGAAAGAAGACACAAGTTAATTAGAAATGAAGACAGTGAGACCCTGTGTCCCCTCCCTCTCTAACTTTCCCTCCCTCTCTCTATCCCCCATCTCTCTCTCTCTCTCTCTTTCTCCCTAACAAGAACTCAGAGAATCATTACACAGCACTTTTTAAAACTTATATTCCAAAAGCCTGGGAAATACAAAAGAAATAAATTCCAAAAACACCTGATCTATAGAAATAACTTTAAAAGATTTATAACAATCCAGGAAATTAAAATGATGATTTTTAAAAAAGAGCATCCCAGTAAAGCCCAAGATCAGATGGATTCCCTGCCAAATCTATCAAACCTTTAGCTCACCCTAATACCAAAACTGGACAAGAAAAGACACATGCATGGATGAACACACCAAAAAGAAAGAAAGAAAAGAAAGCAAAAGAACCATTTTCTAATGAACATACAGGCAAAACTTCTCAATAAAATTCTTGCAAACCAAATTCAAGAACAGGTTAAGACTATACACCAGGACCAGGTTGGATTCAGTCCAAGAATGTGAGGATGGTTCAGTATACAGAATTCAATAATGTCACAGTCCAATGATGCATTAGCCACATTTCTACTACAGCTGTGCCCTTAAAAAAGAGTGAGGTTCTCCAAATAGAAAAATGAACATAAAAACAAGAGTAAGAATGCATATTTTTGTCTTTCCTCAGTTTGCCTTAAATGTACAAAAATAAATTATCATGTATTAATATATTTACATTTTAATAAAATCATTTTTATTCATATAGTTACAAATATGTGCAGAGTATATTTAATACTATTTTAATATTAAATATAATCTTTAATT
This sequence comes from Uromys caudimaculatus, assembly GCA_028551405.1. NCBI lineage: Eukaryota > Metazoa > Chordata > Mammalia > Rodentia > Muridae > Uromys > Uromys caudimaculatus. The sequence continues at coordinate 1,845,829 of CM052708.1, forward strand.
TGTCCATTTGTTAATGATAAGTATTAATTATAACATACTAAGTATGTTTAGTTTAAGTAAGAACTAATCAATACTGCATATATGAAGATATAACCAAATATATCATAAAGTAAAATAAACCAATACAGAACATTACTATTTTGGCAGAGAAAATTGAGTAGACATCACAGAAAAGTGACTTTATAATGTGTCTGGAAGGCAGCACAGTAAGAAGAGGTTTTCACAGGAGGTTTCTGCGTGATCTGGAGGGGTTCTCTGGGAAATCCCTAATGCCTTGTAAAACTTCTTTACCATGTTTCATTTCACTTCAAATTTTATGGCTTCTCTTCCTTCCAGTCTGCTCAGGACACTAGCGGGCTTCTATTTAATAACCACAACTGCAAGCATGTACTTCACAGTGAGAGGGAAAGGGAAGAAATAGAAGAAATACAAGGAAGAGGCGGGAATCATCAAGGACACACCCATGTATGAAATCTGAATTGTAATTATAGGAAAATTTTCAATAATTAAAAAATGGCACATGGAAAAAATGTTCCAAAATAGAAGCTATAGTTATGTAAAAAACACAAAAGTGTCCAACAATTACTTTCCAGCTCTGGCAGTATAGATAAATGCTTTCAGAAAAGAAACACAAACTTGAGAGTGGCAAAGCACATAAAGATTTTGCTTTTACCACATAGCAAAAAAAAGGAGGGAAAAGGCAACAACCTGGCACAGAGTGGAGGCACACAGCTCTGTGGCTGCACGTGGCCCTTGCAATATGAGGTCCAGACTTTGATTCCCCAGCAACACAGAAGAGGAAAAAGAAAACAGAAATACAAACATGAATCACACACACAAAAAAGCCAGAAACTGACAAGACAAGACAAAACAAACAAACAAAAAATAAAACAGGTTCAAATATGTTTATAATTCTGTTGTTCATACGTGGGAATATATTTTCCCATGGATTCAATGTCCACTTTAACCCTTAAGTAAACTTACCATGGCCATTCAAACCATAATATAAGTGTGAGATATCTCAATAAGAGTAGGAAAAACCTGATCCGTCAACAAAGGGCTCGCACGTATGTGCACACACACAGACTTCAATACTGTGTCCCTAAAGAAAGTGTTCTTGAGTGTAAGATGTGCAATTCACAGCATGTCACAGGCACGTGATACTAGAGTATACTCTAGCCCTTTTTGCTTTCCAAAATCCCTCCAAATATGACAATAATAATATTACATATTATTTATTATGAAATAATATTATCATAAATTGCTGGATAGCTGGGAATATCTAAGCTATGACTAAAAAGAGACCATTTTGAGGTTTAAAGTGTATTAATAAAATTAAACCACTTTAGAACAGTCTCAGAAGCTGCCAAGTGTGTCGTGGGGAATAAGGGGACTGATGATTTAACCCACAGACAGTAGCATTATCTAGCCTACCAAGTCTTATTGTGAAATTAGTAGTGAAAAGTTTCTAAAGATGTTGGCAACTCTGAAGAAGCACTTAATACAGATGTTCTTAACAGATAAAGTATTATCTTATATGCACTGGTCTTATCTCCAAGGCAGTTTTTCAAAACAAATAAACAACAAAGAACACTTAATAAGACTTAGATGATCAAAACCAAAATAATTTAGCCATACCCCACAGAAGCACTACACAACAAGCCAAACACGTTTTTTAATCACATAAGAACATTATGCTTAGACAGTTGATAGCTCGGGGAGAACACCAGACTTTGGACTAAATAAACTTTGCCAAATCAAATGCTCTCCAACCATAGACAAAAATTCTCAGTAACAAACCACACTGAGAAAACAGGGCTACTAAAATACTAGTATATGGCTTCCTGAAACAAGCTGGGCTGGCAGCACAGACTGGTTTAGGTGCTGCTGTAAGCCTGACAGGAGATGTTGTCTGATGCCCTTGCCTATCCACAGCTTTCTATCAGATGTCCACATGTGCTGATCTGACTCAGCATTATAAGTTGCAAAGCTTTGTTCACTTTTCCTATTTTCTTCATTTAGTAGACACTGCAAATACAATTGTGTTCATGAGGAAGAGAAATATGCTTGAACACACACACACACACACACACACACACACACACGCATATATATATATATATATATATACAGCCTTAAAATGTTCCTCACCTTCCTTTTCACTTGTTTAGCATATCCAGTTCTCACCTCCCACATTTTACTACATCTTTGCTAGCAGGTTATTAAGTTGATATTTTACATTTTAGGAAAAGGCAAAAACTTGAACAAACTTGTCAAGAGCACCTTCATTTGAACCCTGTGTGCTGTGTCCTTCATATTGCAACAGACCACAGTCACACAAATACAAACTGTGCCCAATCCTCAGGACTCTTCGGACAATTACTTGTTTTAATTAGCTAGTGATTTGATCTTATGAAAGAACTAAACTAAGATCAAATGACTACAAATCCTACTTTAATAACAGAATATAGTAATTCAACTGATAAATTCTTCTACAGCCACAAGTAATCAGAAACCAAAAACTATTAAAATATTATTTGCTCTATGGGAATTACTTATTACACATTTGCTCAACCGTATCTGCTGAAAGACACAGAAACACTACCAAAGTTAATTTAAGGACTTACCAATTTCCCTTGCAATTCTGACAGCTTCATCTGCATCCTGTAAAGGCAGGAAATGAGACTCAACATTAATCCCATGAGGCATTGCACAATGTCTTTAGGGCAGTCATATATTGCACTACTGTCTCCTCTGATTCATTTAATGTTCAATTTTACAACCTTCTAACCCTTTTCATTCAGAGAAATGTAAAATTAATACCATAAGTGGAATGTAAATTCTCCTTCGTCGTTATTATATTAAGAAACTCAAAGCGGTTTAAAATGAGCTGGCAGGAAACATGACCAGAATTGCCAATGATTCGGTGCAGTTGCCGGAATTTAATGGTAGAATTTAGATGTTTACAATCAATACTGAATCGTAAATCAGATCATTAAAGCTTGTCTGTAGCCCCCTTGTCTATTTACACACTGTGTTTTCCTAGATTCTGTCAGCAGGGGGAGTTGATTGTCTATTGTTTGGGAGGAGCTCCATCAATTTTCTAGAAATAAGTAAATTTCCAATATCTATAGGAATTAGTAATGAAGAAGAAGAAGGAGAAGGAGGAGGAGGAGGAAGAGGAGAAGGAGGAAGAGGAGGAGGAGGAAGAGGAGGAGGAGGAAGAGGAGGAGGAGGAAGAGGAGGAGGAAGAGGAGGAAGAGGAAG
>CM052708.1:1855126-1884763 GCA_028551405.1 Uromys caudimaculatus
GTGGGGAAAAGCCTCGAACACATGGGCACAGGGGAAAAGTTCCTGAACAGAACACCAATCTAAGATCAAGAATCGACAAATGGGACCTCATGAAATTGCAAAGCTTCTGTAAGGCAAAGGACACTGTCAATAGGACAAAATGGCAACCAACAGATTGGGAATAGATCTTTACCAGTCCTACGTCCGATAGGGGGCTAATATCCAACATACACAAAGAACTCAAGAAGTTAAACTCTAGAAAACCAAATAACCCCATCAAAAAATGGGGAACAGAGCTAAACAGAGAATTCTCAACTGAGGAAATTCTCAGGGCTGAGAAGCACCTAAAGAAATGCTCAAAAAAAAAAAAAAGAAAGAAAAAGAAATGCTCAACATCCCTAGTCATCAGGGAAATGCAAATCAAAACAAGTCTGAGATTCCACCTCACACCAATCAGAATGGCTAAGATCAAAAACTCAGGTGACAGCAAATGCTGGCGAGGATGTGGAGAAAGAGGAACACTCCTCCGTTCTTGGTGGGATTGCAAGCTGGTACAACCACTCTGGAAATCAGTTTGGCGGACCCTCAGAAAAATGGACAAGCTAACCAGTACCAATCCCAGCCTATCCCACCTAGCCCTGCAGCCTCACCGCAAACCCCAAGCCGTCTCAGTCTTCATCTATCCTGCTGCAGTTAGCTCTGCTCAGAGAAGAACACTCTTTTCTTTCAAGTCAGCTGTCACTAAGACTGGCCACATGCAAGGCCCTGAACCATCCATGTTTTCATGGAACTTACAAGCTTTGATAGCAGCCACACCTTAGATAGGCTACACAGTAGCTAACAATGCTGTGATGTGTATTCCATACAGGTAATAAAGAGGAAATGTGATGATAGGCACTGCAACTCAAACACAGATACTGACAAGTCTCGCATGCTTCTGAAATGACAGCACAGCAGAATGTTGACTGCAGGAGCCTCTGAATGAAGTGAGGCTACCGAGTAACCAAGAGTACACACAGTGATGGTAAACTCAGCAAGGGGCTAAAGAGATGGCTCCAAAGTTTATCTTCCAGATGACCTGAGTCTGATTCCTCGCACCTACATGGGGGCTTACAACCATTTGTAACTTTAGTTCCAAGGAATCTGGTGTCCTCTTCTATCCCCCATGGGCACCAAGCATGACTATGGTGCACAGACATACATGCAAGCAAAAGATCCATATACATAAAATGAAATTTAGGAAGACAGAGAGAGAAAGAGAGAAGGAGATTGATTCAGCTTCATCTGAAAGGCAAGGAAATGGAGGGCCTCGCTCTGGCTACCTTTTGTGGGGGGATGAAATTGTGTGAGCTTGCTTTACACTTTGCTTTGTATCTGTATACAAAGAGTAATTTCCAAAGTATTTATTTACATCTATAACCCTCCTGCCTCAGTTTCCAGAGGCCTGTAGTACAGGGATGTGCCAGAGCTGAGTCTGCTCAGCATGCAAGATTTTGACTTCACCCTGAAGAAGAGGGAATGTATTTATTACTTGTGTTGTCTATCCTCTGTAAGCTCCACAAGGTTGGAACTCATTGTCTAGTCTGTTTGGCAGTGTCTTTCAGATGTCTAGCCCAGAGCCTGGAGCAGTCTTTCACTAAGCAGTGGCTGGATGAAAAGTGAAGGGTTAAACCAAAGAAGAAATGAAGGAATGCTCAAGGGATGGGAAGAGCACAAGTGGACCAGTCCAGCTCAGAGTGTGACAGGCTTCTCTTCCCATCTTGTTCTCTTTGGGGCCTATCCAGTCCTCCCACTCTAGGCCAGGCCTGGCCCATCAAGTCATGGGACAGACTATCCCTCAGCTCTGACAACGAGTCACTTCACACTAACTCAGTCTTGCTCTATACTGAATCCCTAGCCCTTAACAAATTGGTTTATTTTAAAATTATTTTTAAAACATGTTTTGAAATAATGTACAGTTAATCAACAATAATCCATCTGCTTCCATAAGAATACTTCTGTTCTATGCTGTCATTTCAAATGCTGGCTGAACTTCTCCTCCCAAAACATCAAGTAATAAACAAGGAATCACACGGACAGGGCTCAGGTTGTCTCCAGATAAAACAAGGTGCACTCCCATGAAACACTGCTCACCTGGAGAGAAAACAAGCCCAGCACCTCCCCTCATCTTTAAATGCTTAGTGGTCTTTGACTTGAAGTAACCAGTCCCAGTACCTCCCCTTATCTCTGAATGCTTGGTCCTCTTTGACTTGGAGTAACCAATCCCAGTACCTCCCCTTATCTCTGAATGCTTGGTCCTCCTTGACTTGGAGAACCAATCCCAGTACCTCCCCTGTCTCTGAATGCTTGGTCCTCCTTGACTTGGAGAATCAATCCCAGTACCTTCCCTGTCTCAGAACGCTTGGCCATCCCTGACTTGGAGAACCAGTCCCAGTACCTCTCCTGTCTCTGAATGCTTGGTCATCCTTGACTTGGAGTAAGAATGCTAGAATCATAAGTATGTGTCATCAATTTTTTCTTATAAAATATATGGTGTTTACTTGTTTTTACCCTCTAAAGATGTATTTTTAATCATGTATATGGGGGAAGGATACATTGACATGAATGCAGATGCCCTGTGAGGCTAGAGCCATCCACTGCAACTAGAGTTATATGGTGCCAGATGTGGGTTCTCCAGAAGTACATGCACTTAACACAAGCTATCTCTCCACCCCCTATTTCAAATTTGTAATAAAAGTGCATCATAAAGTTAAAAACTGGTCTTTACATACAGTAAGATTTCAAATGAAAGAGCTACAAGTTCAAACTACATAAAAATCAATGAAAACCGCTTCCAGTCTGGGCAGGTGCCCTGAGCAGACACTGGGTGCAAACTCTTCAGCCAGCCCACAGCACCCAGAGGAAGCTCAACTCCCAAGTGCTCTACCATGCCCAGGATCTCAAGATCACAGGATCTCAAGGTCACAGAGGCAGCTTGACTCCCCGAAGCTCTGTCACACCCAGGATCTCAGGATCACAGGATCACTTAATCACAGGATCCCAGAGACAGCTGGTCTCTGAGGAGTTCTGACACAACCAGGACCACAAGAAGGACAGGGTCCAGTCAGATAAAGGAAGGGCAGATAGCACTAGAGATAATCAGATGGCAGGAGGCAAGCTCAAGAACATAAGCAACAGAAACCAAGGTTACCTGGCATCATCAGAACCCAATTCTCCCACCATAGAAAGTCCTGGATACACCATCACACCAGAAAATCAAGATTTGGATCTAAAATCACTTCTCATGATGATGATAGAGGACTTTAAAAAGGACATAAATAACTCCCTTAAAGAAACAGAAGATAGGTAAACAGCTAGAAGCCCTTAAAGAGGAAACACATAAATCCCTTAAAGAATTACAGGAAAACACAACCAAACAGGTGAAGGAACAGAACAAAACCATCCAGGATCTAAAAGTAGAAACAGAAACAATAAGGAAATCACAAAGGGAGATTTCTAACTCCATCCCAGGAGTTAGAAAACCTAAGTAAGAGATCAGGAGTCATAGGTGCAAGCATCACCAATATAATACAAGAGACAGAAGAGAGAATCTCAGGTGCAGAAGATACCATAGAAAACATTGACACAATAGTCAAAGAAAATGCAAAATGCAAAAGGCTCCTAACACAAAACATCCAGGAAATCCAGGACACAATGAGAAGACCAAACCTAAGGAAAATAGGTATAGGAGAGAGTGAAGATTCCCAACTTAAAGGGCTAGTAAATATCTTCAACAAAATTATAGAAGAAAACTTCCCTAACCTAAAGAAAGAGATGAACATAAACATTCAAGAAGCCTATAGAACTCCAAATAGACTGGACCAGAAAAGAAATTCCTCCCATCACATAACCATCAAAACACCAAATGCAGTAAACAAAGAAAGAATATTAAAAGCAGTAAGGGGAAAAGGTCAAGTAACATATAAAGGCAGACCTATCAGAATTACACCAGACTTCTCACCAGAGACTATGAAAGCTAGAAGATCCTGGGCAGATGTCATACAGACCCTAAGAGAACACAAATGCCAGCCCAGGCTACTATACCCAGTAAAACTCTCAATTACCATAGATGGAGAAACCAAGATATTCCATGACAAAAACAAATTTACACAATATTTTTACAGAAATCCAGCCCTACAAAGGATAATAAATGGAAAACTCCAATACAAAGAGGGACACTACACCTGAGAAAAAGCAAGAAAATAATCTCCTTTTAACAAACCAAAAAGAAGATAGCTACATAAACATAATTCCATCTCTAACAATATAAATAACAGGAAGGAACAACCACTTTTCCTTAATATCTCTTCATATCAATGGACTCAATACCCCAATAAAAACACATAGACTAACAGACTGGATATGTAAATAGGACCCAACATTTTGCTGCATACAGGAAACACACCTCAGTGACAAAGACAGACACTACCTCAGAGTAAAAGGCTGGAAAACAATTTTCCAAGCAAATGGTCCCAAGAAACAAGCTGGAGTGGCCATTCTAATATCGAATAAAATCAACTTTCAACCAAAAGTTATCAAAAAAGATAAGGAAGGACACTTCATACTGGTGGAATAGAAATATTTAAGGAGTAACTTTTGCAAGTGTTATAGGTATCTGATGAATCTCAGTGTAATGGCATTGGGAAACGCAAAGGAATGGTGCTCTTTACTCAGAGTGAAGCTGGCATGTCTTCAAGGGAGAACATTGGAGGTATTTGAATTTTATGGTCACATTAGGGAGGTGAGTCCTGTATATTTTAGAGGACTAATATTTATTTTCTATGAATTTAGTCAGGAATTGTCAACTTATTTCTAGTTGAGTGTGACAGTAGTAAGGTTTTCAAAGCCTACTGAAAACAGGTAACATTTAATGTGTGACTTATGAGATTAGGTTGTGTTCTATTTTGACTGAAGTCAACTTTCCTTTATCATTTCCAAGGAGAAAAAAAATGAATGACCTATAAAACTGTAAGAGTTGATCTGTCAGAAATAATTTCCAATTGCATAATGTTTTTACAAAGTGATTTATTTTAATCATATTTATAATGTGAAAGTATAAGATGATGATAATATTGGCTTCTAAAGTTTTAGCCAAAAAAAATAGCATTTTCATTATTATAGAAATGTCTACAAGTAATTTCATAATTTATTAATTCTGTACTTAATTTTGACATGTTTCTTATAATTCACTATTGTATATAATACTGTGATAGACATCTCACAGTACATATATATTTTTGTTAACATAAATTCCTAGAAATAAGTTTACTAGATAAAATTTTATGCACAATTTATACTTTGGTACTTGTTGGTAAACTATTCCTTAAACTGTATTGATTTGTACTGTTGTAAGAACATTTCTCTAAAATTCTCTAATGATTAAATTTTATTATAAAAAAAACTTGTAGGAAACTCTCTAGATAACAAAGTACAACCCACTAGTTTAAAAATAGTACAATTTACACAGTCATTTTTCTGATGACATGTTATACTAGATATAGACTTTGATATAACTATATTCCAAATTTTTTCTGTTGTTAAAATTCCTAAGAAGTAGAATGTAAAAGTCACAAGGATAACTTCCAGTAACAAGTACTTTGAAGATTTTTTTATAATAATAAATGATTTGCCAATCACAATGAAAGTAAATTAAAAAAACATCAATGAAAACCAAGTTTATCCCTATTACAAATGCTAATCTTTTAAATAAAAACATAAAATAAATGTTTGACTTTACCAAATATTCATTGTTCGTTATTCATAAAAATATCTTGTAAGCAAAACATCTTTAACATGTCACAAATCCAAAGTGACAATATTTTAAGAAAAACCAGGAGTTTACAAGAGATGCATGGGAATAAAATACTAAAAATAATAAATTAAATTAAATGTATAATTAAAAAGTTAAAAGAAAGAGTGAGGTTGAGAGCTGGCAAGGTGGCCTAGCAGGCAAAGATGCAGGGCAGGTAATGGTGTTGAAACCCTAGGCCCCACATGATGGAAGGAAAGAACTGAGTCCCACAAGCTGTGCCATTACATGCACACTCACACATGGCATGTGTGAGTAAATAAATAGAGTAAATAATAAAGAAAATTGTAAAGAAAGCATGAGCTGTCTGCTAAAGATTCTTAGCTATAGGATATTCTTGAGACAGGTCTGAGAATTAATATGTATAGGATAAGGAAAATGTATAAATACTCAGGGATTAAGACAGTGAAATTCCATTAAATGTGTTGCACAAATATTTTATAATTTATTAAAAGAAAATGATGCTAGGCAAGCTGTGTACAGCTGAACCCTATCCCCAGTCCCAGATGAGAATATTGCTATATTGCTAAGCCTTCACATGAAAAAAGAAACAGGCTGCACTCCCTGGCAAGTTCTAGAACAGAATCAGCTATTGGTTTTCAGGAAAAAAAATATGACTATAAGTAAGGGTTGTATTTGTATACAAAGAGTAATTTCTAAACTATTCTACATTCACATATGAATGCAAGTGACTGGACATGGTGGTACCTGCCTGCAATCCCACAAGCAAGATGGGAAGGCCAGAGGGGAGTAAGTAAGAGGCCAGGGGGCCACTCTGGGCTCTAGAGTAAAACTCTATCTCAAATAAAAATAGAAATAAGCAAATAAAGTCAAATAATAAATAGAGTAAGGCAAAACTTCTCATTAATGCTGTACTCAGGCAAGGCTTCAGCTATTAAGTTTCCAATTGCTCAAGGTCAGGCTGGCAGAAGACTCTGTCATAGTGTAAGAGTCCCTGTTGCCTACGGACATTGTTGTAGAGCTTGCTGAAGCTGTCAAAATCCTTTATGGGAAAAGTATGATACTTACTGACTCCAAAAATTCTACCAGGGAACTCCTACAGCTGAGAAACATCTTCAGTGATGTGTCTAAATACATGATTAACTCAAAAATAGAAAAAATCTGTAGCCCTCCTATATACAAATGACAAACAGACCGAGAAAGAAATCGGGGAAACAACACCCTTCACAATAGCCACAAATAATATAAAATATCTTGGGGTAATTCTAACCAAGCAAGTGAAAGACCTATATGACAAGAACTTCAAGTCTTTGAAGAAAGAAATAGGAGAAGATATCAGAAGATGGAAAGATCATGCTCATGGATAGGAAGGATTAATGTAGTAAAACTGGCCATCCTATCAAAGGCAATCTACAGATTCAGTGCTATCCCCCAGCAAAATTCCAACACAATTCTTTACAGACCTTGAAAGAACAATTCTCAACTTCATATGGAAAAACAATAAACCCAGGATCCCTAAAACAATCCTGTAAAATAAAATAACTTTGGGAGGTATCATCATTCCTGATTTCAAGCTGTACTACAAAGCTATAATAAAAACTTCATGGTGTTGGCATAAAAACAAAAACGTTTATCAATGGAATCAAACAGAAGATCCAGAAATAAACCCACACACACTGTGGACACTTTAATTTTGATAACGAAACCATGGAATAAACAATGGAAATAAACAATGGAATAAACAATGGAAATAAACAATGGAAAAGAGAAAGAAATTATCCTGTAGACACCTTAATTTTGATAAAGAAACCAGAAATAAACAATGGAAAAAAGAAAGAAATTATCTTCAACAAATGATGCTGACCAAACTGTATTTCTGCATATAGAAGAATGAGAAAAGATCCATATCTACCACCTTGGGCAACACTTAGTGAATCAAAGACCTCAACATAAAACCAGATCCACTGAACTTATAAGAAGAGAAAGTGGGGAATAACCTTGAGCTCACTGGCACAGGAGACAACTTCCTAAACAGAACACTGATAGCACAGGTGCTAAAATCAACAATTGACAAATGACCTCATGAAGCTGAAAGGCAAAGGACAGGGTCAACAGGACAAAACAGCAGCCAGTGTTACATACAACAGAGGGCTAATATCCAAAATATATAAAGAACTCAAAAACTAAGACATCAACAAACCAAACAATCCAGTTTTAAAAATGGGGTACAAATCTAAACAGAATTCTCAACAGAGAAAACTCAAATGACTGAGAAACATTAAAGAAACATTTAATATCCTTATCCATCAGGGAAATGCAAATCAAAACCACTTTGAAATTCCATCTTATAGCTGTCAGAATGGCTAAGATCAATAACGCAAGTGACAGCTCATACTGGTGAGAGTGTGGAGCAAGGAGAACACTCTTCCATTGCTGATGGGGGTACAAACTTTACAGTCACTATGGAAATCAGTGTGGTGGTTCCTCAGAAAATTGGGAATCAGTCTACCTCAAGTCCAGCTATACCACCCCTGAGCATGTACCCAAAGGACACTTTGTCCTATCACAAGGACACTTGCTCAACTATGTTTATACAGCTTTATTCATAATAGCCAGAAACTAAAAACTACCTAGATGTCTCTCAACCAAGGAATGGATAAAGAAAATGTGACACATTTACAATAATGGAATACTACTCAGCAGTTTTTTTAAAAGGCATTATAAAATTTGCAGGCAAATGAATAGGGCCGGGAAAAAAATCATTCTGGGAGAGGTAACTCAGACTCAGAAAAACAAACATGGATATTAGCTGTTAAGTAAAGGATAACTATGCTACAGTTCACAGACTGAGAGAGGCTAAGTAACGAAGAGGGCTCTAGGCAGGAATGCATGAATCTCCCTAAGAAGGGAAAATAGAGTAAATTCTGCAGGTGGACTGGGAGTGGGACATGGGCAAAGAAATAGAAAGGATCAAGTTTCAGGGAGAGATGAAGGGAGTGAGTACTGGGAAATTGGAGTGATGGGAGTGAGTACTGGAATTGGAGGGCATTTGGGGGACAACGTGGAAACCTTGTGCAGTGGAAACTCCCTGGAATCTATAAGTTTGACCCTTGAGAGGACTCCTAGCAATGGAGGATATAGAGCCTGAACTGGCCATCTTCTGTAACCAGGCAAGGCTTCCAGTAGTGGGACTGGGACACCAACCCAGCCACAAAACCTTTAACCAACAAACCTGTCCTGCCTCTAAGATATATGGGGGAGTGGCCAACCAATGACTGGCCCACACCATGAGATAGAGCCCATGCCTGACACTACCTGGATTACCGAGAATCTGAGGCTAGTAGCCCAGATCCTTATGGTAGAACCAAACATAAATCAATGAAATGATTCCTATACTCATAGGATTGGTACCTAGTCTAGTTGTCATCAGAGAGGCTGCCTCTGGCAGCTGATGGAAGCAGATGCACAAACTTGTAGCTAAACATTAGGTGTCCAATGGACGGAGGGGGACATCAACCCACCAACAAGATCTTGAGCCCAGGATTTGTCCTGCCTACCCAGATGAGGATGGAGTGGAGATTGAGAGAACTCCGGCCAGTGACTGGTCCAGTTTGAGGCCCATCCCATGGGTGAGAGCCAACCGCTGACACTGTTGGTGGTGCTCTGCTGTGCTTGCAGAAAGGAACCTGGCATGGCTGTCTCCTGAGAGGCTTCATCCAGCAGCAGATGGAGACATGTGGAGACTCACAGCCAAGCATGAGGCAGAGTTCAGAGAGTCTTGTGGAAGAGCAGGTAATGGAATTGGGCAAGCCAGAGAAGTGTGGGGTGCTACTATAAGACCTACAGAGTCAACTGGCCTGGTCCCATAGGGCTCACAGAGATTGGGCCACCAACCTGAGGACATGCAAGAGCTGGACCTAGGCAGCCTACACATTTGTACCAGATGTGCAACTTGGTCTTCATGTGGGTCCCCTGGCAATTGGAGTAGGGGCTGTCTCTGTGTTGCCTGCCATTGGATCCCCTTCCCCTAACTGAACTGCCTGGTTTTGCCTCAGTGTGAGAGGATGCACCCAGTTCTGCTTCAACTGGATATCTCAGGGTGGGGTGGTGTCCAGGAGGAGCTTCCCCTCCTCTAGGGAGGGGGTAGGGGATAGTGGGGAGAAGGATTTGTAGGGGTGGGACTGAGACGAGAGGTGGGAGGGTATCTGAGATCGGGATGTAAACTGAATAAACAAATTAATGGAAAAAATTAGGTGAAGAGAGAGCCAGGTTGTAGGTCCCTCCCCTCCAAGCTTGGGGAACTCTGTGGAAGAGGGGGAGGAGGAATTGTGGGAGCCAGAGGTGTGAGGAAACTGGGAGAGCAAGCCCTTAGAATCAACTAAGCAGGGCTCATAGGTGCTCACAGATACTGAAGTGGCAACCGCGAAGCCTGCTTGAGTCTGTGCTAGGTCCTCTGCATATGTTATGGTTGTTGGCTTGGTGTTTTGTGGGGCTCCTGATAGTGGGAGTAGAGGTGTCACTGACTCTTGCCTGCTCATGAATCCCTTTCCTCCTACTGGGTTCCGTCTCCCAGCCTTGAAGGTTTGTACCTTGTCTTATTGTATCTTATTATGCTGGGAGTGGTTGATATCTCTCAAAGGCCCATTCTTTTCTGGTGGGATTTGAAAGAAGTGAATCTGAGGGAGAACAGAGGTGAGGGAACTGGAAGGAATGGACGGAGAGGAAATTGTGGTCAGGATGTATTGTATGAGAGAACTTAAAAAAAAGAAAAAGATGCTTAAATATAACCTACTCGTGCCATCTCCTGTGCTTCAAACCCTCTCACATTACTTAAAATGCCCAACATGTACAGATGTTAAGCCAATGATTATTACATAGTGTCATTTAATAGACATGGACAAAAAAGCCTATGTGTGCTCAGTACAGTCAGTCATAACTATTTCCTAAGTATTTTCTAATCCAGGTGATTGGCTTTGTGGATGCTGAACCAAAGAATATTCAGGTTTGACTATACTTTCGAAAGTCTTGGGATACTTAGTATATTCTTCTATGATTATAAAATCATCACAGTAAGCATAGCTGAAGCACAGTATAAACAAGACAGCAAAGGAGGAAATACTAATGTTTGATATCTTGTTTCTAATTGCTAGGATAGAGCTGGTTTCCATTTTCTTGGATGGAGGGGAAGATTGTTCTACAAGTTGAGGGCTTGGTTATATTAATTGTTCAAAACAACATAAATCTGTAAAGACACCTATAGAATATAAATAACAATAAAATAATAATGGAAAAATAACTGTTCTGTATTACCTAAAAGAACTGGGGGAAGAAAACTCTGGAGGCAATGCTCTAATACAAAATCAAGTATCCATTTCCCCCTGCCCTTCAACTCACAAAAGAGTCTAATAATTAATAGAGAAATGCACACAGTTTTGTCAATATAGATGATACAGTGTCAACTTTGATTCCTGCCAATGTCACACAAGTTCCTCCTGTACCTAGAAACCACTTGTGTGACGGATGAGGATGGCATCTCCAGTGTCCCAACTGCAGCCTTCACTGTTAGACCTCTAATCAAGGAGCAGTCCCTCTTCCTGGGAGAATCTATACCTATTAACTTCATAAAAGAACATTTTCTGTGCAAATGGAGTTCTAAGACAAATGCTCTCTGGAAGCCTCTCCCTTGAGCCCTAGAGACAGAGCTAGTCAATGGGAAACCAGCATTTATCTAAATTGTGGCTCATCAATACTGCTGTGATTAAATAATGTTCAAATTGAAGAAAAAAAGAATAGAAAAGAAAGGAAAGGAGAAGAGAAGAGAAGAGAAGAGAAGAGAAGAGAAGAGAAGAGAAGAGAAGAGAAGAGAAGAGAAGAGAAGAGAAGAGAAGATCTTCTGATCAGTCCCCACCTCTACACCAACAGGTAGAGACACTAATGCCTATCACTGAAGGGCTAATAATGAAAATACCCTCTTCTCTGGGGCTAGCTAGTGGTTTTCCTGGAGGTAAATCAACAGCAGTCTGCTGCCAACACTGTGAGGTGGTGAGTGCCTTTCCCAGCATTCCAGAGACAGAGCAGCAGCAGCAAGAGCCTAGGGCCTAGGACTCACAGGAGACCACACTAGGGTAAAATAAGTAATTAAACTTACTAGCAAGTGCATTTGGGAAGGTTCCTTGTACCTTTGTGACTGAAAGCCTCAACATTTTTGCTGGATCTTATATGGCAATTACCTCACACCCAACACCAACCCTGAAAATCTTTAAAACTGCCCAAGGTTTACAGGCATATGGGTGTCCTTGATATGGCCAGTGTGCCTGGCCCTTGGTATCAAGCTATTCATAGTTTCCGAAGCAGCACTGCAGCTTCTATAGGACATCTAGAGAGACACACTTGGGAGGTCTGTATTTTCTTTTCTTTCTTTCCTTCCTTCCTTTCTTCTTCTTCCTTCTCCTCTTCCTTCTCCCACCCCCCGTTTCTTGAGACAGGGTCTCACTATATAACCCTAGTTGACCTGGAACTTGTTATGTAGACCCAAGCTGGCCTCAAACTCAGAGAGATCTACCTGCCTCTGCATCCCTGCTACGAAGATTAGGAGTATGCACCACCACACACGTTTTTCCAGTGATGATATCCATCAATATCCACTCATCACATACAGTACATCAATGACTACTCACCCACTCATCAAAAACATCAATATCCACTCACCCACTCATCACAGACAGTATATCAATGTCCACTCACCCACTCACCACATACATCAATGTCCATTCATCCACTCATCACATACAATGTATCAATGTCTTCTCCCTGCCCATAGTTTACAGCACTAACAACAACCTGACTTAAGTCACTCTATTTTTCTCATATATATAAACAATAACTATATTTTATCACAGAATGTTTGACTAAAGGTACATACTATAAAGATTTAAATGAAAGCTTCTCACCTTTACTACCCCATCAAAACCAGGGATTGTGTTGACCTTTGCTCTCTTGGCTAATAGTTTGCTTTCTATCTTGTCACCCATGGCTTGAATAGCATGAGTATCAGGTCCAATGAAAGTGACATCTTCTGCTGCCTGAGAAGAAAAACAAGTTAAAATTTACAACAAAGCACCATGACATGAAATCACATTTTTTAATAAAGAAAAGCTCATACAGATATGTGCAATTATATAACTGAATTTTTATTATTTCTGTAGCCAATGGTAAAATAAGGTTGTGAGCCAATTGTAGTGTACTGTATCGGCTCACAACACAATAGAGCACAGATGAATAAAGCAAAGCTAGGCCATTGAGAGCAAAACAGTGGAGAACACCACTGATGTGAACAATATTCTTAAAAAGCAACTGACGTGACTCTGTCCCTCTAATACGCTCTCACTAAGTAAACAGTACCTTTAAATTGTCTTGTAAATCTGTGCATCCTCAATGTCTTCCACATAGTAAAACAGAACACAAATGTCAAGTTTATTAAATACCAGCTGTGTGCCCACCTTTGAGCTAAATGCAGTGACCACACAGACAGCAAACTCAAGGGAACATTGACAGACAACTGTAACTTAGAGAAAGAAAGCCAGGAATAGTTACATTCTGTATCTACAAAAGATGTGCCAAGAAGATGTGGAAATTTAACATATACAATTATGGTTTTAATTAACAGTAAGCCCGGCAGTTAGAGAGATATCTCAGCTGTTAAGAACACTTGCCATTCTGGTGGAGGACCTGGGTTTGTTTCCCAGCACCATGGTAGCTCACAGATACCTATAACCTCGAATCCAGGGGATCTAACGCCCTCTTCTGACCTCTGTGGACTCTAAGCATGCACATTGTTCAATAATCATCATCATCGTTGTCATCATCATCATCATCATTTAATTTTTCCCTGAAAATATATCTACCTGACTGAGTTTATATCACTGTAATCTAAATTTAAAAAGTATTACTGGGGAAACAATTATTAGAAACATGGCAAAGAGCTAGGACTTAAGTGCCACCAGAACATACAAAAGTAGCTAAGGAGTTTGCTGGAATAAAGGATCAGGTCATGAGGTCAAGAAATGAAGCTAACCCTGAGAAGGGACAAAGCAGGTGTGTACGCTGGGCACAAGGGTAGGGCATCTAACTTGATTCTCTCGGGGCCTCATATGAGGGATATATAAACAATACATCATGTATTTGCATTGCTACTTACACAGAATTCTCAGTTGGGAAAGGAACTCCATTTTCTTTATAACCAGAGTAACCATAGCAGTGTGTAGCTTAAGATTGCCCAGCAAGAATGGCAAAGGAAAATTAAAAACCCAGAACAGGAAGTGGAAGTATAAGAGGTCACTAATGAAAGGGTTATATGGGAAGGCATTATCTGGGAGATTAGAAGACAGCTTGACCTGTACAATATAAGATAATCCAGAACTTGTTCAGGAGGGACATACAGAGGTACAGAAGTTATAAGACAAGGCCAAACTGGGCCAAACAAATTGCCCAAAGAATCAGCTTTAGGGGGGAATCTGTTAACACATCTGTTAACCGAACACTTGGGAAGCTAAAGTAATAGGCATCAAACTCAAAGCTAACCTGGGCTACACAGTGAGACCTCCCTCAGAAATAAAAATAAAACACAACTGAAATTATTCAGAGATAAAATTATTTTTTAAAAAATGTCTTTAAACCCTAGACAAATATTTCTCCCCCTGCCCAAAAGCAAATAGAAGAAAGGAAAATTCAATGTAGGTCCATTTTGGGAGTGGCCATGGGGGAGCAAGTGATTTGCCAGCCTGGCTGGAGAAAATAAAGTGAAGAAATGAAGGACCCCCTCCCTCCTCTTCCTAGGTTGTGGCACCAATGATAAAAGACAAATTGACTGAAGAAAAGCAGATAAGCTTATGTAATCTATGTTGCATACAACACACAGGCTGCCTTCACAAGGCTATGAGAGCCAAAGGAACAGTTAATCCTGAGTGTTTTGTTTAAGGGTGTTATCTGTGCGTTTGGGTTTTAAGGATTGAACACACAGCCTTATATCTGCTATGCAGGTATTCTACCACTAAAGTAAACATACGACAGCATATAAAAGTGTTGTGAGTGTTACAGAGGCTTGCTAAGGTCTGATGAAGCACAGTAGGCTGTGCAAAATGGACAGAGCATGAACATGATGTCATAACTAACATAAACCACTCAGAACAGAACACATAAGAGGTCACTAATGAAATGAAGATACATTCTGGAGTAACATAACAAAACCTGTCGGCCATGTCCCACCAGCCCTACCACTTTTCATGAGAAGATCCTTGCGACCTATTCAAGAAGAGCTGAGAAAATCTTCTAAGGTTTTATGACTTGCTGCGTGGGAGATGGTGGGAGAAGGCCAGAGAGACCTTCTGTTTCTGCTGGTGGCTTAAATTCCTTCCGCTTCTAATAGCAAAGATGTCGTACTTGGGTATAACATGTCCTGAACGCCATCAATAATTGTATAAAGCACTAAACTGAGTAGTCCACTTCTCAGAAGCTGTGATAAAAACAGAGCACTAGGATAATAAGATAGCCAGGTCCACAGGGAAACAGTAACACAGGAACCCAATACCCACAGTCATTCATGCTAGGAACTGTACTATTCTATGTAAGGAATCTTTCTGGCCATACCAGATGTTCATAAAAATACAATTTCATCCACATTTTTATCTAGTTTTAGCAGAACCTTCTTTGAGGGGGGAAAGATCTTACCCAAAACTACAAAAAATGTAAAACACATGAAAAATACATCTGTTCTGTGTAAGAAGAGTGGCGACCTCTGACCTCTACCTGCCGGCAGCCTGTGTATCCAACAGAATGAAGAAACCACAGGCAATAGGCTGATAATCTACACACTTCTGTATGCCAAGTTGCAGCTCACTGGACAGGACTCAAAGGCACAAGGCAGCAATCATGCCTCACCCAACAATTGTCTTTTCAAATTCTCATTTTACCTACTAGGCTGCATGATTTTTGTCATCAATGCTGCTTTTTAAAAACACTGTGCCAGGCAGATGCAATCAAGTAATCAGAATGCCCACACAAAGACTTTAAGAGATAATATAAATGAGAACATCCAAAATACATTTTGATTACAGAGCAAGACTTGTGATTAACAGCAGCCAGGCAACCTGGACCACTGATTAACCAGACTTTCAACATGCATTCTAATTTAAAGAAAATGACTTCATCCAAAATGCAAAATTATCCCA
The DNA here is from genome assembly GCA_028551405.1 of Uromys caudimaculatus. Classification (NCBI taxonomy): domain Eukaryota; kingdom Metazoa; phylum Chordata; class Mammalia; order Rodentia; family Muridae; genus Uromys; species Uromys caudimaculatus. The sequence continues at coordinate 1,871,141 of CM052708.1, forward strand.
CAAAATGCTCACATCAAGTATTTAGTGACTATTCTTTATCCCATGTAACACAAAAGAAATATGGTCAGTGAGCACACCAGGTAAATTCTCAGACAAAGGTTGGAGTGAGGCAACTTCTTATCATTGTGCTTTAGAAGTAGTCTCTAGGTCAGAATTCATTTGTAGTTAAAGAAAATGTCATCTCAGACTCTGGTCTCCCTTAATGCTATACTCAAAATAAACAGATGATACATAGATAGATGATAGATAGATAGATAGATAGATAGATAGATAGATAGATAGACAGATACATAGATGACAGATAGATTGATTGATAGATGACATATAGATTGATAAATGATAGATGATAAACAGATAATAGATAGTATATGATAGATAGTAGATAGGTAGGTGGATAGATAGATGGATAGATAGATGATAGATTATAGATGATAAACAGGTGATAGATAATAGATAGTAGATAGACAGATGGATAATAAAAGAGTGGGATATTGGGAGAAGATTGAGTAATAATTGGAAAATGATGGAGTACATTGTTCCAAAGTCCAAAGCTTCTGACCAGAGTGAATGGTGACTTTTAAACTTTTAAACTTTAGATACGGTTAACTCTGTATATCTCTTGTTATCCATGATGAACATAAAATTTACTTTTTAAAATCTACTTTTATGATCCGTTTAAGTTCAGAATGAATGGTAAATGTATAAATGCAGATAAATGTCTTTTAATCATTGTAAAAGTTAGTATTTTCATTATCATTGGGAATTAATGGTGATTCACAGAAAAGGAAAAAAAAAAAAAACATGAAAAACCCAAAATTGTTGTTCCAAGACTCTACTCATTTCCTAAATTCTATGATTTTTGTATTTCTGGTAAAGTTTTGACAAGAGATGATGGGATTTCATTTATAGCAGGTTTTATGTTGGAAATGAGGACGGAGGGAAGTCAGCTCAGTGAGTAAGAGTATCTGGTGTGCAAACACTGGAACCTGAGTTCAAGCCCAGCATGTAGGTAAACACCAGGCATCTTCACACAAGTGCCTACAACCCAATGCTGTGGGAGGCGGAAAAAAGCAGGTCTCAGGGCTTGACAGCCAACTTACCTAATCAAACCAGCAAATCCAGGTTAACTGAGAGACCATGTCCAAGGGTATATGGCAGATACCTGATATCCCCCTCCTCAAGCCTCCCCACAGATGCACACATAGAGAAGGAATAAACACTTGTAAAACTTAAAATGGTAAACACTTTCATTAAAGAAATACTTCAGGTTAGAAAGTTGTTCATTTATGAATTTATATTTCTTTTCAAATGCACATACTTTAGGATCCCCAGGATTGCTACTTAGAGAATCATAATGCCAGGATTAAACAAGGAAACAAGAAAACAGCTAAACTACCCCAAGGGCACAGATTCTAGGTTTTAATGCTATTGTCTGTTGAGAGAGAGAGAGAGAGACAGAGAGACAGAGAGAGACAGAGAGAAACGGAGACAGAGAGACACAGAGAGAGACAGAGACACACAGAGAGACAGAGAGATACACAGAGAGACAGAGAGAGGGAGGGAGGGGAAGGAGGGAGGGAGGGGTGGAAGGAAGGGAAGCAGGCAGGCAGGGAGGGAAGGAGGGAAGGAAGAAGGAAAGAAGTGAGGAGGTTCTGGAGGAAAAGGCCATTACTGGTACAGTACTGGTACAGGAAGTTAGCATTTGAGATAAACTGAGTCAGCAAGACATTTTCATAAATTGATACAGCTGTCAGGGCTCAAGTAGAAGAGTGTTTGCCTGCTAGGCAAAAGGCTGTAGTTCAATCCAAAACATTACAAAAAAAAGAAAGGAAGAAGAGACTGCAAGGTTAATTCATGTTTTTCAGACCTCAAAATAAAACCTGCTTGTTATCCACCCTGGTTTTAACTCTCTTGGACATACATCCTTGCCCCATTTAAATATCATAGTTCTTCAAACGTCAATATAAAAGGAAACTAACCCCACACATGAAGATAAGCCAGAAAAAAAGCATCAATATAAAAATGCCTAACTAACATGCTTTTATAAAGCAAAGTAAACAAACTGGACAGTGGCTCAGGTGGTGTAGTGCTTGCCACATGAGTATTAAGATCTCCATTCAGATCTCCAGCACCCATGTAAAGGCTGGCTATGATGTGAGCACCTATAACCCCAGCACTGGGGTGGACAAGACAGGAGGACTGTCACTGGCCAGCCAGTCTAACTAGCTGAATCAGTGAACTCCAAGTTCACTGACAGATCCTGACTCAAAAATAAATGAAAGAATGAGGTGGGCTGGCCTGTCCATGTACAGGCCAAATAGGAAGCCTTGTCTGTGTACTTTCTAGATAAGTATGACTGTCACACTTCATCAAAGAAGCTTCTTTTGCAGCACACAGAGGCTACTACCAGAACCACAACTTCTCAGAGCACAGAGACAGTGGAGTCCCCAGTCCCAAGGGGACCTCTATAATATGACTTCTGTACCAAAGATCAGTGAAGATCATGGAAGGAGCACAGAGGGATTATAAGAGCCAAGGCATCAGACAACTCCCATGAGAGTGTCTCCTAGATGTTACAAGGGTGTTGCATTCACAAACTCCCAATTATACGGTTGCTATACAATACCTGTACAAGACCACACATGTCAACATGCCAACATGGATGGAGGGGAAACTGACAAGGCCTCACCCCAAATGAAAAACTATAGCCTGATCCTGGCTGCTAAGGTAAGATGAACCATTTTTCTTTAGGGATGAGCCCCTGATGGATTGCTTGAGCCTAAGTGGCTAGCCTTAAATCCGGGTACGTATAGGCAACACTAATTGGACCCAGTGGGGGGCAACTGTGTATAAAACAATACTAATTATAGATCAGGAGTTCGTAAATTTGAGAGGGAGTTGTCGGGGACAGAAAACTAGAAGTATTGGTAGAGATGTGTTGGAAATGAAGTAAATATGGTATAATCGTGTAGAAAATCCCTAAAAAATTAAATTTCAAATTTTAAAAACTGAGGACTCTGCTGGGTGTGCTAGGGCACACCTCTAATCTCAGCACTTGGGAGGTGGAGTCAGGCAGATCTCTGTCAGTTCAAGACCAGCCTTGTCTACATAGTGAGTTTCAGTACAGCCAAAGCTATGTAGAGAAACCCTGTCTTAAAATTAAACAAACAGGCTGGAAAGATGGCTCAGTGGTTAAGAGCACTGACTGCTCTTCAAGAGGTCCTAAGTTCCATTCCCAGCACCCATATGGTGGCTCACAACCATCTGTAATGGGATCTGATTCTCTCTTCTGGTGTGTCTGAAGACAGAGCAGTCATATACATCAAATAAATATTGATTAATTAAACATGTGATGGCTCGTGCCACATATAAAGGGGGAGAGTATACTCCTCCCCACTTAAGAGACATCTGCATTTTCTTCTTTTGCAGTGTCAGCCTAGTCCCTCAGGCACAATGATGAATACTAGAGTGAACTTATTTGGCCACATTAGACATCTGGTCACCAGAGCTGCCTTCAACTCTAGCAAAACAGATTGTTGTCATCAATGTTGCCTTTGATTTCACTAACCTCAACTACAAGGTCTAAATGTTCCAGTGTTGTTACACCCATGGCAAGATCCATGACAGTCAAGGCTAAGAACAGGAAACTTGACATCAATGAGAAATCCATCTCCTTCTTCCAAAACTGAGATCCAGCCAACATTAAAGAGAGTGATCCTAGTGATGAGCTATGGAGAAGGCCAGAGCCTGCCTGAAGGGCAGAGCTGAAAGAGTCATCATCTCTGCCTGTAAAGCCTTCATATTTGTGATGCGCATGAACCATAAAAAGTATGACAACTTGACAACTCTCAAGACTATCAACAGTGCCCTTTCACCATCAACTGCTTAGCCTCCCTGGCCAAGGTCATCCATAATAACTTCAGTATAGGAGATCATGACCATAGCTACAGAAGAACCCTGGCCTCTTTGTGGAACCTATGGTGTAATGGCCATGGGGCTGCAAAGAACATCATGGTCCCACTGGTCCTGCCAAGGATAGGCAAGGCAATCCCAGAGCTGACAGGAAGCTCACTAGCATGGTCTTTCAAGTTCCTGTTCCCAAATGTAGATTTAAAACCACATCAAGAAAACTACTATCAGATACTATAACACTGTGAAGATGGTGATGTGGGCATCAGAGGGCATCCTGGACCATGCTGAGGATCATGCTGTCTCCTATGATTTTTAACAGTGATACCTGTTCCTCCACCTTTGAGGCTGGGGCTTGCATTGCCCTCAACAACTACTTTGTCAAGCTCATTTCCTGGTATAACAATATAGTTGGCTACAGCAACACAGTGGTAGACTTCCAAGGAGGAAGAAGCCCTGATGACCTACCCCAGAAAAAACATGAAAGAAAGAGAGAAAGTCTGTACCAATTCAGCCCCCAAATCACTAAGCATCTTCCCTCAGTTTCCATCCCAGACCCCTAGGAGAATAGGAAGCACTTCGGAACCTCTACCTTCTCACATACCATCAATAAAGTTTACTGTATTCGACAAATAATAATAGAAAGCAACTAAGGAAGACACCAGAATAAATTCATGGCATACACATGTCACATGCACGCATACATATAAATACGAATGCATACATCTCTCCTCCCTACACACACACACACACACACACACAGAGAGCTTTTATTCAAAGCATCCACTCATTGTATGAGTGCTGAACTCTTAAGATGAGCTGTTGTACACTAGCCACCTTTGTTCCACGCAGGGAACAGGCTCCAAGAAACTACATGGTGTCCACCAGGTGAGAGCAATGAACAGTGAACCTGTCCTCCTCTCCCTTTTACTGCTTCCACTTTATTTCCATGCAGCAAACTCTGTCATGCTGTGTGCTGAATGCAAGAGCTGTATGCCATCAAGCTCTGGTCACAGCACTTGACTTGAGCTTATGCTTGAGTGTGGTAAATGCAACCTGCAAAGATTAGAGATGGACGTAAAACAGTTCCTGTTTCCAGTAAGGTCACTTCTCGGACTTCTCTGCAGTCTACGTATTTACTCAGTCTTTGGGGAGGTGGTCTGGCTTGGTTTTGAACTGTTTCCAGTCACTTCACTCATACTTACTCAGTCTTACTCAGTCTTTGGGGAGGTGGTCTGGTTTGGCTTTGGGTTTTTGGTTTGTTTTTGTTCATAGCCCTGGATCATCTAGAGCAATGTAGATCAGGCTGGCCCTCAAAGAGCTGTGTGCACTCTTCCAGCCTCTGTTTCCTAAACTGCCACACTGTAAAATGGTATCTGTTTCCATTTGTTTTTGTTTTTTAACTGAAAAGCAAATGAACAACTCAGTTTTGTACCAGGAAGGAATTTTAGGCATGATACTATCTGGAATCCAAAGAGCTGTTGTGCAAGAGGGAGGAGGTTCTGACTCCAGGCAGTCCCTGGTGTGTTCCTCCCTTCTGCCTGCTTAAAAGCTTGGCTTACCTTTTATGTGCAATTACCATTTGAGAAAGCACACAGTGTTCAGGTTGAAAACCTTTACCAAAGTAGATTTCAACAAGCCTGTGATTGAATAGTGTCAACCCCAGGAGGGAGGAGGAGGCCTGCGCTGCTCCACAACACAAGGTGGTTCTGAGTTCCTGCAAGGTGACAAGCATGATAGAGCATCTGAAGATGGATCTCAAGTAACTCTCCCAACACTGAGGAGAATAAAACTCTTTGCAGCAGCAAAGCTAAGGTTCTATTTTAAAAGTTTAAGTCACAATACAAGCCAAGAGTTTTCAACTTGTCCAGGATGCTCCCTAAGTGTGGTTCCACTGAAACCTCATGGCATCTTAACAATTGCATTTCTTTTACACCATACTCTATGCTGACCGTGTAAGCAAAGGAAGCTGGGTCGGTCTCTCTCTCTCTCTCTCTCTCTCCCTCCCTCCCTCCCTCCCTTTCAATCCCTTTCAAAAGTGGTGAGATCTGGATTTCATTCAGTCTAATGTATATTCTGTATTAAGTCTCTACTTGGCATGATGTGCTCAAGTAGAACTATTACTTCCAGATGACAACTGCACACTGCTGTCCTTTTTTTGAAAAGAATTCTGGTTTAGTATTTGAGCACTATAGACAATGTATCCATAAATATTGGCAATTAGAGTATATCGCCTTAGATGAAATTGTTCATTCTTTCATATACCTACTTGGCATTTTCAAGATATTATATTTACTTCATTCTACATAAGTGAGGTATTTTCAGATCTCCTTGATTCTTTTTACTGCTTCATAAATACAGAAATTATTTTACTGTTAAATAATAAAATTATTTTCTCTAGTTTAATAGAATATAAATAGAATAAAGCTATTGATCTGACAGCACTTTAATTAGCATAAGAGATGTGGACATGGTGTTCCTCACATTAATACAAGCAGCTGATGGCAGAGAGGTCAGTGCACAGGGAAGAGGTGAGAGACCTTTTGGTCATCAGTCCAGACATCAGATATCAAATTTTATTTTAGAGCTTTCAAAGTAGCCTATGCTAGGTAGTCTCTCAGCTGTTTATAGCTTTTTGTTTCCTTTTAAAGCATTTCTAAATTTCTTTTAAAACTTGCTTCACATCCCATTGTCTAAGATACTGCTGTCTCAAACACTACAAGTTTTCAATGACAATGAAAGAAGTGGTGCAGCATGAAGAAGCTACTTTCTGGGGATAGTTGGGTGCCTCTGCCTGCTGCACAATGGCTAGGGGCACACAGTCTAATGACAAGGCTGGCTCTGGATGTTGAGTGGAACGCTAAAATAGGGGAGATCCTGGTTTGTAATTAACTGCCCTCGATAACAGCAGGCTAACACTATCTGCTACTTCATTCTTTATTCTGTTCAGTAAGAAAGATGCAGTGAAGCCAACATAAATCAGAAACATGGAAGAATATTCAGGCTGAGACTATGGTACTTCTGCACATGGGTAACTTCTTTGAGGTTTAAAAGAGGGGGTTGTTATAGCCGTACTAACAAGACTTATTATGTATGATGTTTATTTAGTAATTGATGTTGAGGCAGGGTCTCTTTGGCCTCAGACTTGCCAGGTAGTTGAAGATAGCCTGGATTACTGAACTTCCTGCATTTTCCTCCCAAGTGCAGGGGTTAGAGGGGTGTGCCACCACCACACCCTGCTTTGCATTTAGCACTACTTACAAGGAATTGTTCTGAGGCTGGTCTTGCCCTAAAACATCATTCTCCATAGATAATATTTCATTCATCAGGCTCTAATTGTATGAAAAGCTTACTCCAGAATCACAGTGGTGACTCATTTTTACTAATGCTTCATTTAAGGAAATTTCATATTAGGAGGTTACATCCCCATGTAACCGAGCAAGAAAAGGAAGATGGAGATGAAATGGCTGCCATCGTCACTTAGCCTGACAAAATGACAGAAACCAAAACACAGCCACAAATCAGTGTTTCATCTCTGACTTTGCTACCGTGTCATACCATCTAACCTGTTTGGCAACTGGTAGGGTGGCCAGCAATTATACAAGAAGTTAAAGACTGCAGCTGATCACTGCGAAGCAAGCAGACATCCGGTGTCCCGGTGTGCCTTGCATATCTTTAGACACACCTGTTACCCCAGTATGTTAGTGCCCCCTTTGCACTATGAACACTGAGGTTTGGATAAACATGGTTTTTCAGAGTTTACAATCTAATAGAACAATGTGCATAGCAGCCAATAAAAGTCTGGGGAAAAGGAGCAGTTGGGATAGTAAAAGTTAAGTGTTGGACACAGCCAACAGGAAACCAAAGAAAACTTGACAACGGAGATAAAAGGTTAGGGAGAAAAGGCAGACAGGATTTGTAAAAGAAGCATGAGAACACAAACACACAACCTAAGAGTATAAGTAAAGAGAAGTCCCATGCTACGAATGGTTCACTGACACCAGGAGATGAGGAAGAGACTCTACACGAGCAACGCTCACTTAACTTCTCTCTCTGCATCAAATGCCACAACAACCAAACCTCAGCTTCAGACTTCTTCAACATCTACTTAATTAAAGTCACTGTTCACTCATCCATTCATCAACCAACAGTACCAAATCCTGATTCATGCCAGGGCTACACTAATCCTAGTGATTCAATAACACCCAAAAATCAGAGACACATCATTGCCCTCATTCAGTCCACAAACCTGCAAGAAGACAAAGTACAAGCAATGACCTGAGTACAGTCAGAAGCCCTATAAGAAGGTTGCCCTTCAATTAATATTTAATATTGTCATGATTTAGTATGCTCAGAGTACCTGGGATTTCTCTTTCTCAAAAATTACAACCAGGGGCCGGCTAGGTGGCCCAGCTCATGAAAGAACTTGCCACATAAGCCCTGAATTTGATTCCTCAACCTACTTAAAAGTGGAAGGAGAAAATAACTCCACAAAAAGCTGTCCTCTGATTTCCACAGATATATCAGAGCACTCTCTCTCTCTCTTTCTCTTTCTCTTTCTCTCTCTCTCTCTCTCTCTCTCTCTCTCTCTCTCTCTCTCTCTCTCTCTCTCTCTCTGAGTGTCTCTCATATACAAACATGTGACTGCATGCACGCACGCACACACACACACACCTCTACTATGCTAACCTTCTGCTTGAACAAGACTTTAGGAAGCAATCTTAAAACTGAGTCTTGTGAGTAACGGAAAAACAAGCAAGTGTCATGTCTACTCAAGTGAGCTTCATAGTCTGTCAGCTCCTCTGTTACCCTTCGGCATCACCCTGACCTACCCAGCCTTCCAGAGCCATGAGTGACAGCATTTTTTCCTCTCACTGCCCAGGTCAGGAGACTCTTCAGAGCATAAAAGAAAGTGTTTGGTTAAGAGCAGCAATTGTGACACCTGCCTGAATCAAATAATACAAAACCAGCCTGGTCTGCGTAGTTCCAGGCCAGCTAGGACTACAAGTATGGTCCTTTCTGAAAGAAAGAAAAAGACCATAAACATTGGAACTAATGTGTACTAAGAGCTAACTCTTCTGCTTCCAGAACTTTTCTCAAGCCAAGCTATCCTTGTCTTCTGAGAGTCCTCAAATCCCATGGACAGAACAGACAGTTGTGGCAGTCATCGTCATCAAAGGAAACTCGCTGTCCCAGCATTGGTCCTATAATAAGAGCAGTTGCTGCACTTTAACCCCTGACTTTCTAAAACCTTTAAGATTAGTAATGCAATGTTCTTTCTATCCCCAAATCTAATACAAGTGATAGTTTAAAAAGGAATAAAAATGTAAAACACACTTTGTTCCTGGAGAAATAAATTCTGGGCTCTACATTATTCTTAATGTGCATGGGTTTTTCCTGAACACATATTCCAGCACTCAGCACCACTGCTGCTGCCCACTCTAACTCTGCTCTATCCCAACCCCAGCATGCATGCATGCCTGCTCAGTTGCCCACTCTAACTCCGCTCTATCCCAACCCCAGCATGCATGCATGCCTGCTCAGCTGCCCACTCTGACTCTGCTCTATCCCAAGCCCCAGCATGCATGCATGCCTGCTCAGCTGCCCACTCTGACTCCACTCTATCCCAAGCCCCAGCATGCATGCATGCCTGCTCACACCATTGGTAATTTCCTCCTACACATACTGCCTGTCTTACTGTTCTATTGCTGGAAAGAGATACCATGACATTTAACTTGGGCTGGCTTACAGTTTAGAGATTTAGTCCATTATCGTCATGGCAAAAAGCATGGTTGCATACAGGTAGACATGGTGCTGGAGAAGGAGCTGAGAGTTTTATATCTGGATCAGCAGGCAGCAGGAAGAGAGAGCAATGCTGGATCTAGCTTTAGCTTCTGAAACCCCAAAATCCACCCTCAGTAACAGGCTTCCTCCAACAAGACCACACCTAACAGAGCTACTTCCTGTGGGCCTACAGGGGCCATTTTCATTCAAACCATCATATAATCTTCTTGTAGAGAAACACAGATGTTATCCTGTTTCTCAAGTGAGAACACAGAACTTCAGAAAGCAAATGTGAACGTCACTGTAAGCACTGGACTTTGGAGAATACGTATTTCAGTTAATAGTATTCACAAGCACATAAATTAGATTCACTTATAAGATCAGAGCTATCTAGTAGTATCTAATAGGTAATAGGGTTCTTAAGTTACAAACATTTAATTTTACTAATTTTATATAAAATTCAAGATAAATTATATAAAAACAAGATTAAATTAAGAGAAATATGGCTATCTTATATATAAATTGTTTTTAATAAAGAGACATTAAAATATGGTCCAAAGAAAAAGATGCCTTACATATAACAGTCACTCCAAATCCCAAACAAAATGGTCACAGCACTGGCCACAGGAAATGCCATGATAGCCTACCTCCTCCAAGTTTGGTGCTTCCAGCATCAGCAATGGCAGCCAGCACTGAGGTGCAAGTCCATAGTCTACTCTCACAATTATTAACAATTCCCTTGGAGCTTGTCAGCAGGGGGTAAGTTAAATCCTTATGTATTGAGAAGCACATAATTTGAAAAAGGTACAGGGCCAATGAGCCATTGAAATGCTAGGAAAAGCATTTTGTATAGTTCCACTAAAAGATCTAAATTTTCTCTTATTTCTTCTGTATTTCATTTGTTTTCTTAACTGTAAAAACATCTCAACTTGGCCCTTAGAATTAATTTGCCATTTATCAATTACATGTCCAATACTGAGCTTATTTGTCAAGCACCCACCCCACAATCTACATGTAAACATGTGGCACAGATTTCTTTAACCAAATTATATAACCCAATAAGTTTCCTGGTGGCAAAATGTGTTGTTAAATAACACACTCATCAGGTGTTCTTACCCAAACAGAAAAGAAAAAACAAAGTTGTATTTAACTGAAGTCCATTAATACTGAAAAACCAATCTCGAAAACGTTGATAGAAGACAGTCAGCTTTAAAACATGACTCTACCCCAAACATTAAAAGAGAAACTCTACCCTCACACAATTAGAGGAGTTATTACATCTCTATCCTGGTGAATTTTCAAAGACATTCTGTAAAGATATTTTTTTGTCATTTTCTCATTTTGATTACTAGGAAACTAGAAGTTAATCTGCGTGACAGCAGCATGTTCACTCTTTCTCGGTGCGAAGGATGTGCGGCGTCCCAAGGGGACTGAGTCCTTTATCCTTAGATTTGATGTGTATAAATGGTAAAAACCGAAATTATCATTTTCTTTTCCAACAGGGGCCATGTAAACCTTCCCATTCTAGAAGCAGTCCCTACTGAACAAAGGAAGACCATGTACGTAGGAACAAAACTCAATGCTCACTTTTAGATGCCTCAAACTTTTACTGCAAAGAATTCAACTAGAGCATTTACTAAACAAGTAATCAACTCCATAAGCAGAAGATGTCACACTGCTTCACTTGACCTATGTTCTACAGAGAAGGCATCACTAATCCTAGCTAAATGCTCATCGACAAGAGACCTGCCAGGACCTGCACATCTAGAATTGACAAATGGATGCTATCCTGACACTCAGAGCCGCAATGGCTCTATCACCTTTAGCCTTCCGTACTGGAAACCAGAACTCTGTTAGATTAGTCAGCATCCTAGCATTTCCCATCTGTACAGCTGCCAGAGGTAGTGCTTACTGACAACTGACAAGCTGCTTAGCACTGCAGAATTTGATAATTCATGTCTTACCAAATTTTTACTGACTTGGAAGAAAATAAAACACCAATTAAAAGCAGATGTCACTTTTAATGCTAACTGGCTGAGAAACTTACAAAACTTTTAACCCAATGTGGACACAGAATGTACACAGCTGACAGTTTGGACAGCTAAATATTCAAAGTCTCTGAAGTCCCACAACTTTAAAAGTGATTTTCCAGAACTTAATTCCATATGGCTTTAATCTGGCAACCATTCAAAATGAACAGTTCCAAGTGGTTATCTCAAAATCAAGTTTACTATAACACTTTTACAAAGGCTACATGATCAGAACATTAATAAACTAATATTCCCAAGATCTGCATTTTATGTTCAGGCATATCAACATTTTGTAAAACACATTGTACCACTTTCAAAACTTAATATAAAGACTAACGAGCTTGCTTAGCATGCCTTAATGAAATAATCCAAGGGCCAAGCAACCTATAACTTGTCATCAACAATCTAACTTAAATACAGACATTCTTCAATACTATGTGGTTTAAATTCATTGAGTTGACATTCTAACTATGGATTCTGAACAATCTTTTGTTTAGATATATTGTTATTTTATGTATAGGTGTGTGTGCCTGCTTGTCTGTATGTACAATTGTATGCACACAGATTCCTGTGAAAGCCACAGACAGTGTCAGACCCCTGGAACTAGAATTGTAGGTAGCTGTGAACTGTACAGTGTGGGTGCTGGGATATAAACCCAGGTTCTCTGCCAGAGCAAGTAGTACTCTTAACCACTGAGCCATCTACACAGTCCCTGAACAAACGTCTGGAATTGGACGTTTTAGCTAGCACTACAAAAAATAAGTACAGAAATATACAGACAGAGCATGATAAGCCACATACACACATAACTGATAATACTAAAACCCAGCCTCTCGCAATAAACCTGAGTTCTGACATTAAAATAATTTAAAATATATAACGAAACATAATGTTCTGAAGACAAATGGGCTAGAACATTTTCACACCACTCCATCTTATCACAAAGTGACCTGCAATAAAACCCATATCTCAAAGACACTTCAATATAAAATGTCAAGTTTTTAACACAGTCTCAGTGACATCAATAAGCATCCTACCTCCCTGTCTGACAACACAGACCACAACCTTGGAAGCCAGGTCTCCTCTACTGACCACTGCCAGTTTTCCACGGCCATCAGGCAATCTCAGAATAAATTCCATAGACAATCCCCACAATAATCCCAAGCACAGTCATCCAAACCTAGGAGATACAAGGCCTCACAAGCCCTCAACTTTGGAAACAATCACTGAGTTGAACAGCTGGAGGGAGGGAGACCCAGGAGGATCCTGGAGAGTTTCATGTCCCACATATCGTAAAGAATATCCTTGCTTTCACAGAAAGCCTGGCGTGAGACAGGCATTTAGGGAAGAAGAAAGGAGAGGCAGTTGAGGAAGGAGACTGGAGAAGGGCTCAGTTGCAACCGCTCGCATTGCATTTTCATCCTCTGCTTCCTGCATTGCTGGTAGTGCAGGGATCTACCACATGCAGCCCATGCAGCAGGACCTGACAGGGTACCTGGCTCTCAGTTCCTCTGCTCTGTTTATTCCTAATATGTATTCATCAGACTTACAAGTTACTGCAGAACAAGGGAAGCCTCTGCGCAAAGGAATATAAATTACTGACATGTGCTGAAACCTGGGCTTGCCACCACTAATGAGCACATTAAAGGGGAAAATGCTCACTAGATGCTTGCAACCTGCTTGCTTACCCCGTGTGCATGATTCAACATCAATTAAGACTGGCTGCGGGAAACCTCAGCTTGGGCCACAGGGCCCACAACTAATCAGCGCCAGGACAAAGATCCCTCGCCGGAGATCGCAAGACCCAGCAGAGGGCCAAAGACACGCCCCACAGCTCACCAGACCACAGAGACTGACCGCCAGCAGCTTCCGGCGACGGCCGGAAACCTCAGCTTGGGCC
>CM052708.1:1885263-1904863 GCA_028551405.1 Uromys caudimaculatus
AAAGAATACACATTGATGGACTTATGGTTTGGACCACATATGTGGCAGAGGATGACCTCGATGGCCATCAGGGAGAGACGAAAGGCCCTTGGGCCTGAGGATGTTAGAGGCCTCAGTAAAGGGGAATATCAAGGCGGGAAAATGGGGATGGGTGGACGGGGGTGGGGTGGGGTGGGAGGTGGAATTCCCTCCTAGAGGCTGGTTGGGGAGGGGATGGGGGGTATACAAAGAGGAGACTCAGAAAAGGGGAAACATTGGAAATGTATATAAAGTATCAAAAATAAAAAAGGAGGAAAAAAAAGAATCATTCTTGGTGCCATCTTTACATGTAATTCCTTCCTATCCTAGGCCACAATCAAGTACTATTAGGTTTAGCTCCAAAATATATTCCAAATCTGGACGGTCCTCACAAATTCTACTCCTATAATCTAAACAAGTTACCATCACCTCTGTTGATCTTCAGTAGCCTCCTGATGGTTTCCTTGTTTCCACTTTCACCAGGGAACTCACACTGAAACACTCCTCAGACAGCAGTCATGCTCTTTTCAAAAATGTGAATCTTATTGCTCAAAACACCCATTTAGACTCCAATTTATGTGTCTGCTTGGTGTTGGTGACCAAGTCAGGATCCCACATGTCCTAGGCAAACACTCTCTACCACTGTACATTACAGCCCTCCCATTTTTCGAGAGTTTAACTAAGTTGCCCAGGTTGAAATGTGATCCTCCTGCCTCAGTTCCCTGAGTAGCTGAGATTACAAGCTTGCCCTACCTACAGCCTAGCTGGACTCTCATTTTTAAACTGTAAACAAGAGTTGAGATGCCTGTGTCTTGCCTCACCTCATTTCTGAGCATCCCCCCTCACGCACTTAACGCCACCAAAGTAGGAAAGTCCACCCCTTGATTTTGCCGAATGCAATCCCATCTCCCAGCTTTGCCTTGGCATACTCTCCATCCAAAGCACTGGTCACCTCGACCATCCCACGCAGGCTGGGTGCTCATGTTCACAGTCGTGTGTGCAAAGTCGTGTGTTCACAGTCGTGTGTGTAAAGTCGTGTGTGCAAAGTCGTGTGTTCACAGTCGTGTGTGCAAAGTCGTGTGTGCAGAGTCGTGTGTTCACAGTCGTGTGTGCAGAGTCGTGTGTTCACAGTCGTGTGTTCACAGTCGTGTGTTCACAGTCGTGTGTGCAGAGTCGTGTGTTCACAGTCGTGTGTGCAGAGTCGTGTGTGCAGAGTCGTGTGTTCACAGTCGTGTGTGCAGAGTCGTGTGTTCACAGTCGTGTGTTCACAGTCGTGTGTGCACAGTCGTGTGTGCAGAGTCGTGTGTTCACAGTCGTGTGTGCAGAGTCGTGTGTTCACAGTCGTGTGTGCACAGTCGTGTGTGCAGAGTCGTGTGTGCAGAGTCGTGTGTTCACAGTCGTGTGTGCACAGTCGTGTGTGCAGAGTGCCTTCCCTTTCCTACCCAGAACCAACATTATCACTACTTCCTACTCCCTGAAATTTTTTATAAGAAGCAAAAGGGGGTGATTTTGTTAAAAGTCACAACCAAAGAAGTAAAGGAAGCCAAGCTGTAAAAGAATTCTCATGTGAGACTACCTGAATTCAACTACTCATAAAAGGTTATCATACCCACAGCCCTACACAAAGGCTTTAATACACTTACTACCCTCTCTGGACTTTGTGCACGTCAGCATTGCAGAGCTGTCCCCATGGACAGAAAGCAGAGTGGAGTAGTAATAGGAATGGGCTAGGGCAGGGTAAAACCCACAAATACACATCTTTGGTGACCAACTTCTTCAGCCGGGCACCACCTTCCATAGTTCCACCACCTTGCAACAGTCTACTCAGAATTTAAATCTACCAACATGGCCATTCATTAGGTCAGATCCTCCTGACTGATTAACTCTAAGGGGTTGTCCTGTCTAAAATAAGGTGCAGACTTAATCAAGATTCAGCATAATTGGATAACAGATGCCAACTCAAACAATAATTGGGGAGATTCTTCAGATAAGAGCATATGTGCAAAATGCAAATCATTGCAATAGACTTTTACATACCAAAGTAAACAATGTATGGAAGAGGTTGATCAAGAGGGAAAAATTCCTAAAGCTGGAACAAAGAAGATTTTGTAAGATATTTTGGAACACTATCCCTTGGCTACAAGCATGAACAACAAAAGTAATCTTAAGCTTCAGCAAATGCTGTTGGGCAGATATCTTGTCTTAAAGCAGGGCAGCTATGATCACTGAATCAGGCCTGTTAATATGCTTGTGGAGGGAAGAAGAGACCCTCATAAAGCCTGCAGGAGGTGTCTACTATCCTAGTATCCTCAAAGCAAAAGCAGTATTTTTGCATATACCTCTTTATCACATTGTTGAAGCAGCTAAGCACGTATGGCCTATAAGCACTGACTATATTGACTCTGTTGAAGGAGACTTCCTTCTCACACAAATCCAATGAACTTCCAAATTCGTTCACCAACCTTTATTTTGAATCCTTGATCTCTCTGTACCTGTGACACACTGGAGGTTTTGGTTTTTTGCTTTTTTTGGGTTTTTTTTGTTTTTTTCTTTTATTGGATATCTTCTTTATTGACATTTCAAATGTTATCCCCTTTCCTGGTTTCCCCTCCGGAAACCTCCTCCTGCTTCTAGGAGGGTGCTCATCCACTCCGGCCTCCCCACCCTGGCATTCCCCTACACTGATGCATTGAGCCTTCACAGGACTAAGGGCCTCTCCTACCATTGATGCCTGACAAGGCCATCCTCTGCTACATATGTGACTGGAGTCATGGGTCCCTCTACATGTACTCTTTGGTTGGTGGTTTAGTCCCTGGGAGCTCTGAGGGCTCCGATTGGTTTATATTGCTGTTCTTCCTATGGGGTTGCAAATGCCTTCAGCTCCTTCAGTCCTTTCTCTAACTCCTCCATTGGGGACCCCATGCTCAGTCCAATGGTTGGCTGTGAGCATCCACCTCTGTATTTGTCAGGCTCTGGCACAGCCTCTCAGGAGACAGCTATATCAGGCTCCTGTCAGCATGCACTTCTTGGCATCCACAATAGTGTCTCCATTTGCTGACTGTAGATGGGATGGATCCCCAGGTAGGGCGGTCTCTACTCTACACTTTGTCTCTATATTTGCTCCCGTGAGTATTTTGTTCCCCCTTCTAAGAAGGACCAAAGCACCCACACTTTGGTCTTCCTTCTTCTTGAGCTTCATGTGGTCTGTGAATTGTATCTTGGGTATTTGAGATTTGGGGCTAATATTCACTTATCAGTGAGTGCATACCATGTATGTTCTTTTGTGACTAGGTTACCTCACTCAGGATATTTTCTAGTTGCATCCATTTGCCTAAAAATTTCATTAAATCATTGTTTTTAATAGCTGAGTGGTACTCCATTGTATAAATGTACATTTTCTGTATCCATTCCTCTGTGAAGGACATCTGGGTTCTTTTCCAGCTTCTGGCTATTATAAATATGGCTGCTATGAACATAGTGGAGCATGTGTCCTTGTTATATGTTGGGGAATCTTTTGAGTATATGTCCAGGAGTGGTATAGCTGGGTCCTCACGTAATACTATGTCCAATTTTCTGAGGAACCTCCAAACTGATTTCCAGGGTGGTTGTACCAGCTTGCAATCCCACCAACAATGGAGGACTGTTCCTCTTTTTCCACATCCTCACCATCATCTGCTGTCACCTGAGTTTTTGATCTTAGCCATTCTGACTGGTGTGAGGTAGAATCTCAGGATTGTTTTGATTTGCACTTCCCTGATGACTAAGGATGTCAAACATTTCTTTAGGTGCTTCTTTAGTCATAAAAGATATTTAATTAATTAATCAAGTAATTAATTAATTAATATTAGTACATTGTAGCTATCTTCAGACACACCAGAAGAGGGCATTGGATCCCATACAGATGGTTGTAAGCCACCATGTGCTGGCTGGGAATTGAACTTAGGACCTCTGGAAGAACAGCCAGCCAGTGCTCTTAACCACTGAGCCATCTCTCCAACCTGTGAATGGAAATTTTAGTCAGAAATACAGGGTTTCATATAGGTATCTGTGGTTACAGGCCGACCAGGGTGCAGTATGTTAACTCTTCACTACTGATGGGTACCCAATAGATAAAAAGGAAAGTTAGTTAATTTGGCTCCCTGTTGCAGAGGTCTTATTTAATGAATGATCATGTGTTCTGCTTCTATGGGTCTAAGGTGAGGCTGAACATCATAGTGGAGAACATTGGGGCAGGGCAGCTACCTCATGATGGACAGGAGGCAGAAAGCAGGAATGGGGCTCAGACAAGATAAAGTCCCCAAGAACCTGCCCCTAGTGACCTTTCTTTATACAGGCCCCATCTCTGGATATTAGCACTGATGGTGCTAATGATGGCTTCTCCACAAGTACCACCAAATTATGAAGCCACCATTAGAGTTAGAACTCCCAGGATCCAACCACTCTCAAGACACGCCTTTGAATGTTCTGCTTTGTATGCTAAGTCTTTAATTTTTGACTCGTTAGGGGTGTATTTTAGACCCAATCCATAAGACAGGGGAAGAACATTCAAGAAGTAATTTCCATCCATGTCTCTCTGTTTATTGTTATAGTTGTCTTTGCACTTAGAGAATATTTAAAAGTATTTTTGAAGTATCTTTTGCATCTCAGGCATTGATTGTGATACATGCTGATAAGACTGGGGAGAAACTGGGGCTGGAGGTGCTTAGTGGTTGAGAACACCTGCTACTCTTGCTACCAGTGTAACATTCCACCACAGCCTGTAACTCCAGTTCAAAGGGATATGGAAGTTTCTTCTGGCTTCTATGGGCATTTCATGTATGTATTGCATTTACATATATGCAGACACTCACAAATATACAGAAAATAAAAATAAATAAATCTTTAAAAATACAACTGCAGGGTGGTGGTGGCACATGCTTTTAACCCCAGCACTCTGGGAGGCAGAGGCATGTGGATCTCTGTAACTTTGAGGCCAGCCTGGTCTACAGATCAAGTTCCAGGACAACCAGGGCTACAAAGAGAAACCCTGTTTCCAAACTCCCAAAAAACAAAAAAACAACCCCCTCCAAAAAAAAAAAAAAAAAAAAAAAAAAAAACAAAGAGAGCAAAACAGTGTGTCTCTCTCCATCAAAATTCCAACTCCGCGTTGGAGAGATGGTTCAGTGGTTAAGAGCACTGACTGCTCTTCCAGAGGTCCTGAGTTCAATTCCCAGCAACCACATGGTGGCTTACAATCATCTGTAATGGGATCTGATGCCCTCTTCTGGTGTGTCTGAAGATAGCTACAGTGTACCGCAAAACATAAAATAAATAAATAAATCTTTAAATTTAAAAAAAAAAATTCCAACTCAACTCTTCATAGAATTAGAAAGAGCAATTTGCAAATTCATTTGGAATAACAAAAAACCCAGGATAGTGAAAACTCTTCTCAACAATAAAAGAGCTTCTGGGGGAATCAGCATCCCTGATCTCAAGCTGTACTACAGAGCAGTAGTGATAAAAACTGTATGGTATTGTTACAGAAACAGGTAGATCAATAGAATATTATTGAAGACCCATAAATGAACGCAACCACACCTATTGATCACTTGATCTTTGACAAAGGAGCTAAAACCATCCAGTGGAAAAAAAGACAGCATGTTCAACAAATGGTGCTGGTTCAACTGGAGGTCAACATGTAGAAGAATGCAAATTGATCCATCCTTATCTCCCTGTACAAAGCTCAAGTCCAAGTGGATCAAGGACCTCCACATAAAACCAGATACACTGAATCTAATAGAAGAAAAAGTGGGAAAGAACTTCAAACACATCGGCACAGTGGAAAACCACTGGCTCAGGCTCTAAGATCAACTATTGACAAATGGAACCTTATAAAATTGCAAAGCTTCTTCTGTAAGGCAAAGAACACTGTGAATAGAACAAAACTGCAACCAACAGATTGGGAAAAGATCTTTACCAATCCTACTTCCAATAGCGGGCTAAAATCCAATATATACAAAGAACTCAAGAAGATAGACTCCAGAGAATCAAATAAAGGTGTCAAATACAGGGACAAAGTGTGGAGCAGAGACTGAAGGAAAGGCCATCCAGAGACTGCCCCACCTGGGGATCCATCCCACATGCAGACACCAAACCTG
Source organism: Uromys caudimaculatus (assembly GCA_028551405.1). Lineage (NCBI taxonomy): Eukaryota > Metazoa > Chordata > Mammalia > Rodentia > Muridae > Uromys > Uromys caudimaculatus. The sequence goes on from CM052708.1 coordinate 1,891,419, forward strand.
GACTCTATTGTGAATGCTGGGAAGTGCTTGCTGATGGAGGCCTGATACAGCTGTCTACTGAGAGGCTCTGCCAGAGCCTGCTCACAGCCAACCATTAGACTGAGCACGGGGTCCCCAATGGAGAAGTTAGAGAAAGGACTGAAGGAGATGAAGGGGTTTGCAACCCCATAGGAAGAACAACAATACCAACCAACCAGACCCCCCAAAGTTCCCAGGGACTAAACCACCAACCAAAGAGTACACATGGAGGGATCCATGGCTCCAACTGCATATGTAAAAGAGGATGGTCTTGTCAGACATCAATGGGAGGAGAGGCCCTTGGTCCTGTGAAGGCTTGATGCCCCAGTGTGGGGCAATGTCAGGCTAGGGAGGCAGGAGTGGGTGAGTGGGTGGGTAGGTGGAGGAACACCTTCATAGAAGCAGGAGGAGGGGGCAATGGGATAGGGGGTTTCTGTAATGGAGGAAACCAGGAAAGGAGATAACATTTGAAATGTAAATAAAGAAAATATCCAATTTTTTAAAAAAAGACCATAAAATACTCAGATCCAATTTTTCTAATGAAAAAATAATTTGTGAAAAAAAAATTTTCCATTCACATCCTTTGCCCCTGTTCACCTACTTACCAACTGTCTTAGTTAGGGTTTCTATTCCTGCACAAACATGACCATGAAGCAAGTTGGGGAGAAAAGGGTTTATTCAGCTTACATTTCCACACAGCTGATCATCAACAAAGGAAGTCGGGATTAGAACTCAAGCAGGGCAGGAAGCAGGAGCTGATGCAGAGGCCATGGAGGAATGCTGCTTACTGGCTTGCTTGCTTCTCCTGGCTTGCTCAGCTGGCTTTCTTATAGAGCCCAAAACCACCAGCCCACAGATGGTACCACCCACAGGGGCCCTCCCCCCTTGATCACTAATTGAGAAAATGCCTTACAGCTGGATCTCATGAGGCATTTTTTCTCAACTGAAACTCCTTTCTCTGTGATAACTCCAGCTTGTGTCAAGTTGACACAAAACCAGCCAGTACACCAACATAGTTAAATGGATTGATGAATGGACGGATAGATGGATGGATAGATGGTTTGATGCATAGATGGATGGGCAGATGGATGGAAGGATGGATGGATGGATGGGTGGAAAAGATTACTCAGTGTTTAAAAACACTGGTTGCTCTTCCATAGGACCAGGAGTTCCATTCCCAGCACCCACATGGCAGCTCACAACTGTCTGGAACTCTAGTTCTGTCTTAGTTGGGTTTTACTGCTGTGAACAGACACCATGACCAAAGCAACTCTTATAAGGACAACATTTAATTGAGGGTGGCTTACACGTTCAGAGGTTCAGTCCATAATCACCAAGGCAAGAAGCATAACAGGGTCTAGGCAGGCATGATACAAGCAGAGCTGAGAGCTCTACATCTTCATCTGAAGCCTGCTAGTGGAAGACTGGCTTCCAGGCAGCTAGGATAAGGGTCTTAAGACCATGACCACAGTGACACACCTACTCCAACAAGGCCATATCACCTAATTGTGCCACTCCCTGAGGCAAGCATATACAAACCATCACAAGTTCCAAGGGAAAACAACCATACACATAAAATTTTTAAATGAAAACAAACATATAGATGAACCATAGACCCATTTAAGCAATTGTTTTTTTCCTTTCTCTTGATCAAAAATGTCACCAACTTCCCTTATAGTTAGAACAGGGCTATTGCCATGTTTTTTCTCTGTTTTGAACTGAAGAAACAAATGATAGCCAAAATGTAGGAGTTTAAGTGTACTATTGACCAGTCTAGAGGGCATGGTGGCTAAGGCCTTTAGTCCCAGCACTCAGGAGGCAGAGGCATTCAAGGTGAGTCTGATCTACACAGTAGTTCCAGGACAGTCTGAGTTATATAGAGAAACCCGGTCTTGAATGAATGAATGAATGAATGAATGAATGAATGAATGAATGAATAAATAAATAAATAAATAAATAAATAAATAAATAAATAAATAAATAAATAAATAAATAGATGTACAAATGCCATCGATGGGTTTTTGGTTTTGTTTTTTGTTTTTTGGGTTTTTTTGCCATCAATGTTTTATTACACTAGAAATCAGTTTCTGAAATAAGCTTAGATTTTTTCTTTTTTTTTTTTTTTTTTACAAACTAAATGTTAGAAAGATTTACCTTTGGCCAATCCTAAAGCACTAGTTATGTTTAAGCTTTTCAAAAGTACAGGTTAAGTTTTCAAACTGCAACAGTGTCACACAATGAGACTATCATTCAGATGAGAAACAAGTTATTATTGGAAAAGCAAAGCTTTGGACTCATACAGTCCAAGGTTCAGACTTTACCCAAGTCAACTATATATCCTTAAATTACTTAACTGCTCGAGCTTAGTTTCCTCTTATGTAAAATGTGAAAAACATTTAAGGCATATAAAAACTCAATAAACTGTTGCAATTACCATAAAACTAACACCTCTAGCCACTGAACATAGCTAGAAGAAAAAAAAAAAAAAACAAGTATTTAAACGAGAATGTGTTTTAAAGGTTGTTTTACAAATCAAGTAAGAAAAGACTAAATGTGAACTCAATATGAGACAGACTGGAAATACAGCACAAATTATAGGGAGACAGGGGCATGGGGACAAGAAGGAGCTCCCAACTTAGGAATCTGGTTGAAACCTCTTACCAGCTGAAAATAAATAATTCCAACACAATTAACCACATTTTCTGTGAAGGCTGCTAACATAGACATACTATTCTTTTATAGAGAGAATGTTAACAAAGTAGGGAAGGTTATAGGCCCTCGGGGGACCTATTACTGTTGTTTTCCTAAATGGATATCTTGTTGGACTGGAGAACTCACAGGTTAAGAGCACTGGATGCTTTTATGGAGAAACCAGGACTCAATTCCCAGCACCCACATGGTAGCTCACAACCATCTGTAACTCCAGGTCCAATGGATCCAATGCCCTCTTCTGACCTCCATAGCCACAAGGCACATACATGGTGCACAGACATACATGCAGGCAAAATGCAAACACATGTAAAGGAGAATAATAATTTTTAATTACAAAATGGGCACTTTGTCAAACTGCCTTCTAAATATCTATGTCTATATCCACAGAGTAGTGTCCCTCAGCCTTAGTCAGACAGGGTTCTGGTTTCGGTAGGTGGCAGTTAATGCAAGGTTCATAAGTAGTCAAAGTGGAGAGCAGATGACTGTCCTCAATCCTAAATGGACATCTCTGTGATCCCTTCAAAGACTCAGAAAGCATCACTAAAGAGGAAACACAAAGAGTGTCAGAGCAGGGAAATGGAGAACAGTACTGTGGCACCCTGTCTTCCAAATATAGCACAGCCACTGCAACCATGAACTCATATCATCTATCTATAGATCCAGCTGTCAATACCCCCCCCCCAAGGACAAACACTGAAGGCCACACTCCCCTGTGAGGAATTACTGGAGGGTGAAGGTTCTTGGGGGGCTGGAGTGAGGGGTAGGGGTAGGTAGCTATTCCTTGTTGTAAACTTGACTACATCTGGAATTAACTAAAACCCAAGTAGATGGGTACCTTTAATCTGGGGCACACCTTCTGCTGGCAGCCTATAGAAAGGATATAGAAAAGAAATATCTCTCTCTCCCAATATCTCTCTCTCTCTCTCTCTCTCTCTCTCTCTCTCTCTCTCTCTCTCTCTCTCTGCCTGCTTGCTTTCCATCTCTCTAGTAAGTCCATTCCTTCACTGGCAATACAGCAATACAGCCTACTTTTGGGGACTCCAGTATATACTGATGACCAGTTGAGACATACAGCCTCATGAACTGAACAGCTATTGGATTCTTGGACCATCATTGGACTAGCTAGACCACAGCCTGTAAGCCATAAATTATTATTTATTCTAATAAATCCTAGATAGTTGGATAGATAGATAGATAGATAGATAGATAGATAGATAGATAAATGGACAGATAGATAGACAAATATAATAGATAGATTCTATCAGTTCTGTTTCTCTACAGAACCCTGAATGATACAGGGAGGGAGGTTTTGGGGTTTCGTTTTTGTTTTCAGTGCTGTATCCACTGGTAAATTGCAGTAAATATCTTAATTTCCTGACAACCCTTCTGATTTACAGTTGTACCTTATCAGCTGTAACCCTATCCAGTAACAGGAGTCATTGCAAGACTCACTTGGGCTCCTTAGCAACTCTTGAGATATAACTTCAGAAGCCATGAAAGCAAAAGACAGGACTCCTGTAATTAAGAAAGGACTTAATTGTACCTTTCCTTCCAAAAGCCCACATGTGTTCTTGTGTAAGACTGGGGTATGTCTTACTTTCTCTTAACTACCATACTTAAATCTATGTTAGAAATGTCTTTTAATAAACTCTAACTCTGCTTCAGTCTGGTTCAGTTTAAAATTCTTTTCTGCAGCAAAAAAATCAAGGCTCCAGCTTTACCTGAGTAGAGATCCACAAAAGATAAGAGGGCTCCTCAGACTGTGGGCGGTGGGTGGGACAGTGTCTTGCTGCCACTGATAATACATATATCCTAAAACTGAAATTCCTAGACTAGTCAAGAGGAAGCTATCTGCCTTCCATCCAGAAGGTTTACAGAAATAGAAAGGGAGAAGGGAGGAGGTAAAATCCTGAAAAGGTTCTGCTTCAAACAGAGTGGTGGAGTGCAGTTCAAGTCCACATACAGGAAGCATGGCGAGAAGGCCAGAAGCAGTTCTCCCATTATGGTGAAGGTCAGAGGAGGAATGTTGTGTGGCACAAATGTGACAGCACTCTGCCACCCCACATTCAGCACCTACTGTGACACTGTGCTAAGACAACACTGACACAATGCAGCCTCTGCTGATGCGTTAAAGAAACATAAGAGATTCTATGCATCCGAGATACAGCTCGGTTGCTTGAGTACATGCTAACATGACCCCAGCTCCGGATAAACCTGCTGTGGTGGAACACTCATTCCAGCACACAGGAAGCAGATCAGAGGTTCAAGGTCATTCTCAGCTACAGAGAGTTCAAGTCCAGCCTAGTCTGTATGAGGTCCTATCTCAAAACACAAAAAAAGGAGGTTAATGATGGCTTAGCAGCCATGAGTGCATATGGTTCTTTTAAAGAATCCAGGTTCTGTCACCATCATACACATGGCAACTTACAACTGACTAACTCCAGTTTCCAGGGGTCCATCATCTCCTCTGCTACTGCATGAGCATGATACAGATAAACTCATAAAGAGTGAACATATCTTTAAAAAATAAAAAAAACAAGGGGGCGGGCAGTGGTGGCGCACGCCTGTAATCCCAGCACTTGGGAGGCAGAGGCAGGTGGATTTCTGAGTTCGAGGCCAGCCTGGTCTACAGAGTGAGTTCCAGGACAGCCAGGGCTACACAGAGAAACCCTGTCTCAAAAAACAAAAAACAAAAAAACAAACAAAAAAAAACAAGGGGGTAGGTGAGATGGCTCAGAAAATAAAGGCATTTACAGCACAGCCTGATGAAATTGCGGAAGGCGAAAACTAACTCCTGGAAATTGTCCACACTATGGTACACACACCTACACTAAATAAATGTAATTTTAAAATTTAAAAAAAAAAAAAGAAAGAAAGAAAAGTGCTAGGGAGACAGCTCAGTCAGTAAAGCACTCGCCATGCAAACATGAGGACCAGAGTTTGATCACCGAAAAAGCCAGGTACAGCATATTCCTGGGAAAGTGAGACAGGAAGCCCAGGGTTTGTTGATTAGCCAGCCTAACTGAATCAAAGAACTCCAGATTCAGTCAGGAAAAAAAAAAGTGGGAAGCGACTGAGAAAGACACCTGACACTAACCTCTGTCTCTGCATGCATGAACACACAACAGCAGCAACGATTGAAGCCCACTTCCTCTGTTAGCCTGAGTCTAAAATATCATGATCATTTATTTCCTCTACCTTGCAACACCAAGGGATTAACACTACCCTAAGAAATACAGCATAATGAGATCAACAATCTGGCAACTGTCTGATTCCCTCTCCAGCACCATCCAGGCTCTGCTCGAGAGCTTCCAGGGACTTTTTTCACGTCCTCAGTGTTCCCTATGGACATGGGTCCAGGACTCAGCCTGTTCTCTCACACTAATTTTTCCTTTTCAGGAAAAAGGGCACTTCATCCTTAAAAATTTATATAATTTTTAAGGTTTTTTAAAATTTATGTGCATGAGTGTTTTGCCTGTGTGTATGTGTCTCTGCACCACATGTATATCTGGTGCCTTGGAAGGCCAGAACTCCTAATGTTTGTGACTGAATCAAACCCAGGTCCTCTGTAAGTGCTTTAAAGGACTGAGCCATCTCTCTAGGTCCAGTTGTGTGAATTTTTTGCTATTTTATTATGGTTATGCATATGATAGAGGTCAGAGCACAACCTTGTGGAATCAGTTCTTTCCTTCCACCTTTGTTTGGGTTCCAAGTCACCAGGGTTTTATAGCAATCGCCCTTGCCCACTGAGCCATCTAACTGGCCCTTGTTGAAACATTGTTTAACTTAAGTAGCATAATATAATCAAGAGTATTGACTGTTTCTAGGAAGCTGGCAGTGTATCTCAGTGGTACAGCTCTGACTCAATGTATCAGACCTAGAGCTTCCAAGCTCCAAGACTGCCACTTACTAGTTCTATGGCTTTAAGTAAGTCATCTAACATGTCAGGCCTTGGGTCCATCTTCTGTAAGTGGTGTTATATGCTTAATATGAACACTGAATGACTTAACTCACAATAGTTGCCTAGGACATAAGGTCAAAATACTGATTTGGGAGCCAGGCGGTGGTGGTGCACACCTTTAATCCCAGCACTTGGAAGACAGAGGCAGGTGGATTTCTGAGTTCAAGGCCAGCCTGGTCTACAGAGTTCCAGGACAGCCAGGGCTACACAGAGAAACCCTGTCTCAAAAAACCAAAAAAAAAAACCAAAAAAAAACCACTGACTTGGTTAAATCAGCCTATTTTATTTTATTTCACCACCAAAACTTCTCAACAGCCTTTTAAAGTTATTGCCTCATTGCTAGAGGAAATTTCATAAACACTGGAAACTGTACTCACCGCCTACACAGGAGGCATTCGATAAAGATTTGTTCGTAAAAAAACATCTAAAAAAGCATACATCCAATATACAACATCCAAACCTGGTGTGGTGGTGAATACCTGTAATGCCAGCACTTGGAAAGTAGAGCAGGGGTTGGAGATTTAGCTCCATGATAGAGTACTTGTCTAACAAGTGCAAGGCTCCCCAGGCTCAGTCCTCAGCCCTGGGGTGGGGAAAGGAGACCAAGATCTTCCTCCAGTACACAGCAAATTTGAGGCCAAGCTAGACTAAGTGAGGTCCTGTCTCAAGAAAACAAACCCCACAGAAGAAATATAGAGAAAGTGTGACTCCAAAGACCATACCTTCCCACTGCAGATAATTTTGTAAGTAAATGTGTCAGAGTATTAGCAAGAGCAAACGTAGATTAAATGATTACAGGATGATAAAAGTTAATGAACAAAAGCAGTGTGGCAACACAATGAACAGTGAGAACCAGCGTTCTGAGGCTGGCACCAGGGATAACCTTCCAGCTCACACTGCCTAAATGGGCCTGTTTGCATTTTTAAAAGAGTAAAATGGGTGAGACAGCAGTACATTCTACACCCAGAAGTCAGAGGCAGGGAATCTCTGTAAACTCTGAGACCAGACTGGTCTACACAGAGTGTTCCAGAACAGCCAGGGCTACACAGAGAGACTTGTTTCTCAAAAAATAAAAAGAGGCAGATCATCAAGTGTCAACTCAAATTTCAATGACCATAAACCAAACGTTGTAGAAAATAAATTTTTAACTTTTTCTTCTGAGAGGTAGGGAAGAATTTGAAACAGGTTTACTCTATGTAATCTAGCCTGCCCTTGAACTCAAAAGCCTCAGCCTTTCCAATGGTGTGATTACAGGTGCTCAGCACTACACATGACTGAACAGCAGGGAAACTCAGCAGGCACACTCAACACGCTTTCGAGGTGGTTTCAAGGGAGATTCATTTTAAGATATCTGTTCAAGTGAATTAGTAAGTGTACTTTGAAAGTTAGGTAAGTCAATGACGGCAAGGCCAATATATCCCATATGGAAGGAGAAAGGAGATTAACACAAACTCCAAATCTGTGAGTCAAAATGTCCCCATGACACCCAGGGTGAACCACAGTGAAGTGAACTACGTTTCTAATCAGGCTAAGCAGTTCTTCGGAAGAAAAATAAATTCAGAGGGTGCATTTCTCACGCATTACAATGGTGTCATACAGTTTAAGCAAGATTTCTGGTCAACACGTGTACGCTGTTAACAATCTTGACTTAGCACAGTATTTTCAAACTCACAGCCTTAACTATTCAAACAGCAATCCATGATGCCCCTTCAAAGTCCTGCAAAGACAGCAAAAGAGCATATGGTGTGAACTCTTACAAGCGCTGTCTAGAAAGTTGCAGGAGAAGCCAGCAGCGCGAGACTCTGGGATCCAAGCCCGAAGGCCATCCCGGAGGAGCGCAGGAAAAGCTCAGCCCGCTTAACCCTGCGCCCTCGGATATGAGCGTTCAAGAGATGCCCAGTGGCAGGATGGAGTGTGAGCTCAGGGCCCGGGCCTGGGGCAGCCGGGATGAGCCTCGGGAATCGCCTGGGAACCCTGGGCAAGCAGACTCTGCTCACCTTCAGCGTCCACAGCAGTTGCTGCGAGGACCGCCGCCAATGCCGCCTGGCCTCCAACAGCGCCACCGTCCTGACCCACAGCCCCGCCATTGTCGATCAGCCGACTTGCCTGCAGCTAACCTCTCACCCTCGTCAGGGGGCGGGGAAGGGGAGCGCCCGCGGGACGGCCAATCAGGAGCCTTGGGTTATAAGCTCCGCCCCCAGGCGAGTGGGATTGGGAGGGAGCTGGTTGGGCTGCGGCGCAGAGCCGGACGACTGGGAGTTGTGTGTAGGGTGTTGAGAAACGCACTAGGACCCGGAGGGAACCCACCAAGGAGCTCCAGCGGCCAGTCCAACTTCCCTACTCTTCTACCGCTGAAAAAGATGACTGGAGCCCGCACTCGGCAGCCAAAGAACCACCGCTGGCCAATCGGGTGCATCCATGCCCCTTTTAATTTCTCCCTGGATGTTTTAAAGGAGATCTCACCAATAAACATCTCTGTATCAGGACAGGTGCTCAATTACTTCTCCTGTCCTACAGAATTAACTTGAAACAGTCACGAAGTCAGGCTGCAATGTGTGGACACCCAGAAAGACAACCCCAACATTTGCGAATGGAAGAGAAGCTGCAAGTTCTTAGCAGAGTAGGAACATAAATGGCAAAGGATTACCTGTTTCACCCGCGCCAGAGACAGAGCCCATTTTTCTAGTTAGGAAACCCGGTTTCCCTAGTCCTTCCTTCTAGCTACTGTCTTGCTACTGTCCTCCCTCCTCTTTGTATTTAGTTTGTTGTTGTTTTAAAGTACTGCAATGAGAGGGGCCTATAGTAGAAACTACTTGGCTCTATAAAGGGACTTATCACCAAGCTTGAGGACCTGAGTTTGATTCCTGGAACCTAAATCATAGAAGGAGAGCACCAAGTTTCACAAGTTGTTCTTTGGCCTCCACATGCATGTCATGGGATATGTGCACCCACACATGTGCACATGTACACACGTACATACAGAAAATTTTTCCATCCGAAAAGTACAAAGTAAGTGCACTGAAGAAAAATTATAATATCCAGTTGTATTTTTATTTATACTTCTGTGTATAAATGTTTTTGCCTGCATGACTGTATGTGTATGTACCACATGTGTGCCTGGTGCCTTGCAGAGGTCAAAAGGCATCAGATTCTTAGAACCGGAGTTACAACAGTTGTGCAACAGCCACCACGTAGGTACTGAGAATTGAACACAGATGCTCTGAAAAATCAGTGTTCTTAACTGTTGAGCCACTTCTCCAAATTGATAAGATCTATGTATGCAGCCCGTGAAATGCCTGTCTCACTCTCAACTCTGTACCTGAATAGCAACCATAGGAGATTCTCGAAGCTTTATGTCAAAGAGACTTTCTCAATCTGGTCACAATTTACTAGATAAGAATATTAATAAGTTAGTAGAAACTGATCAAGTCAAAATGACTTGTGAGATACTTGGGTGTCAGAACACAGTCCAAGAATGTAGCTCTGTGAGGGAAATTCTGAGCGCTCATGAGAAAACTCCAAGAAAACAAGACCAGAGTCTTGTGACCTCAGTGTCTTCAAAAAGACACATTGTTCTTGGGCTGTGTTTTCATGCTCCTCCCAAGTGTAATGGATAGGAGTGAGTTCACTTCAGGTTGTTCATTACAACAGGTTATTGTTATTTGTTTATATGCCTCTATGGAAAAACATGTTCTTGCAACTTGTGATTATACACTGAGGAGACTCTTTTTTTTTCTTTTTTCTTTTTTTTTTTTTTTCTCGTTTTTCGAGACAGGGTTTCTCTGTATAGCCCTGGCTGTCCTAGAACTCACTCTGTAGACCAGGCTGGCCTGGAACTCAGAAATCTGCCTGCCTCTGCCTCCCGAGTGCTGGGATTAAAGGCGTGCACCACTACTGCCCAGCTTTTTTTTCTCTGTGTATCCCTAGCTGTTCTAGAACTCATCTGTAGATTAGGTTGGCCTTGAACTCAGAGATCCACCTTCCTCTGCCTCCCAAGTGCTAGGATTAAAGCCATAGCGCATGCCTGCCTTCAGGTGACTCTTCTTAACCCTCAGAGTATAACTGTCTAATGCTCTGAATAAAGTTGGCTATAGCATGAGATTTTAGTCTGCCGCGTTTTTAAGCCCTGCTCCCCCAGGTTCACACTACCAACTAGAGTGGTAAACACTGTCTGTTTGTTTTTAATTATGATAAAATATAACATTGTAGCCACTTGTAACCGTGTAGGTCATTCACAGTACACTTGCACGACTGTGCTGCCATTACCATCTTTGCCCGGCAGGTTTTCAACTAGCAAAAGGAAAACTTTATTATCAGATACTTACTCTCCACTTTGCCCTGCTCCCAGAATCTGGCAACTATTCCTTTCTATCTCTCTAATTGTGACTCTCCTAGGTACCCAGTGTGACTGGGATACTCAGTTTTACCCACAGATGTTTAGCTTTGCTGTTCACAATTTAAAACCCAAAGAATTCATCTTCTGAAAGGGACATGGAGAAAGTCTGCACTGGATGTCAATGAAAATGGTCCTGCAGGCACTGGCTAACACCCAGAATGGTGACCTCTCATCACTGCTTCTTATTTAAGGATGAAGAAGTCAACCTATAGTCAGAAGGATATTCTGCCAGAGCCTTTGCCTCAGAATTCCTAGGAATCCTCCAGGAGCTAAAAAAGTACATAAAGAAGACAGCTCCCCTATACAGACTGTGTCTTTGTTACTCCCTGCTGTGTCTCTGTATCTGGACCATATCACATGCACAAAAAAACCTGTTGAAGGAATGAATTTACGCATGTATATTTGTAGAAATTGTGTTTGATCTGATTGTTCCAATTAAAGTTAAATTATAGGCCTGGAGAAATGGCTTGGTGTTTAAAAACACATACTGCTCCTTCTTCAGAGGACCCGAGTTTGACTCCCAGCAACCACAACAGGTGGACACTACACTCATATACATATACCTACACACAGATACATATGCATATACATAATCAAAAATAATAAAAATAGAGGCTGGAGAGATGGCTCAGTGGTTAAGAGCACTGACTGCTCTTCCAGAGGTCCTGAGTTCAATTCCCAGCAACCACATGGTAGCTCACAACCATCTGTAATGGGATCCAATGCCTTCTTCTGCTATGTCTAAAGACAGTGACAGTGTGCTTACATACATAAAATAAATAAATATTTTTAAATTTAAAAAAAATAATAAAAAATAAATCTAAAACATTAAAATAGTTAAACTCTAGTACATTTTAATCTGTGTGTGTCTACGTGTGCATGAATGCATGTGTGTGTGTTATGTGTGAGTTCCTAGGACCAAATCCAAGGCTTCTTCACCCATGTCAGACAGTTCTCTGCCAAGAAGTACACCCCCTCAGCCTCTTTCCTTATCTCATCTTTAATCCTCTATTGTCTTATAAACTCCTGATTCTCAATAATACTATAATACTTGTTTTATATTATGCACAGAGTAATTTTTAAGCTATGAGACTAAAAACATTGCTAATAACAAATTTGTTGAATGGAACTAAAATTCCTTTATTTGCTCTTTAAATATATGCCTGGGAAGTTTTTATATTGTTCTATATTCTAAATTAACTTTAAGTTACTTTGTTATATTCAACTTTGTCAATTTGTTTCTGTTCACATTAAACTACTTCTCATTGTGTTCAACTTAACTTTTTCTATTTGGCTTTGTTTGAATATGTAAATCATGTGATTTGAAAGCAAAAGCTTTCATAAAATATGATATTCCAACTCCTCGTTTCCACTCCTATCTTCTATACCCATTCCCTTACTTCCAAAAGTAACTACTTCCAACAATGTGGACTTTCACAAAATAAGTATATATATATATATATATATACATACACATAAATGTGGACATGTCTTACTGTCCTTATTTGTGGATATTGTAGTTTTCTTTCTTTTTAAAAACTATTTTATTATGCTGTATTGACTGTACAAAGCACAGGTTTTACTGCGACTTTGTGAAGGAGACTGCTCCCTAGAGCATCCTCGGAATATCCACTGCTGTATGACCCTCTCTTGTCCTTCTCTGTTCCATCTCCCTTGGTCCCCTTCTTCCTAAATGGTCCCCTCAACTTCCATGTCTTTTTTGTGAAATCTAGATTCCACATGGGGAAAAACATATTTGTGAGAGTCTAACTTTTACTTACATGATGATGCCCAGTTCCACCAATTCCCCCACAGACAACATGTGGCTTGTTCTTCTTTATAAAGGAAGAGTTCCATATATTCCACAAACATATACTTCAACAATAAAATAGACATATTTTAAATATATTCAAATACATAATGTATATTCATAAATGACATATAAGAATATTCCCTTTATTTGCTGGTGGACACCGAGGCTGACTCTCCAAATTGACAATTGTTAGCAGTGCTTCAATAAACATGGCTGTGCAGTTATCACTGTGGTATACTGACTTACCTTTCTTTGGGTGTGGATGCAGGAATGGCATAGTTTGGTCCTATAATAGTTTTACTGTTTGTAAGGAACTCTGTAGTGACTAAAACAATATACATCCCACTCGTGATTTCCTTTCTTCCTGTATCTTTACCAACACTTCTTCCGTTCTTTCCTTCATTCTATTTTACTTTCTTTCTTTCTTTCTTTCTTTCTTTCTTTCTTTCTTTCTTTCTTTCTTTCTAGTTTTGGTTTTTCTTTTTTTCTTTTTTTATTTATTTTTGATACTTTATTTACATTTCCAATGTTTCCCCTTTTCTGGG
>CM052708.1:1905363-1923303 GCA_028551405.1 Uromys caudimaculatus
TTGGGTTTTTTTTTTTTTTTTTTGGTTTTTCGAGACAGGGTTTCTCTGTGTAGCCCTGGTGTCCTGGAACTCACTCTGTAGAGCAGGTTGGCCTCGAACTCAGAAATCCGCTTGCCTCTGCCTCCCAAGTGCTGGGATTAAAGGCGTGCGCCACCACTGCCCCACTCAACCGTAAGTTTTAATTCTTGAGAGAAGGTCTCAATGTGCAGCCCAGGGTGGTCTAAAATTTACTATGAAACTTAGACTGGCCTCCAACTCAAGGATCCATCTGCCTCTACCCTGTAAATACTGGGTTTATAGCCATAAACCACCATGACTGGTTCATGAAATAGCTTTGATTTACGTTTCCCTAATGGCTAAAATGTTGGCTATTTTTCATGTGTGCACTGGCTAATTGTACTTCTTCAGGAGAGAATGGCTCAGCTTATTTTCATATGTGCTGATTGGGTTATTTGTTCCTTTGGTTTGGTTTAACTTTTTTGGTTCTTCATTTACTCTGAATATTTGTCTTCAAGCCCTTCTTCTTGCAAATAATTTCACAACACAGGGCACAGTGTGTATCATATTTTATACTTATGGGTGGTATCTTTAGCCGGGTGTCTCAAGGAATTGCTGTGTCGAAGTGCACATGCACATTCAAGGTTTACCAGCTCTCCTTTCAGGAGCATTTTGTCACCTTACAGTCCTACCAGATTTGTAGGAACACCTTCTTTCCAAGATTAACCAAAAGAGGATGTGGACTTCTCTGTGTTGAGAACTGTAAAGAGGCTATCCTCTTTTAGACCTAACAAGTTAATCTGTACATTCTTATGAGCACTGCAGAAGACACTGTGCTCAGAAGGTTCTATCACTTAGAGCCTCAGGAAGTCTGGGCTTCATGTTGGCCCTGCATCTCCTTTTCCAGCCTCTGGAGTCATGGAAAAGGAAGGAACAGCTTCAGTGGATGCTATGTTCTGGTGGGCTTGTGTGTGTTGCCATGAGAGTTGGGTGTATCCGGTCTCTGACTCATTCTGTGACATCTTTCTCTGATTAGTCACTTTGTCTGCCCGCCCATTAGATATCAGATTCAAACATGGCTGCTTCTTTCTACAAATATTATCTACATTATTTGGGATTAAAGGCGTGTTATTCCAGGTGGATCACACAGACGTAGAAGGTCTTTGGATGTGATCCTTTGCCAAAGCAGCCATGTTGTTGAATTAAAATTCTTCTATACTCCTCTTTGTTAAATTTAAATCTTTCTTATTATTCTCAGGTGACCAGGTTTGTACCATATCACCTTTTACCTGATAGACATCCTACCAGCCCTCATTCTATTCTTAAATTTCTTTTTAACATTGTAATATCCCCCTATTTAGGGTATAGTTATACTTTTTAATAAATCTATTTTTTGCATTTATTCATTTATTGTATGTACCTGTTTGCGACTGTATGTGTCCACATGTGTCATGGCACACTGTGTGTGGTGGTCAGAAGACAATTCACAGAAATTTATTCTCTCCTTCCTTTATATAAATTGCAGGGATTGAATTTAAGTAGTCCAGCTTGATGTAAAGTGTCTTTACCCACTGAGCCATCTCACTATCCCTAATTATATTTTTAAAATAAATTTCCAGTTGTCAAATGTTATTTTATAAAAGCTAATCTGGATTGAGGGCATAGTCAGTGGTAAAGTACTTGCTTAGCATGCATAAGACTTGAATTCTACCCCAACCACTGAAAATACAGAGAGAGAGAGAGACTATATTTTTATATATATGCCAGGTATGGTGACAGACACCTATGATCATAGCACCTGTGAGACTTAAGGAGAATCATCTATTTGAGGGTAGCCTGAGCCCATTAAGCTCTGCTAATAGAATTCAATGCCTTTTATAGCCCAAAGTTCTAAAATCTTTCTTTTTTAAAAAAAATTTAATTATATTTATTTAGGTGTATGTCACATATATACAGATGTAAATGTGTCACATGTATATAGAGGTGTGTGTGCCACAAGTATACAGATGTGTGTGTGTGTACATATGTGTGTCACATGTATACCAATGTGTGTGTGCATGTGTGTCACATGTATACAAATGTGTGTGTGCATGTGTGTCACATGTATACAAATGTGTGTGCGTATGTATGTCACATGTATACAGATGTGTGTATGCATATGTGTGTCACATGTATACAGATGTGTGTATGTATGTCACATGTATATAGGTGCTTCCTGGAAGGCAGAGTATCTGATGCCCTAGAGCTAGAGTTACAGGCATTTGTGAAATGCCTGAAGTGGTTGCTGGGAATTTAATTCAGATCCACTGGAAGAGCAATAAGTGCTCTTAACCACTGAGCCATCTCTCCAACCCTCCAAAATCTTTCATATTCTTCTCACAAAACAAAAGCCTAAGAGCCATGTGGTCAGGTTTAGCACAATTAACAGTAAATTCCTGGTACAAATTTCTGTCCACTTTTCTTTGGTGTTGTTATGATGATATACACTGACAAAAGCAATTTAGGGGTAAAGGAATTTATTGTAGCTCTCAATTCCAAGTTACACACCATCATTGTAGGAAGGTCAAAGCAGCAGGAACTTGAAGCACAGTCAAGAGGAGAGAGAGAGAGAGAGAGAGAGAGAGAGAGAGAGAGAATGCTTGAATGTTTGTGTTCAGCTCGCCTTCTCCATTCTTTTGTTTGCTTGGTTTTGTTTTTGGAGACAAGGTTTCTCTGTGTCCTAGAACTCTCTGTAGACCAGGCTGGCCTCAAATTCACAAAGATCTGCCTGGGTCTGCCTCCCGGGTGTTAGGATTAAAGGCGTGCTCCACCACTGTCCAGCTACCTTCTCTATTCCTACACAGTCCAGGACATAAACTCCAGGAATGGTGTTACATATGGTAGGCTAGCTCTTCCCACATTAATTAACATAATCAAACAGATCTACCATAGACATGTCCACTGACCACCCTGAAAGACCCTGTCCCAGGTGACTTTCAACTGTACCAAGCTGACAAGTAAAACTAGTCATTATACCTACTTTTGTGATTGTTTTGTCTTAGAACTATTCAAAACCTTCTTCATATGACTTTATGCATAAGCTTCGGGTTACACTGATCTCATCTTCTGAGTGTATATGTCAAATGAGTATGGTCCACTCTACTCATGTCTTCTCTTTGGGGGAGAGGTGAGGGTGGGGACTGACAGAGAGGTAAAGAGGAAAGCCAGCTCCTACGGTGTTCCACTTTCCCTGATGTTTGTTTGTTTTTGTTTTTCAAGACAAGATTTCTCTATGTAGCCCTGATTGTTCTGGAACTTTCTTTGTAGACCAAGCTGGCTTCAAACTCACAGAGATCTGCCCCCTCCCTCTGCTTCTGTCTATCTCCCTCCCCCCTCCCGCCCCCCCAGTGCTGGGATTAAAGGCGTGTGCCACCACCACCTGGCTACTTTCCCTGATTCTTATTCTATGCACACCACTGGGTTCCTGCATGTGTGACTGACTACTGATGTCTGTGTAGTCCTCACTGGAACCCTGCTTCAGCAAGCTCAATAATGTGTTTACATGTATGTATGTGTGTGTGGTTTGTATGTTTGTGGGCAAGTGGAACATTTGTGGAGGTGAGAAAACAACTTGCAGAACTAATTATTTTCTTGTATCACATGGATTCCAAGAATAGAATCCAGGTCATGGGGCTTGACAGCAAGTGCCCTTACCCACTGAGACACTTCACCAGCCCAATAAATCAATATTGCCCAGAGTAACATGGGGCAGGAAATATTAGAAGATGACTTTGAGACTCTGTTATTCTCCCTTTGACTATGTTGTGAAAGGCACACCTCTGCCCACAGGAGAAAGAGCCAGAGAAGAGGTCTTACAAAGGCACAGCATGGCTTCCCTAACATTGCATGGTGTGAGAACCCTTTGGTATGAAAGACAACTGTCCCTTGAGTCACTCAAGACTTGGAGTAGAGAGGAAAAAGGAAAAAGAGGGGAGAGAAATAGTTTGTTTCTCTCCTCAGGTCCTTCCAGTTAGAAACCTCTTGACCTCCGAACAAAGATTTGATTATGTGGAGCCAAGCCAGTCTTGTGCTGGCATTGTTTAACTGACCATATCGCTGTGAGTATTAGCACCTCAGTCTCTTCCAGGACACTTGAGTTATGCATAGATTTGATAAAATCAAAATGCTTTTCTTCCAGATTTCTAATATTCTGAGTCTTTCCCATCCTCGGTTACTGGACACTCACCTGGGGCCTCATGTATGCTAGGCAAGCACTCCACCACTGGGCTGTATCCCCAGCCCTTGACACTTTCTTCACATCCTTCTCCCCTCTTAAAATACATCAAAATACTCATGTCATAGAGTACTATATACCTATAAAAAGAAAGAGGGAAAGGTCTATATAAACAATGCAGAATAATTGCCAGGATACATTACTGAGAGAAAAGAAACATGATATAGAATAGTGTGAGCAGTTTGCTACTGTTTATCCAAAAAAGGAGAGATAAATGTGTACATAGAGAGGAATAGACACAATTATCAATGGATGGACTGCGGAGATAGCTCAATAAACAAAACCCTTGCTGCACAAATGTGAGGATTGAAGCTAGGATCTCCAGAATGCATGTAAATATAAAAATCAGGTGATCACAGCCTGCCATAATCCCAGCACCTGGGAGACGAAGACAAGGGATTCCCTGAGCAAGCTGGCTAGCTGCACTAGCCAAATTTGCAAGCTCTGAGTTCAACAAGAAACCCTGCCTCAGGATATAAAGCAGAGAGTGATCAAGAAAGACATCTGACATCAACATAGGGCCTCCACATGTACACACATACATATGTGCACATGTATCTACATACAAGCATGCACACATACAATACACACATACACATGCAAACACACACATACAGAAAGAAAGAGAGAACAAATAAATGATGAAAGAGTCTAAAGTCCTTTCCTCTGCTCTGTCTGCCAGCCAGTGCACTCACACCCAGAGACTAGAGAGTCCACTGCACCGTGGGTGGCATCTGGACCCTTTCTGGCAGCTATGATTAGAGCACCATGAAGATTACACACAGGACTCCAGATGTATTTTGTCTTGAGAACATCAGTGAATCTTCCAACTGCTGCTCAGGATTTCACCAGTTGTCAGTGGTTGACCAGCTGTCTGGAGCACAGCCAATCTCCATAAACAAGCATCCTTCTCTGTGGCTCTGTCCACAGTGGTGAAACTTAAAACCACAAGAGGTAAAACAACTTGAATCTGATGACAAAGCCAAAGGGAATGGTGACATTATCATCTCATGAAAAAAGAGGAACAACTGTATGTTAGGTGTTTGTTTTTATCATTTATTTTTAACTGGAAATTGTCAGTAAGAAAGTATCCCTGAGCACAGTTATGAACAGAGACAAACCTCTGTGAAGAGCTATGGCAGAAGGCAGATGCTGCTACCTGTGTGCATAGAAGCTAAATCCTGCTAACATTAAGCGCTCTAGGACTTCCATTTTTTCAAAGTGGAACCTCTCCTATGGAGACACTATGAAATATCAGATTTGAGGTCACATGGTAAAGTTGCATCTGTGGAAATGATCACGTGCCATTGTTGTGAAGATGAACCCCTATGGCCCTCTATACTGGTGGGAGAAAGTTTTGAGACAGCAACTGTGGGGAACACCCTCTGGATTCTCTTTGAGGTCAGACAAGAGGGAAGACTGAAGACCTTTCCAAAATGGCTTGACTTCCAGCTTGGCTGCTGCCACTTTGTGAATGCGGCTGAAAGGAGCTAAAAAGGACACTCACTAGACATGTGCAGTGGCATAGAGCTCTGTCCCAGTGTTCTGGTAAATGCCCTGTAGTCAGTCACACTGGGAACAAACAGCATAAAGCCCTCCCACGCTGAGGAAGGCATGCAGGCTCTTAATGAAGTCATATTTTCCTTGGTAACATATGACATTGCAATGGGTCATACTTCCAAGGTAAGTATTTCATTCCCAAGTACATGGCGGAGAACACACTGTGGAGTGACTGAGTCTGGGGAAGGTTCAGCTGAACTTATGTAGGACGATATACATCCTCACAAGGTTTTTTATCCTGGAAAACAAAGAGGAACAGTGAGTGTTTCCTGAGGCAACTCTGTGATTTTATCTGTGCTGTTCCCATGCCCTTGACTGCAAAGTACCATTCTAGGATCAATTTTCTTTCTATTGTCTTTGCCACCAAACATAACAATCCTCCCAAATGGGACAGAAAACCATCTCCAGACATAGATATGTAGGGACTCTAGTTTGATACCTAGAGATGCTCTGGCCACTGAAAGAGGCCTTCAGAGTTCAGGCAACCCCAGTGAAAGATTACTGAGTTAGGAATGTACAGGAATTGATATAATGCTTGCCAAACCAACAAAGAAATTGCAATTCACTTCTTCCAAAACTAGACAAGATTACTATTGGCCTCAAACCTTAGACTGCCACATCCCAGGTGAGCTAAATGCTAGATGCAGATATGGGTCAACATCACTGACCTCTCTGACACTTTTAAAGTCAGCTGCCAATGTTTACACACACTCAAAGCTATGGAGTGAAGGTATTGTCTTCTTGTCCTGAGGTATGGGGATAGAAGGTGAGTAGGAGCAATGAGGTGCCTCCAGCAGGCTTATTGAAGTGAAAAAAAAAAAAAACCAAAATGTTTGTTTAAGTACAGGAAGGAAAGAGGGACAGCTAGGCATGCTGGTATATACAGGTAATATCAGCATTTGAGAAAGAAGCAGAAAGATCAAAAGTTCAAGACTTTCTGGTTTCAGGCTAGCTTGAGCAACACACACATTGAAACCCTAGCCTACAAGAAAGCAAAAAAGGAAGGAAGGAAGGAAAGAAAGAAGGAAGGGAGGGAAGGGGGAGGGAGGGAGAGAAAAGAGAGAGAAAGTCACACTATTAAGAGTAAATGATTAACGCTGTCTCGAAAAAAAAAAAAAGAGTAAATGATTATCAATGTAGCAGGGAAGTGACAGAATGAAAGCAACAGATATGCTATACATTCTAATTAACATCATGCTAAATATTTTGAGACGAGATCTTCTTCTGCATTGCCCATGAGCTATAAGCACACACAACTGTGACCTGGATATTTTAAATAACTCTAACAGTGAGAACTTGAGCAATCACTGTCTATCAGAAACAAACTGAAACAAATTAAATAACTAAGAGAGCTCATGGCCACCTACCTAATCATTAAACCTATTGGCTTTGTTTCAGACTGGCACTCAACATGGCCTAACTGTTCATATACTGGCCATGAGTCACTATTAAAGTTCTCTTGGTTTCTAAGTATCAGTCTCTCTCAGCATCTCTCTGTGTCTCTGTCTCTGTCCCCTGCCAGGTGTGTGCGTGTGTGTGCGTGTGTGTGTCTGTCTGTCTGTCTGTCTGTCAAGCACATCTGGCTACATAGACTATAGCCCAGTCTCTCTCTCAGTGTCTCTCTGTGTCTGTGTCTGTCTCTGTCGGCCACCCTCTGTGTGCGAGTGTGTGTGTGTGTGTGTGTGTGTGTGTGTGTGTGTGTAGACGTACATCTGTCTACATAGATCATAACCCAAGCTTTCCTCACAATTCAGCCTCAGACTCCAAGTACTAGAATAGATAGGTAGTAGATAGATAGGTAGTCTCATTGTTTTGATTTTAGTATTTAGTACCACTTTATGTTACCTATTTATTTGTGGGGTTTTTTTTTTTTTTTGGTACGGGTGTGGTACTGGGGATAAAACCCAGGGCCTTGTCCATACTCCATAAATGTGCTACTGCTGAGCTGCAACTCCAACTCACAGTTCATTCTGCTTTCAGTTTTATTTTGTTTTGCTTTTGAGACAGAGTCTCACTAAGCTGTATAGTCTTGAATGGCCTGGAACTTACTTATGTCCCATGAGACTGGCTTCAAACCTATAGAAATCTGCATCTCTCTCCCTCCCAAGTGCTGGGATTAAAGATGTGTGCCACCATGCCCAGCTAGTCTCATTTACTCTTTTTAATATACTGCCCACCTGCAACAGTAAGACCATATTTATACCTCTCTAGTTTCTCTCAGACACTTAAATTAGTATGTGATTAAGTAAAATAGGATAGATGAGTTTTTCTATTAAGATCTAGTAGTATGGGCAACGAGTAGGAGGCACACACCTTTCATCTGAGCACTCAGAGGCAGAGTCGGGCAGATCTCTAAGTTGGAGGCCAGTCTGGTCTACAGAATGAGTTCCAGGATAGCCAGGGCTACCCATAGAAATCCTGTCTTGAAAAACAAAAACAAACAAATAAACAAAACAACTACAACAAAAAAGATCTAGTTATGAATGAGAATGAAAGAGTCTCATTTTAAAAGAATTCAATTCAATAGTCAGTATAGATCAGAAGTATGCCTGGCATACTTTGATAAAAGTTGATAAAAGTCTCAGCATTGCACCTGTCAATCACTAAAACAAATTCTTAAGAATATCATTTTGCACTTCTACTGCAACCCTGCCCATTCCTCAAAACCTAACTCAGACCTTATATTCCGTGTGACATCCTCTTAGTTCTCTCTGATCAGAATTACATTGTCTTTCTTCTTCATTTTGATAAGGCAATAGTACTTTTATGGCATGCACTGTATTATGATAATATATGTCTGGCTACATGTCTCCACTGTGAGACATAAGCCTTTTGAAAGCAGTGAATTTAGGAATGCTTCTAAGGGAGAAAGAAAAGAAGACCAAGATAGGCAGAGAGACAGTGTAAAGAACATGGTTGAAGTGGAAAGAAGTCAGTAACTTACTTCTCTGAGATCTAAGAGAGCAGAAGCAAGCACAAGCAAAGAGAAAAGACACCAGCTTACAAGAATGAACATTCATGATACCCAAGGTTTCTAAGACTGAGATCGGCAACCTACCGATCAGCTGATACAGGCTGTACTGATAAAGCAAAATCTACATTTCCTGGTTAGCACAACATTACCTTTATAGGTTTTGAGAAGCCACGGGTTAGGGCCACATGGTAAAGATGTTTGCTGCCAAGTCTGGCTGTGTGCTCAGTCCCTGGAACCAACATGGTAGAAGGAAAGAGTGACTTCCACAAGTTGTCCTCTGACGTCCATACACTTTCTCTGGCATGCACAGGCACAAAGTAAATGAGATAAAAGACCTTTAACTATATTGTTGACAGTCGTGTAAAAAAAAGCTGAGATCAGGAGGAGATGGGTGTATAAGACTGTATCAGATTTCCAATGTTCCGCATATCAAAGGGTACAAGAGGAGGAAAGGCAGAGCTGGGGGAGTGAAACTGTCAATCATGACCGTTAAGGCTGACTGTAAACTTGACAGGATGTAGAACCACCTAGCAGACAAAGCTGAGCACATCTGTGGGGAGTTTTGACCTATGAATACAACAGAGAAGGGAGCTGTACAGCAGAAGTCATCTCTGCTTCCTGAGTGCAGATGTACTGTGACCAGCCATCTCATGCTCCTGCTACCAAGCCTTCCCACCGTGAGGCACAGTATCTGCTTGAACCAAAATAGACCTCCCCACGTGAGCTGCTCCTTATCAGGTATTTTGGTTACAGCCACAGGAAAGTAATGACACACCAATAAAATATCTGATAAAGGGCTAATATTCATAACATATTTTAAATGTTTACAACTCAAAGCAAATATAGGCAAAAAAGCCGAATAGACATTCCACTGAAGACGATACACAAATGCACAGGGTGTGTTCATGGAGAGGTGCTCTACAGATCTACTTGTTATTAACCCAAATCACAGTTAGGCATGGCACCACTGGCGGTTTGCCTCCCCTTTGGTTCAATCCCAAACAAACAAACAAACAAACAAACACAGTGCTTCATATTTATTAGGATGGTGAAGATCAGAATAATAAGATTTGTAGGGAATTTTTCTGGACAGAAATGTATTCGTCTATGAGGGCTGGGCACGGTAGCTTGTGCCCTCAATATGAGTACTGTCAACCCAGTCAGCAGAGCCCACATAATAAAAAGAGAAAGCAGACTCCTAAGATTTGTCCTCTGACTGACACACATGTAAAATAAGAACTTAAAAGTCAACTCAGCCTTAGCCCTTGTCCTCTGGTGGGATCTACAGTGGGTTAATCCCTTCAGGGCCACAGGACAAGATTCTTTGTCTCCTGTAGCTGCCACTCTTCCTCCTGGGACTCCACTAATCTTTGTTTCTTACTTGGTCCAAACTCTTCTGGACTTGCAGATATGGCTCTTTTGGAGCCCTGCTGAGGTTCTTACCTTCTGAGCTCATGGTCCAACACTTACCTGTAGCTCCTTACTATGAAAGAACCCCTCTTCTGGGTGCCTATTCATGGTCCCACTACCAGGAGTCCATAGTTTTCTGCCAGCCTCTCCTCTCCTAGACTGTCTCACCCTCTGGCTAACCCTCAACAGCTCTCCTTCTCACAGAGGGTTTCTGAGAAACACCCACTGTCTGATAAACTGAAAGAAAGGCTATTTCCTATCATCCAAGAACAGTCTTCTTCCAGCCTCTAAGCCTACCTCTTTTCCTTGGATATCCTGAAAAGAAATCAGGTGTCAGTAAGTTGTAACCAGGTGGATTCAGCTCTGCATCTGGAGTTTTCCCCCATGGTCTGGCAGAGATGAGGGGAAATTACATTCAGACTTCTCTTTTCCAGAGGAGAGCACGGATCAACCTCACACTAACCATCTCCACAAAGTCTAGCAAAGGGCTGGGAGATGGCTCAGTGGATAACTACTTGCTGCACAACATGAGAACCTCCCCAGCACTGGCTTAAAAAGTGAACATGGTTCTGTGCATGCCTGTTACTCCAGCACAGGGCTGAGGATCCATGAGGGCTGCCCAGACTTGCTGTCTGCCACTCTAGCTCCAGGTTCAGTATGAGACTCTATCCCAATGGAATAGGGCAAGGGGGATAGAGTAGGACACCAAAGTCCTCCTCTAATACAGAGACAGAGACAGAGACAGACAGAGACAGACAGAGAGACAGAGAAGCAGAGACAGAGACAGAGAGAAGCAGAGACAGAGTCAGAGAGACAGAGACAGAGACAGAGAAGCAGAGACAGAGAGAGACAGAGAGAAGCAGAGACAGAGTCAGAGAGACAGAGACAGACAGAGTCAGAGAGACAGAGACAGAGACAGAGAAGCAGAGACAGAGAGAGGCAGAGACAGAGACAGAGAGAGACAGAGAGACAGAGACAGACAGAGAGTCAGAGAGAAGCAGAGACAGAGAGAGACAGAGAGAAGCAGAGACAGAGAGAGAAGCAGAGACAGAGACAGAGAAAGACAGAGAGACAGAGACAGAAAAGGGAGATTGGGGTGGGAGAGAAAATCTCTGTAAAAGTTTTTTGTCCCTCAGTGGACAAAGTGCATGTCTTGGTCAATTTATATTGTGGACTGTGCGTTAAGTCAAGCATACATCACATTTATCATTTTGATTAAAGACCTCTAACCTAAATATAATCTCGAGCAAACATCAAACAAATTCAAAACAAAATCATTCTCTTTTTCAAAAATATCAGCTTTCTTCAAAAATACCACTGCCGTGAAGGTCGTGAAGCAAGCTAAGAAGCTTTTTCCAGGGGAAAGAAGCTGAGGAAACATGATCTATAACGTAGGAGCCTCTAGTGGGGGAAAATGCAAATGCTGTGAAGGACATGAGGCAGGTGACCAGACGCAACGGATCGCACATCTGTTTCAATGTTACATTCCTAACAGTGGAAATTGTAGAATAGAAATATACAGTGAAGCATCGGGAGGCAAAGGACCAGAATGTGTACAATTTATCCCCAAAAAGCACAGACACAATCTGTATAATCAGGGAGAGTAAATCTCTCTTTCACCATGAATTAAATAAAATGAAAAGTGAATCTGGATAAAAAGTAAACAGATGTTTTAGATACAATTCTTGAAATCTGTCTGACATTTGACATTATTTGCAAGTTAAAAGAAATGGTCATTCGGTGCTGGCAAGATGGCCCGGGGGGCTAAAAGCACTTGTTCATCTGCCAACTGACAGGAGTTAGCTCCCTTATTGGGTGACGCCTGTCCACCTGCAGCTGTAGCTCCAAGGGATCAAAGTCTTCCTGCCTCCCTGAGCACCTGAATATCTCTCTCTCTCTCTCTCTCTCTCTCTCTC
This sequence comes from Uromys caudimaculatus, assembly GCA_028551405.1. Taxonomy (NCBI): domain Eukaryota; kingdom Metazoa; phylum Chordata; class Mammalia; order Rodentia; family Muridae; genus Uromys; species Uromys caudimaculatus. The sequence continues at coordinate 1,917,494 of CM052708.1, forward strand.
TCTCTCTCTCTCTCACTCTCTCTCTCTCTCTCTCTGTGTTTCTGTCTGTCTGTCTGTCTCTCTCTCTTTCTCTCTCTCTCTCACACACACACACAAATAAAAATAAAATAAAGATTTGCTTTATAGTGTTTTGCCTGCCTCAACCAGAAAAGTTGGCTTTTTCTTTCTTGAGTCTCCAAGAACACAATTGATTTGTATCTTTAATCAAGAAAGGGGGACCAAGGATCAAATATCTAATTTAAAATTTAAAAAAAAAAAATCTATCTTATTTTATGAGTTCAAGTGTTGTGCCACATGTGAGCCTAGTGCTGGCAGAGGTCAGAAGAGGGCATTGGTGCCCTGGAACTGGATGATGTGAGCCATCACATGGGTGCTGGAAACTGAACCCTCTGCAAGAGCAAGTGCTCCTAACCACTGAGCCATCTCTTTAGACCCCAAATACCTCATTTTAAATAATTCTTTTAAACCTCTTGTTTTGCTCTTGAGTTTTGTTTTTATTTTTTGAAGACAGTCGTACACTGTGGCCCAGGCTGCCCTGAAACTCGCTCAATTCAGATTGGTCTCAAAATCAAGGCAATTTTCCTGCCTTAAACTGCCAAGAACTTGGATTGCAGGCATGAGTAACCAGGTCTGGAATATTTTAAACAACTTAACTCTTAACTTGAAAAACAGCACGCGAGTAAGGGAGTTTTCTTTTCTTTCATTGTTAAGTTCTAGAAATGCTAAGAATTGAACACAAGACCTAGGCAAGGACTTGGATATTTAATTTCGACTTAATTTCTTTTTACTAATACCTTTTTTGAGATTCGTCTATACTATCACCTAAACACAGGTGATTTACTGCTACAAAATAAACCATGTAGGCTATATGGCAACTTACTTACCTACCTTATTACTGACATGCATTTGTGTTCCTCTGTGTCTTTGTCATCAGTAAATACTGTGCCTACTGACATTTTTCTCTTTATGAACATGTGTATGAGCTTCCTCTGGCACAGCTGTCTAGGATTTAGGAGTTAGATAGTCCTGGGGGCCTAGAGAGATACAGATCAGCTTCAGACCAATTGAAAAAGCAAAAGGTCCAGCACTGAGAAACAAAATGTGTGGTGGGGAAACATATATTTTCGTATAATCTCATCTTTGCAGGATTCTCTAAAATGAGTCTCTTTCATAAAGAATAATGGAAATTCAAAGACCAAAAATAACACACAAAATTTGCTAACAGAAAGAATAGATGAAATAATTAGTCTTGAGCCAGGCATAGCATCCTATGCCTCTAATCTCAGCACTTGGGAGGTAAAGGAATACATATCTCTTTGAGTTTAAGGTTGGCCTGATCTACATAGTGAGTTATAGGACAATCAGAGCCAAATAGTGAAACCCTGTCTCAATTAATAAATAAATAAGATAGTATCATTGTTTTTCCAGTCACACTCTGCTTCCTTATTCTCTCATCCTATTTATAAAGAATATGCAAAAGTAATATGTAGGAAATGGAGAGATGGCTCAGTGGTTAAGAACACTTGCTGTTCTTCTAGAGGATTCAGGTCTAATTCCCAGCACTCACATGGCAACTCACAACTGTCACTTCAGTTCCAGGGATCCAGTGACACTTTCCAGCCTTCAGGAACAATGCACACATGACAGTAAAATATACATGCATGTAAAATATATTTTAACATATATATGTACATATATACACATATATATCTTGTCATATCTTTTTTTTAACTTTTCACGTTTTGTAAAAAAAATAGAGTAAAGCCAAGAGTTAACATAAATGATGAACAACAGAGTTAAATTCTCTGGGTATAATATTCATACTCTGGCGCACACCTTTAATCCCAGCACTTGGGAGGCAGAGGCAGGTGGATTTCTGAGTTTGAGGCCAGCCTGGTCTACAGAGTGAGTTCTAGGACAGCCAGGGCTACACAGAGAAACCCTATCTCGAAAAAAAAAAAAATTCATGCTCATATTTCCAGTACTTTAGAGGATGAGGCAGGAGAGTTGCTCCAAGCTCAAAATCAGCCTAGGCTATATAGCAAGTACCAGGTTACCCAAGTATGCCTAGGCAACACCACCACCACCAAAAAGTTAAATAACTGAGTCCAAATTCTTAATTTGTAATCAAAAGATTCACCCAGCCGGGCTGTGGTGGCACACGCTTTTAATCCCAGCACTCGGGAGGCAGAGGCAGGCAGATTTCTGAGTTCGAGGCCAACCTGGTCTACAGAGTGAGTTCCAGGACAGCCAGAGCTATACAGAGAAACCCTGTCTCAAAAAAAAAAACCAAAAAAAAAAAAAAAAAAAGATTCACCTGAAGAACCTGCCACCACAAGACACAAAAACTACAGTCAAGAAAGAAAGAATGCTCTAATTTCCCACTGGATTCTTGACTGTCTCTTAATAGCATATGACATCAATGTTTTTCAACTGAAAGCTATGGAAAATAAAAGACCTATGTAAAGTACACTGAGAGCTGCTGAGTGTGCGTGCACGCTGGATCTCACATATGGAAAGTTACACTTGGAGTGACTTGATTTTGGCTCAGTGCAGACAAAATGGTTGCCCCACCTCTCAACAGGAAAGCCAGCATTTGCAAGTTCAAAATATAAAATGAGCACATGCTAGATGGTCTATCCAGTGACAATTTGAAGGAAAATAAGGTAATTAGGTTCCAGTCATCTCAGAATAGCCTTATGAATCAAAACGAACATTTCAAACGGCCCCTCTCGATATGTTATCTCGAAACTCAGACCTTCTTTTCTACGGTTCCTATATTAAAAGGCATGAGAACAATGTTAAGTTTCTGGGCGCAAACACACACTGTGTGGTTATTTAGATGCTATTTCTCGTAGTCTGGGTCCTTCTGCATGTCACATGGCTACACGATATTTCCTAGCCATGGAATTTGCCGTTTGATCTGGGATTCCACTTGAAGATATTCCAGAGGCTGGGCAGCTCTCTAAACACACTAAGCATACATGTGAACTGCTCAAATGTCCAAGTGTTTTCATCAACAGCCACTTCAAAAGTCATAATAACTTACAGGTGTGAGCGTGGAAATGCCCTCTGCACTCCTCTGCCCCTCTTGAACTCTGCCTCCTCTCTCTGGACTATTTTTTTAAACACTGAATTCTTAACTTGGCTTGGCATTTCTCCATTTTCTCTTCCTTGGCTTTGGGGCTTTTAAGAGGACATTCCAAACTCTTCTAGGAAACACAAAAGCAGATGCAAATGCTTCAACATGTCAATGCTTTGGTTTCCTTAAATCCTTATGTTATTTATTAGTTTTCTCAAAGTAGAGAAAACAATTTAAATTCTCCTTGAGAACATACCTACTAGGGAATTAAAGAGACAGGTGGGTAGTAAAACTCTTGCCTGGTTCCAATCCTGGGAAATGTTTGATGGACTATAACATCTGCCCTGTTTCTACCACTGCTGAAGACAGACACTTCCACTTTACTACCATCTACAGAAAGAGCAATGAACTGTGTGTGAATGCAGCTTAATCCAATACTTGCATGAAGATTTCTCAAAGTGGCATTGTGACCTTTTACTGGTAGTTCTCCGCCATGTGAGATCGAACTCTTGCATGCACATACAAGCGCATATGGAGACCAGAAGTCAACCTCAGGTGTGGTCCTCAGGAAGTTCATTTTCTGAGACAGGGGTCTCTCCCTGAGACCTAGGCCTGCCAATTAGGCTACACTGGTGGCCAACAAGCCTTAGGGATCTACCAGTCACTGTTTCCCCAGTACAAAGATTATACATGTGTACCACTGTCAAGAGTGTCTTTAATCCCAGTTACAAGGGAGGCAGAATCACAGTCATATGGATCTCTGAGTTTGAGTTGAGGCCAGCCTGGTCTACAGAATGAGTGCCAGGATAGCCCAGGACAACCCAGAGAAACCCTGTCTTGAAAAACCAAACAAACAAACCACAGCAACAAAAAATGTGTGCTACCCCAACTAGGATTTTGCACTAGTAATGAGGATTGAATTTAGGACTTCATATTTCCATATCGAGCACTTTACTGGCTGAAGTATCTTGCAGTTTTGGAAAATGTAGTCTTTATTCTGAATAGTCACACAACTAGCTCAACATTAGGGATTTTATTTTAAGAAAAAAAAATAAACACTGCTACCGTGACATTTAATTAGTGGTGAGTGTATATCATTTAATACATTTTTATGTGTCTTTGAAAATTTCAAGCAATTAAGTCAACAGATTCTCATCAACACTAAAGACTTCTACCTTTTTCATATTTCATAGTAAATTGAGCTATCAAATTCTTACTAGTATAATGGGTAGAAAATAGTGTTTCTTGGAGCTGGAGAATCAGCTCAGTGGCTCTGGCAAAACACCCAAGTTCAGTCCCTAGTACTCACACCAGGCAGCTCACAGCCACCTATAACTCCCGTTCTAGAGGTTCCAGTGATCTCTGACATCCACAGGCACCAGGCACGCACATAGTTTACACAAACACATGCAGATATATATATATATATGTAAAATAAAGATAAATAAAAGTATAAGAAGGAAAGAAATCAAGCTAATGAGAGGGCTAAGCACTTGCTGTCAAGCCTTATGACCTGACTTCAATTCCCAGACCCACAATATAGAATGAGAGAATGAACTCCTCAAGCTGTCCTTTAATCTCAGCATTTTGGATCCAGGGGCAGGAGGATCTCTGTGATACAAGGCCAGCCTGGTCTACATAGCAAGTTACAGGGCAAACCAGGGCTACTTGGTAAGACCCTGTCACAAAACAAACAACTGAAAAGCTAATTAGACTATATGACAGTTTCCATGATGAGGAGGGGCTTTTCAGGGGTGTAATTATTTTGAAGTCACTCGTGCTCGTATAATTAGCTTGTCACCCATGCTCTGTAAGGAAGTCCAATAAAATCATTAGTCTCACCATGTTGGACTTAAGCCTTTCAGACCAGAGTTCTTACATAAGCAAGTTATGGCTAAAAGAGAGGCAATGACAGTACAGCCTAGAACCTGTCAGGCTCAAGAAGCCAACTCAATGGCAAGTACATACATGACCCTGTTCATTAAACCCATCAGAGCTGGGAAGAGGCCTGGTGGCCCTGTGGAGAGAATGCAGGATAAGGGAACAGGATGGGTAGGGGAAGAAGACTGCGGATTATAGAACTCTAGCGAAACAGTATCTCCAGATGGCTATACCCAATGTCACTCTTTTAAGGGAACAATTGACAGTTATGCTGGTTGTACACTTTTAATCCTACCACTCAAGAGGCAAAAGCAGATATCTATGAGTTTGAGGCCAGGCTGCTCTACATATTAAATACCAGACCACCCAAGGCTACACAGTAAAAGCCTATCTAAAAATATCCAAAAAATGAAAATAAAAAAGAAAGAATGTAAGAAAAGGAAGAATGAAGGAAGAAAGGGGGAAAGGAAATGAGGGAGGGAAGAAAGGGGAAGAAGGAAGGGAAGGAGGAAGAAAGAAGGAAGAAGGGAAGGAGGGAGAAGGAAGGAAGAAGGGAAGGAGGGAGGGAAGGAAGTGAAAAGGAAGGTAGGGAGGAAGAAGGGAAGGGGGAGAAGGGAGGAAAGAAGGAAGGGAGGGAGGAAGAGTGGGAAGAAGGGAAGGAGGAAGAAGGATGAGGAAGGATGGAAGGAAGGAGGAAGGGGAGGAGGAAGAAGGATGGAAGGAAGAAGGAAGGAGGGAGGGAGGAAGGAAAGAAGAAAGAAGGAAGGAGGAAGGGAAGGAGGTAAGGAGGAAGAAAGGAAGAAGAAAGGAGGGAGGAAGGAAAGAAGAATGAAGGAAGGAAGAAGGA